>CAWUFW010019065.1:0-199612 GCA_963921515.1 Calotriton arnoldi
AAGGCTCCTCTGTGCATATGCCAGTTCAAACCAGCTCAGGGGCTACCTGCCCCTGCTCTGGCGCGAAACTGGACAAAGGGAAGTGGGTGTAGCCACCCCCTCCCTTGACCCTCCCATAGGTGGGGTCATAGAGTTAGTCCCTCCCTGTTTTACTGGTTAAAATGGGGAACCCTTGCCACAGCAAGATTAGATATCCCTGGACTAAACTTTGAAACTGAATCCTGGACCTTCGACGCTCTACATCACGATTAGAGGACTGAAGAATCTCCCTTGGGGTCAAGGAGTGACTCCCCTGCTTGGCAGGCACCAAAAACGATAACGACGGTCGCAAACTACGCCGCTCCCGCCGGAGTCCGAAGTCCCTGCAGCCCAAGAAGTGGATTTCCTGACTTCTCCAAGGCCATCGTGAGTCCCCAGCGAAGCTGAGGCAAGTGGACCCCACGAGTGACGAGGAACCGCGACCCCTGGGTACCGTGCACTATTATCGAGTGCAACCCCTTCACAACGTTCTACGAACCTGTGCTTTGGACCACGTGTGGTCCCAACCTCCAGCAGGAATCCCTCCGAAGATCAGAGGCCTACACCGTCCTGAGTGACCGTGGGCCCCTGTTGAGTGATTCCGCCCGAGGTGTCTTCGCGATCCCTTGCCAGCCGGCTCGTGGGTCCCCAGAAGACTTTCTAAAGAAACCAAAGGGCTCCCCTGGTTGCTCCAGGCCTGCCCTGACTTACCCTCGCTGGGTGAGTTCCCCAGACCTTGCTGGTCTGCACCATTGACGATCTTCAGCTACATCGAGACTTGCCGTTGCCAAGGCTTGTTGGGTCCAATCCGGTCGCCGACACCGCAGCACTCGACAGACATCGTGTACCAGCCCGAATCCTGCTCCTGGTCGCCAACAACGCCTCCTGGACCTCGTGGCTGCAGAAACGAGACGACCGTCAACGCACCTGAAGCACTCGACATCGGTGGGCATCTGTCCATCGCCTTCCTGGTCACTGGCTAGTGACCCAGACTCTGTCCCCTCTGCTTTCAGGTTCTTCAGAACTCCGATCCACTCTTGGATCCACCCGGACACTTTTCTCCTGGTCGCCAGCAGCACTTTGCAGCAGATCGCCATAAGAACCGACGACGAAACCCGACCCCGAAAGGCACCTATGCACCCGGCTTCCCTGGGTGAGGTAACACGAGTACTCCGGTGCTCCCGTGGGTAGAGACTCTTCAAAGTCCTAGATCTCAAAGGGTTTTGTCCTAGTCCTCTTTAAAGTGTCCCTTTCCTCTATTTTCCCGATCCCGACTTTCTCCATAGAAGTTAACGGCGTATCGCGGTTGTGTATTTACACTGCACGCGTCTCCCGTGGGTCCCCTGTGTCACTACCTTGGGTGGTTCCTTGTGGTCCAAGCACTTCTAGAGGCTCTAGGCCTAGTGTCTAGTTCAGTCGTGGTTCGCATACCACTTTATTGGTATATGGTTTGGTACGCCCCTAGGGCCCAAACGTGTATTTGTGCTATTACTGTGATTTAAGATCTTATAACCTATGTACTTCGAACTCTAGCCTCATAAAGAGACTAGAGGGGTGTGTTTAGTAATAAATACATATATTTTGAATATATACCTGGTGTGGTGCTCTTTCATTTGGTCACTCAAGAGATTATAGACTGGTAAAACAAGCTGCTTTACATTCCTTCAAGACTTAGCCTGAAGGCTGCTCTCCACAGCTACCACTAGGATAGCTTTCAATAAGGTTGTCTTTAACCTACCTACCATAAGAGTCGATTTGGACTGGTGCAAGGTGCCCACTATAATTAGTGGACAGCATATGCCAGGCCAACTTCTCACATTGGTGTGCAGCGTGTGGGATTCCAGCTTGCTATTGTTTTACCAGATAATCTCAATTGAATTGATCAACTGAAAACCACTAAAGGTACCTAAGGTACATATAATTTAAGCTTAGAATATCAGTAAGTTCTACTGAACTTAGAGTTGTGTGTTAAGGGATAGCACAACCCTTTCTACAACTCAAGAGAGTTTAGTAGGCCACACTAGAGTAGGTAGTGCATACACCACACCACACTAGTAATGTCTTTAAAAGCAGGATCCAAAGATGCCCTGCAGGAAGCCATTGAGCTTCCCCCTCCAAGTATGACACACTCCCATTCTTGGAACTGAGAGCTTTGTGTAACGTGAGGAAATTAAGGACAGGCCAAAGTCCCACCACCCAACACCTCCAGGAGTTGTTGGTGGCTTATGATCTTAGTAAGTCCTCAGAGACTGAAGGGGTAGGAGCAGAGGGTGGGCCAGCAGATGAGGAAGGGGCCAGGGGTACCACTACCCCCAGCCCCCTCTGAAACTGACCAGGAGGGTGACAATGACCCTGACCTGGAAAACCCAATCCCTTCTGGGGAAGATGAAGATGAGGATCTAGAGAACCACACCTTTGTCCCCCAGGAAGGATTATGAGTGTGCTCAGAAAGTCTAGGTCTCCTTCTCAGGAGTCTAACCACTCTGGCACCTCAATAGGGAGCTCTGTTTCTTCTCACAGGAGGGAATCCTCTCATGAGAGAAGAAAGAGACTGGTCCAGTATGAGGAAACTCAACTAGAGATCAGGAAGAAGCAATTGGCTTTAGATAGAGAATCCCTAGATCTCCTTAGAGAGAGAAGAAAGTTGGGACTAGAGTCCCATGGTGGCAGCAATATCCCTAGAGATAGGGACAGGTCTTATGACCATAGAAACCTAAACAAGATTGTCCCTCCCTACCAGAGTGGGGATGACATCCACAAATGGATAACTGCACTGGAGAGGGCCTGTAAAGTTCAGAAGGTCCCCCAGAGGCAGTGGGCAGCAATCTTGTGGCTCTCCTTTGCAGACAAAGGTAGAGACAAGCTCCTCACTGTAAGAGAAGAGGATGCTGACAATTACACAGTCTTGAAGAGTGCTCTGATAGATGGGTTTGGCCTAACCACTGAACAGTATAGGTTGAAGTTCAGAGACACCCAAAAAGCTCAGACTCAAGACTGGGTTGATTTTGTAGATTGTGCTACAAAGGCTCTGGAAGGTTGGATACATGGCAACAAAGTGCATGACTTTTTAGGATTGTACAATTTGATTATGAGGGAGCAGATCCTTAATAATTGTCAAAACCAGCTTTTGCACCAGTATCTGGTGGACTCTGATCTGACCTCTCCCCAAGAATTGGGAAAGAAGGCAGACAAATGGGTCAGAACCAGAGTAAAAACTAGAAATCAGGGTGGTGACCAGAAGAAAGATTCTACTAAGTCCCAAGAGAAAGGTGGGGATAAATCTAAGGATAAGTCCCCTACAGGGCCCCAAAATTCCTCTTCTGGGGGTGGGTCCCAAACTCCTTCCTCTCCTGAAAAGAAACCCTATTGCCATGTCTGTAAAAAGCCTGGGCACTGGAAAACTGATCCCAGTTGCCCCAGGATTGGCAATAAAGAAAATGTTCCTCCCACAACTACTACCACCCCTCCTGGTACTACCAGTAGTAATCCTCCAGTTGGGAGTAGTGCACCCAAAAAGTTAGGTGCTTTTGCAAGAGGAACAGAGGTGGGCCCTAGTTTAGACAGGGACCCCTCAACAGACTCCTCTGACTCTGATGGTGGTATAGGATTTGCCACCTTTACCATGGGTCCCATAGCATTGGGCAGGTACAGATTGGAGCCAATAATTAATGGTCAGAAAGCTGTGGCATTTAGGGACACAGGGGCTAGTGTCACCATGGTGGCAGGGAAACTAGTCCCCCTCACCAGCTTTTACCTGAGTTTAAATACCAGGTGACCAACATTGATGGTGTCAGAACAGATCACCCCATGGCCATAGTCAATCTCAGCTGGGAGGGGGTCACAGGCCCAAAGAGAGTGGCAGTGTCCCCCACCTTACCTGTAGATTGCCTGATGGGCAATGATTTGGAAATTTCAGCCTGGGCTGAAGTTGAACACCAAACCCATCTTAGGATGTTGGGCGTCCCTGTAAAGGTTAGTGGGGCTGTGATGGCCACAGCCCCAGCCCAAGAATTTGGAGAGATGGAGCCTGAAAGAATGGCCCACTCTCCCCCAAAAGAGAGCACAAGGGTTGAAGAAAAGTCTTCTTCCCCCCAGACAGTAGGTAAGGGTCAGCCTCCTCAGGGAACTGACCCTACCCCTAGTGAAGGAACTGCCACAGAGGTAGTCAGGCCTGGCCTGGCCACACCCCTGATGGCAGAGGACCCTTCCAAGGTGGTACCCAGTCTGGAGCAGGTAACCTGCCCCTCTCTACCCTGCCTCAGTCAGCCCAGGGCTGCAGAGGTCAGGGAGGTCAGTGGACCCCCCAGGGCCCCCTGTCCAGAGGAAGCCCCCATCAGCAGATTAGGGGCACCCAGGCTAGTAGCCCTAGCCAGGTGAAAATTCCTCTACACACTGAGGGATCCCCCATACCTTTATGTAGGGACCTCCCCCAGAAGGACTCTGGTAGGCAAGGGCAAACCTGGGACCAGAAGGTTCCAAACCTGCCATGTCCCTCCAGTAGTCCATCCAAAGGGACCCAACCCCCAGCTGTAGGCAGCCAAAGGTTGACCCTTAGAGCAAAGTGCAACTCAGTCATGGAAAGACAGGCATACATGGTGACCAGTGATCTGAGGAAGCTGAGGCCAACATTCCTAGGGCCTCACTTCTCTACTCAGACACCTCACCAGCCTTGTACTTTACCTAAGCACACCACAGGTAGTGATTCCCCATGGTGGAGACCCTCTCATACCCTTAGGGCGAGGGATTGCTTAGTGGACCATAAGACAGGGGGCAACCATGCTAGTGCAGGTGCTTCCTTATATGACCACTTAGTCAATGAAGGCTCAACTGGCCAAGGTTAGCCTTATCTCCTTTCGTTTGGGGGGGTTATGTAGGAAGGTGGAATCTGACTATATGGTTGCCCCCACTTTTTTTATGGTGTTTTGCTGGTTTATGACTTAGTTGGACTGGGATCCTGCTATTCAGGGCCCCAGTCTATCTGCTTTCTCTGTAAAATGGTTTCCATGTGCCTTAGGCACATCTCTGATTGGAATCTGGAGTGCCCTTATAAGTCCCTAGTATATGGTATACTATGTACCAAGGGCATAGGTACCTCAGAGGCCTGCCAGGGGCTGCAGCATGTATTATGCCACCCCTGGAAGGCCATCCAAACTGACACCACAGGTCTGCTACTGCAGCCTGGGTAAGGTGGTGCATGCACCCCTTACTGTGATATAGGTTACCTATATCACTAAATACATACACACATATAAACCTATAAGTCACTCCTAAGGCAGGCCTTATCAATCCTAAAGGCAGAGTGCATGGTTCCTATGTGAGAGGGTGCCCCTGCATGAGCAGGGCCCCTCTGCAGCGTTCGGAGACCATCTCTGATGCTGTTTGTAGTGCAGCCTGACCATATACTCTTAAGCGCATTATATCCTCGCGGTAAAATGCTAACTTTGGAATGGCTGCACCTAAACATGTCGTGTTTGGTGTCAAACATCTTGGAATACTACCCCCCGCCAATCCTGGCGGCGGGGGTAGCATTCCACCCTTCTAGAGGGAAAGACATGTTAACTCTGGCTTACCCGGTAACTTCTTTCTGAAGCCCTGGCATCACAAAATGGATGCTGCTGCCACAGACACAAGTCTGGCCTCCTGCTGCTGGACGAAACTCCGGCAGGGGAGGCCTGGACAATAGGTTTCCTGTTGCAGGGAGGTGTGACCACCTCCCCAGACAGGATAATGTGTATTGGGGCTGGGTGGGTGCACTCTTAGAGTGCTTTGAAGTCCTGCACTGGGGGAGCAAAAGGCTCCTCTGTGCATATGCCAGTTCAAACCAGCTCAGGGGCTACCTGCCCCTGCTCTGGCGCGAAACTGGACAAAGGGAAGTGGGTGTAGCCACCCCCTCCCTTGACCCTCCCATAGGTGGGGTCATAGAGTTAGTCCCTCCCTGTTTTACTGGTTAAAATGGGGAACCCTTGCCACAGCAAGATTAGATATCCCTGGACTAAACTTTGAAACTGAATCCTGGACCTTCGACGCTCTACATCACGATTAGAGGACTGAAGAATCTCCCTTGGGGTCAAGGAGTGACTCCCCTGCTTGGCAGGCACCAAAAACGATAACGACGGTCGCAAACTACGCCGCTCCCGCCGGAGTCCGAAGTCCCTGCAGCCCAAGAAGTGGATTTCCTGACTTCTCCAAGGCCATCGTGAGTCCCCAGCGAAGCTGAGGCAAGTGGACCCCACGAGTGACGAGGAACCGCGACCCCTGGGTACCGTGCACTATTATCGAGTGCAACCCCTTCACAACGTTCTACGAACCTGTGCTTTGGACCACGTGTGGTCCCAACCTCCAGCAGGAATCCCTCCGAAGATCAGAGGCCTACACCGTCCTGAGTGACCGTGGGCCCCTGTTGAGTGATTCCGCCCGAGGTGTCTTCGCGATCCCTTGCCAGCCGGCTCGTGGGTCCCCAGAAGACTTTCTAAAGAAACCAAAGGGCTCCCCTGGTTGCTCCAGGCCTGCCCTGACTTACCCTCGCTGGGTGAGTTCCCCAGACCTTGCTGGTCTGCACCATCGACGATCTTCAGCTACATCGAGACTTGCCGTTGCCAAGGCTTGTTGGGTCCAATCCGGTCGCCGACACCGCAGCACTCGACAGACATCGTGTACCAGCCCGAATCCTGCTCCTGGTCGCCAACAACGCCTCCTGGACCTCGTGGCTGCAGAAACGAGACGACCGTCAACGCACCTGAAGCACTCGACATCGGTGGGCATCTGTCCATCGCCTTCCTGGTCACTGGCTAGTGACCCAGACTCTGTCCCCTCTGCTTTCAGGTTCTTCAGAACTCCGATCCACTCTTGGATCCACCCGGACACTTTTCTCCTGGTCGCCAGCAGCACTTTGCAGCAGATCGCCATAAGAACCGACGACGAAACCCGACCCCGAAAGGCACCTATGCACCCGGCTTCCCTGGGTGAGGTAACACGAGTACTCCGGTGCTCCCGTGGGTAGAGACTCTTCAAAGTCCTAGATCTCAAAGGGTTTTGTCCTAGTCCTCTTTAAAGTGTCCCTTTCCTCTATTTTCCCGATCCCGACTTTCTCCATAGAAGTTAACGGCGTATCGCGGTTGTGTATTTACACTGCACGCGTCTCCCGTGGGTCCCCTGTGTCACTACCTTGGGTGGTTCCTTGTGGTCCAAGCACTTCTAGAGGCTCTAGGCCTAGTGTCTAGTTCAGTCGTGGTTCGCATACCACTTTATTGGTATATGGTTTGGTACGCCCCTAGGGCCCAAACGTGTATTTGTGCTATTACTGTGATTTAAGATCTTATAACCTATGTACTTCGAACTCTAGCCTCATAAAGAGACTAGAGGGGTGTGTTTAGTAATAAATACATATATTTTGAATATATACCTGGTGTGGTGCTCTTTCATTTGGTCACTCAAGAGATTATAGACTGGTAAAACAAGCTGCTTTACATTCCTTCAAGACTTAGCCTGAAGGCTGCTCTCCACAGCTACCACTAGGATAGCTTTCAATAAGGTTGTCTTTAACCTACCTACCATAAGAGTCGATTTGGACTGGTGCAAGGTGCCCACTATAATTAGTGGACAGCATATGCCAGGCCAACTTCTCACATTGGTGTGCAGCGTGTGGGATTCCAGCTTGCTATTGTTTTACCAGATAATCTCAATTGAATTGATCAACTGAAAACCACTAAAGGTACCTAAGGTACATATAATTTAAGCTTAGAATATCAGTAAGTTCTACTGAACTTAGAGTTGTGTGTTAAGGGATAGCACAACCCTTTCTACAACTCAAGAGAGTTTAGTAGGCCACACTAGAGTAGGTAGTGCATACACCACACCACACTAGTAATGTCTTTAAAAGCAGGATCCAAAGATGCCCTGCAGGAAGCCATTGAGCTTCCCCCTCCAAGTATGACACACTCCCATTCTTGGAACTGAGAGCTTTGTGTAACGTGAGGAAATTAAGGACAGGCCAAAGTCCCACCACCCAACACCTCCAGGAGTTGTTGGTGGCTTATGATCTTAGTAAGTCCTCAGAGACTGAAGGGGTAGGAGCAGAGGGTGGGCCAGCAGATGAGGAAGGGGCCAGGGGTACCACTACCCCCAGCCCCCCTCTGAAACTGACCAGGAGGGTGACAATGACCCTGACCTGGAAAACCCAATCCCTTCTGGGGAAGATGAAGATGAGGATCTAGAGAACCACACCTTTGTCCCCCCAGGAAGGATTATGAGTGTGCTCAGAAAGTCTAGGTCTCCTTCTCAGGAGTCTAACCACTCTGGCACCTCAATAGGGAGCTCTGTTTCTTCTCACAGGAGGGAATCCTCTCATGAGAGAAGAAAGAGACTGGTCCAGTATGAGGAAACTCAACTAGAGATCAGGAAGAAGCAATTGGCTTTAGATAGAGAATCCCTAGATCTCCTTAGAGAGAGAAGAAAGTTGGGACTAGAGTCCCATGGTGGCAGCAATATCCCTAGAGATAGGGACAGGTCTTATGACCATAGAAACCTAAACAAGATTGTCCCTCCCTACCAGAGTGGGGATGACATCCACAAATGGATAACTGCACTGGAGAGGGCCTGTAAAGTTCAGAAGGTCCCCCAGAGGCAGTGGGCAGCAATCTTGTGGCTCTCCTTTGCAGACAAAGGTAGAGACAAGCTCCTCACTGTAAGAGAAGAGGATGCTGACAATTACACAGTCTTGAAGAGTGCTCTGATAGATGGGTTTGGCCTAACCACTGAACAGTATAGGTTGAAGTTCAGAGACACCCAAAAAGCTCAGACTCAAGACTGGGTTGATTTTGTAGATTGTGCTACAAAGGCTCTGGAAGGTTGGATACATGGCAACAAAGTGCATGACTTTTTAGGATTGTACAATTTGATTATGAGGGAGCAGATCCTTAATAATTGTCAAAACCAGCTTTTGCACCAGTATCTGGTGGACTCTGATCTGACCTCTCCCCAAGAATTGGGAAAGAAGGCAGACAAATGGGTCAGAACCAGAGTAAAAACTAGAAATCAGGGTGGTGACCAGAAGAAAGATTCTACTAAGTCCCAAGAGAAAGGTGGGGATAAATCTAAGGATAAGTCCCCTACAGGGCCCCAAAATTCCTCTTCTGGGGGTGGGTCCCAAACTCCTTCCTCTCCTGAAAAGAAACCCTATTGCCATGTCTGTAAAAAGCCTGGGCACTGGAAAACTGATCCCAGTTGCCCCAGGATTGGCAATAAAGAAAATGTTCCTCCCACAACTACTACCACCCCTCCTGGTACTACCAGTAGTAATCCTCCAGTTGGGAGTAGTGCACCCAAAAAGTTAGGTGCTTTTGCAAGAGGAACAGAGGTGGGCCCTAGTTTAGACAGGGACCCCTCAACAGACTCCTCTGACTCTGATGGTGGTATAGGATTTGCCACCTTTACCATGGGTCCCATAGCATTGGGCAGGTACAGATTGGAGCCAATAATTAATGGTCAGAAAGCTGTGGCATTTAGGGACACAGGGGCTAGTGTCACCATGGTGGCAGGGAAACTAGTCCCCCCTCACCAGCTTTTACCTGAGTTTAAATACCAGGTGACCAACATTGATGGTGTCAGAACAGATCACCCCATGGCCATAGTCAATCTCAGCTGGGAGGGGGTCACAGGCCCAAAGAGAGTGGCAGTGTCCCCCACCTTACCTGTAGATTGCCTGATGGGCAATGATTTGGAAATTTCAGCCTGGGCTGAAGTTGAACACCAAACCCATCTTAGGATGTTGGGCGTCCCTGTAAAGGTTAGTGGGGCTGTGATGGCCACAGCCCCAGCCCAAGAATTTGGAGAGATGGAGCCTGAAAGAATGGCCCACTCTCCCCCAAAAGAGAGCACAAGGGTTGAAGAAAAGTCTTCTTCCCCCCAGACAGTAGGTAAGGGTCAGCCTCCTCAGGGAACTGACCCTACCCCTAGTGAAGGAACTGCCACAGAGGTAGTCAGGCCTGGCCTGGCCACACCCCTGATGGCAGAGGACCCTTCCAAGGTGGTACCCAGTCTGGAGCAGGTAACCTGCCCCTCTCTACCCTGCCTCAGTCAGCCCAGGGCTGCAGAGGTCAGGGAGGTCAGTGGACCCCCCAGGGCCCCCTGTCCAGAGGAAGCCCCCATCAGCAGATTAGGGGCACCCAGGCTAGTAGCCCTAGCCAGGTGAAAATTCCTCTACACACTGAGGGATCCCCCATACCTTTATGTAGGGACCTCCCCCAGAAGGACTCTGGTAGGCAAGGGCAAACCTGGGACCAGAAGGTTCCAAACCTGCCATGTCCCTCCAGTAGTCCATCCAAAGGGACCCAACCCCCAGCTGTAGGCAGCCAAAGGTTGACCCTTAGAGCAAAGTGCAACTCAGTCATGGAAAGACAGGCATACATGGTGACCAGTGATCTGAGGAAGCTGAGGCCAACATTCCTAGGGCCTCACTTCTCTACTCAGACACCTCACCAGCCTTGTACTTTACCTAAGCACACCACAGGTAGTGATTCCCCATGGTGGAGACCCTCTCATACCCTTAGGGCGAGGGATTGCTTAGTGGACCATAAGACAGGGGGCAACCATGCTAGTGCAGGTGCTTCCTTATATGACCACTTAGTCAATGAAGGCTCAACTGGCCAAGGTTAGCCTTATCTCCTTTCGTTTGGGGGGGTTATGTAGGAAGGTGGAATCTGACTATATGGTTGCCCCCACTTTTTTTATGGTGTTTTGCTGGTTTATGACTTAGTTGGACTGGGATCCTGCTATTCAGGGCCCCAGTCTATCTGCTTTCTCTGTAAAATGGTTTCCATGTGCCTTAGGCACATCTCTGATTGGAATCTGGAGTGCCCTTATAAGTCCCTAGTATATGGTATACTATGTACCAAGGGCATAGGTACCTCAGAGGCCTGCCAGGGGCTGCAGCATGTATTATGCCACCCCTGGAAGGCCATCCAAACTGACACCACAGGTCTGCTACTGCAGCCTGGGTAAGGTGGTGCATGCACCCCTTACTGTGATATAGGTTACCTATATCACTAAATACATACACACATATAAACCTATAAGTCACTCCTAAGGCAGGCCTTATCAATCCTAAAGGCAGAGTGCATGGTTCCTATGTGAGAGGGTGCCCCTGCATGAGCAGGGCCCCTCTGCAGCGTTCGGAGACCATCTCTGATGCTGTTTGTAGTGCAGCCTGACCATATACTCTTAAGCGCATTATATCCTCGCGGTAAAATGCTAACTTTGGAATGGCTGCACCTAAACATGTCGTGTTTGGTGTCAAACATCTTGGAATACTACCCCCCGCCAATCCTGGCGGCGGGGGTAGCATTCCACCCTTCTAGAGGGAAAGACATGTTAACTCTGGCTTACCCGGTAACTTCTTTCTGAAGCCCTGGCATCACAAAATGGATGCTGCTGCCACAGACACAAGTCTGGCCTCCTGCTGCTGGACGAAACTCCGGCAGGGGAGGCCTGGACAATAGGTTTCCTGTTGCAGGGAGGTGTGACCACCTCCCCAGACAGGATAATGTGTATTGGGGCTGGGTGGGTGCACTCTTAGAGTGCTTTGAAGTCCTGCACTGGGGGAGCAAAAGGCTCCTCTGTGCATATGCCAGTTCAAACCAGCTCAGGGGCTACCTGCCCCTGCTCTGGCGCGAAACTGGACAAAGGGAAGTGGGTGTAGCCACCCCCTCCCTTGACCCTCCCATAGGTGGGGTCATAGAGTTAGTCCCTCCCTGTTTTACTGGTTAAAATGGGGAACCCTTGCCACAGCAAGATTAGATATCCCTGGACTAAACTTTGAAACTGAATCCTGGACCTTCGACGCTCTACATCACGATTAGAGGACTGAAGAATCTCCCTTGGGGTCAAGGAGTGACTCCCCTGCTTGGCAGGCACCAAAAACGATAACGACGGTCGCAAACTACGCCGCTCCCGCCGGAGTCCGAAGTCCCTGCAGCCCAAGAAGTGGATTTCCTGACTTCTCCAAGGCCATCGTGAGTCCCCAGCGAAGCTGAGGCAAGTGGACCCCACGAGTGACGAGGAACCGCGACCCCTGGGTACCGTGCACTATTATCGAGTGCAACCCCTTCACAACGTTCTACGAACCTGTGCTTTGGACCACGTGTGGTCCCAACCTCCAGCAGGAATCCCTCCGAAGATCAGAGGCCTACACCGTCCTGAGTGACCGTGGGCCCCTGTTGAGTGATTCCGCCCGAGGTGTCTTCGCGATCCCTTGCCAGCCGGCTCGTGGGTCCCCAGAAGACTTTCTAAAGAAACCAAAGGGCTCCTCTGGTTGCTCCAGGCCTGCCCTGACTTACCCTCGCTGGGTGAGTTCCCCAGACCTTGCTGGTCTGCACCATCGACGATCTTCAGCTACATCGAGACTTGCCGTTGCCAAGGCTTGTTGGGTCCAATCCGGTCGCCGACACCGCAGCACTCGACAGACATCGTGTACCAGCCCGAATCCTGCTCCTGGTCGCCAACAACGCCTCCTGGACCTCGTGGCTGCAGAAACGAGACGACCGTCAACGCACCTGAAGCACTCGACATCGGTGGGCATCTGTCCATCGCCTTCCTGGTCACTGGCTAGTGACCCAGACTCTGTCCCCTCTGCTTTCAGGTTCTTCAGAACTCCGATCCACTCTTGGATCCACCCGGACACTTTTCTCCTGGTCGCCAGCAGCACTTTGCAGCAGATCGCCATAAGAACCGACGACGAAACCCGACCCCGAAAGGCACCTATGCACCCGGCTTCCCTGGGTGAGGTAACACGAGTACTCCGGTGCTCCCGTGGGTAGAGACTCTTCAAAGTCCTAGATCTCAAAGGGTTTTGTCCTAGTCCTCTTCTAAAGTGTCCCTTTCCTCTATTTTCCCGATCCCGACTTTCTCCATAGAAGTTAACGGCGTATCGCGGTTGTGTATTTACACTGCACGCGTCTCCCGTGGGTCCCCTGTGTCACTACCTTGGGTGGTTCCTTGTGGTCCAAGCACTTCTAGAGGCTCTAGGCCTAGTGTCTAGTTCAGTCGTGGTTCGCATACCACTTTATTGGTATATGGTTTGGTACGCCCCTAGGGCCCAAACGTGTATTTGTGCTATTACTGTGATTTAAGATCTTATAACCTATGTACTTCGAACTCTAGCCTCATAAAGAGACTAGAGGGGTGTGTTTAGTAATAAATACATATATTTTGAATATATACCTGGTGTGGTGCTCTTTCATTTGGTCACTCAAGAGATTATAGACTGGTAAAACAAGCTGCTTTACATTCCTTCAAGACTTAGCCTGAAGGCTGCTCTCCACAGCTACCACTAGGATAGCTTTCAATAAGGTTGTCTTTAACCTACCTACCATAAGAGTCGATTTGGACTGGTGCAAGGTGCCCACTATAATTAGTGGACAGCATATGCCAGGCCAACTTCTCACATTGGTGTGCAGCGTGTGGGATTCCAGCTTGCTATTGTTTTACCAGATAATCTCAATTGAATTGATCAACTGAAAACCACTAAAGGTACCTAAGGTACATATAATTTAAGCTTAGAATATCAGTAAGTTCTACTGAACTTAGAGTTGTGTGTTAAGGGATAGCACAACCCTTTCTACAACTCAAGAGAGTTTAGTAGGCCACACTAGAGTAGGTAGTGCATACACCACACCACACTAGTAATGTCTTTAAAAGCAGGATCCAAAGATGCCCTGCAGGAAGCCATTGAGCTTCCCCCTCCAAGTATGACACACTCCCATTCTTGGAACTGAGAGCTTTGTGTAACGTGAGGAAATTAAGGACAGGCCAAAGTCCCACCACCCAACACCTCCAGGAGTTGTTGGTGGCTTATGATCTTAGTAAGTCCTCAGAGACTGAAGGGGTAGGAGCAGAGGGTGGGCCAGCAGATGAGGAAGGGGCCAGGGGTACCACTACCCCCAGCCCCCCTCTGAAACTGACCAGGAGGGTGACAATGACCCTGACCTGGAAAACCCAATCCCTTCTGGGGAAGATGAAGATGAGGATCTAGAGAACCACACCTTTGTCCCCCCAGGAAGGATTATGAGTGTGCTCAGAAAGTCTAGGTCTCCTTCTCAGGAGTCTAACCACTCTGGCACCTCAATAGGGAGCTCTGTTTCTTCTCACAGGAGGGAATCCTCTCATGAGAGAAGAAAGAGACTGGTCCAGTATGAGGAAACTCAACTAGAGATCAGGAAGAAGCAATTGGCTTTAGATAGAGAATCCCTAGATCTCCTTAGAGAGAGAAGAAAGTTGGGACTAGAGTCCCATGGTGGCAGCAATATCCCTAGAGATAGGGAAAGGTCTTATGACCATAGAAACCTAAACAAGATTGTCCCTCCCTACCAGAGTGGGGATGACATCCACAAATGGATAACTGCACTGGAGAGGGCCTGTAAAGTTCAGAAGGTCCCCCAGAGGCAGTGGGCAGCAATCTTGTGGCTCTCCTTTGCAGACAAAGGTAGAGACAAGCTCCTCACTGTAAGAGAAGAGGATGCTGACAATTACACAGTCTTGAAGAGTGCTCTGATAGATGGGTTTGGCCTAACCACTGAACAGTATAGGTTGAAGTTCAGAGACACCCAAAAAGCTCAGACTCAAGACTGGGTTGATTTTGTAGATTGTGCTACAAAGGCTCTGGAAGGTTGGATACATGGCAACAAAGTGCATGACTTTTTAGGATTGTACAATTTGATTATGAGGGAGCAGATCCTTAATAATTGTCAAAACCAGCTTTTGCACCAGTATCTGGTGGACTCTGATCTGACCTCTCCCCAAGAATTGGGAAAGAAGGCAGACAAATGGGTCAGAACCAGAGTAAAAACTAGAAATCAGGGTGGTGACCAGAAGAAAGATTCTACTAAGTCCCAAGAGAAAGGTGGGGATAAATCTAAGGATAAGTCCCCTACAGGGCCCCAAAATTCCTCTTCTGGGGGTGGGTCCCAAACTCCTTCCTCTCCTGAAAAGAAACCCTATTGCCATGTCTGTAAAAAGCCTGGGCACTGGAAAACTGATCCCAGTTGCCCCAGGATTGGCAATAAAGAAAATGTTCCTCCCACAACTACTACCACCCCTCCTGGTACTACCAGTAGTAATCCTCCAGTTGGGAGTAGTGCACCCAAAAAGTTAGGTGCTTTTGCAAGAGGAACAGAGGTGGGCCCTAGTTTAGACAGGGACCCCTCAACAGACTCCTCTGACTCTGATGGTGGTATAGGATTTGCCACCTTTACCATGGGTCCCATAGCATTGGGCAGGTACAGATTGGAGCCAATAATTAATGGTCAGAAAGCTGTGGCATTTAGGGACACAGGGGCTAGTGTCACCATGGTGGCAGGGAAACTAGTCCCCCTCACCAGCTTTTACCTGAGTTTAAATACCAGGTGACCAACATTGATGGTGTCAGAACAGATCACCCCATGGCCATAGTCAATCTCAGCTGGGAGGGGGTCACAGGCCCAAAGAGAGTGGCAGTGTCCCCCACCTTACCTGTAGATTGCCTGATGGGCAATGATTTGGAAATTTCAGCCTGGGCTGAAGTTGAACACCAAACCCATCTTAGGATGTTGGGCGTCCCTGTAAAGGTTAGTGGGGCTGTGATGGCCACAGCCCCAGCCCAAGAATTTGGAGAGATGGAGCCTGAAAGAATGGCCCACTCTCCCCCAAAAGAGAGCACAAGGGTTGAAGAAAAGTCTTCTTCCCCCCAGACAGTAGGTAAGGGTCAGCCTCCTCAGGGAACTGACCCTACCCCTAGTGAAGGAACTGCCACAGAGGTAGTCAGGCCTGGCCTGGCCACACCCCTGATGGCAGAGGACCCTTCCAAGGTGGTACCCAGTCTGGAGCAGGTAACCTGCCCCTCTCTACCCTGCCTCAGTCAGCCCAGGGCTGCAGAGGTCAGGGAGGTCAGTGGACCCCCCAGGGCCCCCTGTCCAGAGGAAGCCCCCATCAGCAGATTAGGGGCACCCAGGCTAGTAGCCCTAGCCAGGTGAAAATTCCTCTACACACTGAGGGATCCCCCATACCTTTATGTAGGGACCTCCCCCAGAAGGACTCTGGTAGGCAAGGGCAAACCTGGGACCAGAAGGTTCCAAACCTGCCATGTCCCTCCAGTAGTCCATCCAAAGGGACCCAACCCCCAGCTGTAGGCAGCCAAAGGTTGACCCTTAGAGCAAAGTGCAACTCAGTCATGGAAAGACAGGCATACATGGTGACCAGTGATCTGAGGAAGCTGAGGCCAACATTCCTAGGGCCTCACTTCTCTACTCAGACACCTCACCAGCCTTGTACTTTACCTAAGCACACCACAGGTAGTGATTCCCCATGGTGGAGACCCTCTCATACCCTTAGGGCGAGGGATTGCTTAGTGGACCATAAGACAGGGGGCAACCATGCTAGTGCAGGTGCTTCCTTATATGACCACTTAGTCAATGAAGGCTCAACTGGCCAAGGTTAGCCTTATCTCCTTTCGTTTGGGGGGGTTATGTAGGAAGGTGGAATCTGACTATATGGTTGCCCCCACTTTTTTTATGGTGTTTTGCTGGTTTATGACTTAGTTGGACTGGGATCCTGCTATTCAGGGCCCCAGTCTATCTGCTTTCTCTGTAAAATGGTTTCCATGTGCCTTAGGCACATCTCTGATTGGAATCTGGAGTGCCCTTATAAGTCCCTAGTATATGGTATACTATGTACCAAGGGCATAGGTACCTCAGAGGCCTGCCAGGGGCTGCAGCATGTATTATGCCACCCCTGGAAGGCCATCCAAACTGACACCACAGGTCTGCTACTGCAGCCTGGGTAAGGTGGTGCATGCACCCCTTACTGTGATATAGGTTACCTATATCACTAAATACATACACACATATAAACCTATAAGTCACTCCTAAGGCAGGCCTTATCAATCCTAAAGGCAGAGTGCATGGTTCCTATGTGAGAGGGTGCCCCTGCATGAGCAGGGCCCCTCTGCAGCGTTCGGAGACCATCTCTGATGCTGTTTGTAGTGCAGCCTGACCATATACTCTTAAGCGCATTATATCCTCGCGGTAAAATGCTAACTTTGGAATGGCTGCACCTAAACATGTCGTGTTTGGTGTCAAACATCTTGGAATACTACCCCCCGCCAATCCTGGCGGCGGGGGTAGCATTCCACCCTTCTAGAGGGAAAGACATGTTAACTCTGGCTTACCCGGTAACTTCTTTCTGAAGCCCTGGCATCACAAAATGGATGCTGCTGCCACAGACACAAGTCTGGCCTCCTGCTGCTGGACGAAACTCCGGCAGGGGAGGCCTGGACAATAGGTTTCCTGTTGCAGGGAGGTGTGACCACCTCCCCAGACAGGATAATGTGTATTGGGGCTGGGTGGGTGCACTCTTAGAGTGCTTTGAAGTCCTGCACTGGGGGAGCAAAAGGCTCCTCTGTGCATATGCCAGTTCAAACCAGCTCAGGGGCTACCTGCCCCTGCTCTGGCGCGAAACTGGACAAAGGGAAGTGGGTGTAGCCACCCCCTCCCTTGACCCTCCCATAGGTGGGGTCATAGAGTTAGTCCCTCCCTGTTTTACTGGTTAAAATGGGGAACCCTTGCCACAGCAAGATTAGATATCCCTGGACTAAACTTTGAAACTGAATCCTGGACCTTCGACGCTCTACATCACGATTAGAGGACTGAAGAATCTCCCTTGGGGTCAAGGAGTGACTCCCCTGCTTGGCAGGCACCAAAAACGATAACGACGGTCGCAAACTACGCCGCTCCCGCCGGAGTCCGAAGTCCCTGCAGCCCAAGAAGTGGATTTCCTGACTTCTCCAAGGCCATCGTGAGTCCCCAGCGAAGCTGAGGCAAGTGGACCCCACGAGTGACGAGGAACCACGACCCCTGGGTACCGTGCACTATTATCGAGTGCAACCCCTTCACAACGTTCTACGAACCTGTGCTTTGGACCACGTGTGGTCCCAACCTCCAGCAGGAATCCCTCCGAAGATCAGAGGCCTACACCGTCCTGAGTGACCGTGGGCCCCTGTTGAGTGATTCCGCCCGAGGTGTCTTCGCGATCCCTTGCCAGCCGGCTCGTGGGTCCCCAGAAGACTTTCTAAAGAAACCAAAGGGCTCCTCTGGTTGCTCCAGGCCTGCCCTGACTTACCCTCGCTGGGTGAGTTCCCCAGACCTTGCTGGTCTGCACCATCGACGATCTTCAGCTACATCGAGACTTGCCGTTGCCAAGGCTTGTTGGGTCCAATCCGGTCGCCGACACCGCAGCACTCGACAGACATCGTGTACCAGCCTGAATCCTGCTCCTGGTCGCCAACAACGCCTCCTGGACCTCGTGGCTGCAGAAACGAGACGACCGTCAACGCACCTGAAGCACTCGACATCGGTGGGCATCTGTCCATCGCCTTCCTGGTCACTGGCTAGTGACCCAGACTCTGTCCCCTCTGCTTTCAGGTTCTTCAGAACTCCGATCCACTCTTGGATCCACCCGGACACTTTTCTCCTGGTCGCCAGCAGCACTTTGCAGCAGATCGCCATAAGAACCGACGACGAAACCCGACCCCGAAAGGCACCTATGCACCCGGCTTCCCTGGGTGAGGTAACACGAGTACTCCGGTGCTCCCGTGGGTAGAGACTCTTCAAAGTCCTAGATCTCAAAGGGTTTTGTCCTAGTCCTCTTTAAAGTGTCCCTTTCCTCTATTTTCCCGATCCCGACTTTCTCCATAGAAGTTAACGGCGTATCGCGGTTGTGTATTTACACTGCACGCGTCTCCCGTGGGTCCCCTGTGTCACTACCTTGGGTGGTTCCTTGTGGTCCAAGCACTTCTAGAGGCTCTAGGCCTAGTGTCTAGTTCAGTCGTGGTTCGCATACCACTTTATTGGTATATGGTTTGGTACGCCCCTAGGGCCCAAACGTGTATTTGTGCTATTACTGTGATTTAAGATCTTATAACCTATGTACTTCGAACTCTAGCCTCATAAAGAGACTAGAGGGGTGTGTTTAGTAATAAATACATATATTTTGAATATATACCTGGTGTGGTGCTCTTTCATTTGGTCACTCAAGAGATTATAGACTGGTAAAACAAGCTGCTTTACATTCCTTCAAGACTTAGCCTGAAGGCTGCTCTCCACAGCTACCACTAGGATAGCTTTCAATAAGGTTGTCTTTAACCTACCTACCATAAGAGTCGATTTGGACTGGTGCAAGGTGCCCACTATAATTAGTGGACAGCATATGCCAGGCCAACTTCTCACACCAACAATCTAGTAATTCAGTTAGTTACTGTAAATGTTCCAATTAGCCAGCAGTTCATGATCCTCCCCACCTCCAATGTACTTTCATACCAAGGACATCGCCAGTTAGTCCCCTGAGATGTCCATTGACCACATCACCCAGTCTGTGTATTGGCCTATTCTGATGGGGTCAGGGGCACGCTCGCCTCTCCGCTGCTCCGAGCATCAGGCAGATCAGCGTTCTTCATCAGCACATTCCATCAATGTCCTATTCTCCTGCACCTCCATCTGAGAGACTGGGCCATCATCTGCTGATGATTGTCCCTGAGATACACTCCATGGTGCAACATTCTGGTGTCCTCCCATCCTACCCCAACCAGGTCCCACAGATCCTCGTTCTCCATGTGGTAATTTGTCCCATTGTTCAGTCCAGACCCAAACATCCTCTGGGCATCCATAGAAGGTAGTCCTACCCTGTGCTACCACGAAGAGGTTTGCGGGGAACAGGAGCATGTAGGAGAGTCCCATGGCTCTAAGTTTCCTTTTGACTTTTAGAAATGATTTTCTTTGGGACTGTACTTTCTGGGTGTAGTCCAGGAAAACAGCGATATTATGATTTTCAAATTTTAGCGGTCCCGCTTCCTGGGCTCCCTTGAGTATGCAATCCCGATTATTGAAAATCTGTGCAATCAGGGCTCTCAGGGGGCCCCCGGCTGAGGGTGCACAACCAGCACCCTGTGTGCTCACTCGACCGCAAACATATGAGGCAATCCTTCAAGCTTGAGCCTGTTGTGTATCCAGTCTTCCAGGACTGATGTTGTTGTGGCAACATATCCTCGGCTCTATCTTCCAGAGTCTTTGCAGAGAATTTTGCGATTTGTTCTTTGAGAGTGGCCATATCTTGGTCCAAGGTTCCAATTGTTTGTTCGTTGACTGTCACTCTTTCCGACACCTTGTGAAGGTCCGTTCACAGTAAGCCCACCTCCGTGGTGACAGAATGTATTTTACCTTTCAGGGCGTTATCAGATCCTTGCATTGCCTCCATCAGGGCCTCTCTGGATGGTTCCCCCTCCTGCGCCTGGTTGCCTGTCTGACGTGTGCTCTGCTGTGACAGATTCTGTGGCTGCGCATACTGCATGCTCGTGTTGCTTTGTTGACCCTTAAGCTCCTTATCTTTCCCATGGCTGGCTCCAGAATGTCCCCCCTGTCCACACCAAGGTTGTGGCCAGTGACCCCCTTCAGTGGTACCACCTCGCTTTGGTCCAAGAGCCCCCTGCAGACACACACTGCTGGCTCCGTATCTTGTTGTAGATCAAGGTATAACCACCCTAGGTCACCCTGTGGCCAGCTGTGGTCTTCATACTTTTTAGCCAAATGTTAGGGGTACCACTAGGCTACTGCACACAGCTCTGCTTGATGTGCACCATTATACAGTAAGTGTGCCAGGTGTGAGGCGAGGAGCAGTAAGTCACCATGCCTTGGGCATCTCAATAGGGCACAATGTTAGCATCAATAAACCCCTATTTCTGGTCCCATGCGCCCACTGCCACCATGGAGGCAGATTCAGCAGCCCATTCACAGCAGTGTTGAAGTAAGAGACTGCTATCCCTACAACTGTCCAGCACCTGCGGCACACTGCCCCCGCTGACCAATGCACAGCTGTGCAGCTCTACAGATCATTAGTGTTTATTATCAGACCATACTTGAGCCATCTGCTTCCAGGCATTGGGTTGCATCCCTCCTGCAGTGTGCACCGGGGTCACTCCACAGGGGGTAGTGGCACTATTCCTGGGCCCCAGCTATCCCATCCAGGGGCATCAATTATTCTCAAAGGGGCCAGATACTTCTCCTCCCTGCAGGGGGGAGTGGTCAAGGCGTCCTTCAGCAGACCAGTCTCCAAAGTCCACCAGGCAGTGTGCCTATTGACCCCGCTGCCCAGACGTCGCATCAGTGAAACACAGTACCTTTATCAGCCGGCCCCGGGAGATCCCTCAGCTGCAGTGCACCTCCCCAGTGACCGGCGGGACAATCCCGTTCACGGGCGGCAGCCCTCGATCCGGGCCAGCTATTATTGCACAAGGGCCTCTATTGCCAGTAGGGATCCCACCTCCTCCCACAAGGTTCTTAATAATGAAAGTGAAGGCCTCCTGCCTCAGCCCCCAAAGGTGGTGGCTGGGCCCACTGGTCTGGAGGTTCGATCACAGCAGTACAAGCCCCACTCCATAAGGCCTTGGGAGCATCACGATCACAACCAGCGGCCTGGGCCAACGGCATCCCCCAACTCCTTCAAACACCACTGTGACCCCCAGAAATGCCAAATGGGGGGAGGGGTCCAGCACCGCTGCATGGTCTTCGGCTCTCTCGCACAGCATTGGTCCTGGTAGCGCCGGCCTTCGATGTGGCCTTCACCTTCCGACGGCAGTCTGGGGCACCGGGTCCAGATCAGCCAGTAGGTGCCTTAGGACCCCTAGCAAGGGGTATCCAGAGAACGCATAGGGAGTTGGGAGCCTGCTGGGCATCATTGGGATGTGTTATAGCACTCCAGGAGCAAGGATTACACAGGATAATATTCTGAGGCGGCGGAGCTCGGGCTCAATACATCCGAGCGGCCATCTTGCCAGGCCACACCCCCTTAGGCACTATAGATACCTGAAATTATTTAAATTGTATATGTCCGGTTCTACTGATTAACTTTTTGTCATTTTGGTCTTGAATAATTTATTACATTGTACTCTATTTTTCTAAATTGGTGTGAGATTTTCCTTGTGTTGTGTTTTCACTTTTTTACTGTTTGAATTGCTGCATAATTACTTTACACGTTGTCTCTAAGTTTAGCCTGACGGATTTTGTGCCAAGCTACCAGAGGGTTAACCACAGGTTAATTTGATGTTTGCTTGTGTTTCACCTTGACTATGATTGTGGTTGCTGCTTGAATAGGGTTACACTCTCTTAACCAGTAACCTAGTTTTCTATATTGGTGTCCAGCGCTGAGATTAGGAGTTGTATTTGTGCAGTGCCATGCAGTTATTTTGGGTTACACTAAAATCCCAGACAAATAATTTGATACTAATTTGAGTCCTTTTAAATTCTCCTTGCTTGGCTCTTTGCTTTTTCCAAATCTACTCTCATTCTACCTGACTGTCTGTGGCCATGTCTGCAGAAATGGAATTCAAGCTCATCGACCTGGAGAGCTACACTGTGATTGAGCTCAAGCAGTTCTGTAAGGAAAGGGGACTTCCAACCAGGAGACGTATTAGAAGTTGGAGTTTCAGAAAGCTCTGAAGTCCTGGGTGGAGGTTCACCACTTGCTGACAGCAACAGAGGATGGTGATGAGGAGGATGATATGGCAGAGCAGGGCCTAGGTGCAAGTCCTATAATGCAGTACTCAGGGAAAGGGGATGATTTGTTGACCTGAGTTGAAACTCCCTGCCAGAACAGAGAGCAGTGCCTCTACAATGCCTGTCACTAGAGGAGATGGCGGACACAAAGGCTAAAAGGAAGTTTAAATTAAAAATGGTTAAGATCAAGTTGGAAGCAGAGGAGAGGAAGGCTGAGGCTGAAACAACCTTAGGGGAAAAGAGACTAGCCATGGAGGAGAGGGAACTGGCCCATGAGCTAAGTCTCAGACAGCTGAACATCAAAGCTAAACAAATGTGATCCTGCAACAATGGTGGCAGCATACACACAGATCTGGTGCCCAGCCATGTAGTAGAGAGTGACATAGACAAGTGGTTTGCTGCCTATGATGTGGCCCTTAAGAGTCTCAGGGTCCCAGTGAGGTTGGAGGGTGCATTAGTCTGGAAACACATGCCTACAGTGGGGAAGGATACATTGCTTACACTGGTTGTGAAAGACCAGATGAAGTACATTCCAGTGAAAACCATCCTTGCCATTAAGTTTAAATTCACCCCAGAAAAGAACTGCATTAGGTTAAGGGATAGCCAAACGATGCAGGGCCAGTCATAGGTGGATTTTCTTGATTATGCCAGCAAGGCACTGAATGGTTGGGTGCAGGGCAGCAAAGTTGATGATTTTATTGGATTGTTTAATTGGATTCAAAGAGAGCACAAGTTAAATATCTGTTTCACAGAGCTGCACCTGATTGATAGTAAGCTCACTGACCCCAGGGAGCTTGCTAAGGAGGCAGACCTTTGGGTCTGCACCAGAGTGTCAGAAAAGGTATGGGGGGGATTACCAGAATGCCAGTCAGGGGTCCTACCAGAAGAAAGAAGGGGGAGAAAAAGCTTAAAAGTATGGAGTTCCTAAAGACCCCATAATAATTACCAAGGGAACAGTAACCAGTCTGAATCTGAACTAAAGTCAAAGAAGGGGCTCTTTGACAAACAGACAGAGAGGTTTGTCCCCCAGTGTACTGAGCGCTAGAAGTATGGGCCCTCCAAGGGAGACACCAAATGTCACAAGAGAGCACAGTCCCCCACTTGTGAGCAGACCCTGGGTCTGTGAATGTAGCGCTTGGGGAGTAAGTGGTCCCATCTAGCTTAGGGAAGAGGACAGAGTTTACCTTAGTGTTCCTTGGGAATAGAGAGATGGTGCCAAAGGCCCATATGCCTTCCAATACTTCTAAGTATAGGCAGTGGTTCACCATCAAAGGGCACAGGGTGGAAGCTCTGAGAGACACAGGATCCAGCATGACTCCTGTAAGGTGTCATATGCTGTCTTCAGAGCCAATCCCCCCTAGTACATTCCATCAGGTCATAGTCACAGACAACCATGAGAGTCACTACCCAGTGGCTCTGGTTCTCTTTGAATGGGATGGTGGGTCTCAGGTTTTCTAAATGTAGCCGTGAACCCTGCCATGCCTGTACATTGTTTATTGGGCTACGACCTACAGCACACTGTCTGGAAAGACATGGAGCTCAGGTCACTCCTGGAGATGTTAGGCTTGCCTGAATGGGACTGTATGACCAAATTGTCAATGTTGCCCAACAGAGGAGTCAAGGAAGCCTTGAAAATGGCTCAGGCAGCTGCCAGGAAGAGGAAGGGCAAGAGGAACAGGAGACCAGCCTCTGACGTTCCAGTGGTCCCAGTTGATGGGCACCTCAGGAAGCTGCCCCTGAGCCTATCAGGGAGGACTTTGCCACCCTGGGAGACCTGCCTGACCTTGCTGGAGGGCAAGTTGAGGGTGGGCCCTTTAGGGAGGAGTTCTGCAAGGCCATAAAGAGTGCCCAACTCTAGGGGACTTGAGGCAGCAAGCTGAGGCCCAGGCACCTCTGAAGATCATTTATGTATTGGGTGAATGGCCTCCTATACAGTGAGCCTAAGGTTCCTGTACCTTGGGCAGCCTGTGTGCTGGTGCTCCACCATTGTTTCAGGGCCTTCCAACCGGGGTTGACTCATGATATACCCCTGGCAGGACATCTGGGGCAGGACAAGACCTTTGCCAGTCTCGTCCCCAACTTCTGTTGGCTCCGGATGAAGACAGCTCAGACACGTTCTGCATGACCTCTCCCACCTGCCAGGCCAGCGAAAAAGCAGGGAAAAAGCTAAACGTCTTCCCTGTTTCCCTTGCCTGTCATTGGCACTCCCTTTGAGAGGGTTGCAATTGACATTGTTGGTCCTTTGGACACAAAGACAGCCTTAGACAACTGGTTCATCCTTGTCTTGGTGGACCATGCCACATGGAACCCAGACACCATCCCTCTGAGGTCAGTGACTACACCGGTGGAGGCTAGGGCCCTCATGGAGGTTTTTACTAATGTGGGGTCCCGCAAAGAAGTAGTGGCTGACAGAGGCACTAGCTTCATGCTAGCATACATGAAGTGTGTGGCGAAACCTACAACTTTTCCACACCTTACCATCCTCAAAAGAAATCTTTGTTGAGAGATTTAACTATACCCTGAAAGGCATGATAATGGGCCTACCTGACCCCATGAGGCAGATGTGGGATGTCCTCTTGCCATGCCTGCTGTTCACCTACAGGGAGACACCACAGAAGAGGATTCGGTTTACCCCATTTTTTATGGAATTCTGGAACGACCAGATGGCCACTCTGGCGGAGTTTCAGTCTGGGCAGAAGGTGTGGGTCATGGAGACTGTAGATCCCACAGCTCTCCAAGATCACTTTACTGGTCCATATGAAGCAAAGGAGGGAAAGGGGGATGCCACGTTCCTGGTGGATCTCAAGACCCCTAGAAACTCCTTAAAGAAGCTCCACATAAACTGCCTCAAACCACACTTTGAGAGGTCTGAAGTCATTGTGCTTTTGGTGACAGATGATGGCGGGGAAGAGGAGAGGGAACCTCTCCCTGACCTCCTGTCTACCCAGAAGCACATTGGATCAGTAGAGGGTTTTTACCTTTCCCCTATTCTGCCCCAGAACAGCAGAATGACTGTCACCAGTTACTGCGGCAGTTCTCCCTCATCCCTGGGCTCACATACTCCTGTACCCGCAACATTGATACTGGGGATAAAATACCTGTCAAAAATAAACTTTAAGGGTTGTTGGATAAGGTGAGGGCCAGTATCAAGGAGGACGCCCCCAAGATACTGGTGCTAGGGGTGATTAAGCCCTCCAGCAGGCCCTGGTCCAGCCCAGTTGTGCTGGTTCCCAAGTTTGGCCAATCAGGTGCCATCCTAGAACTCAGGTTCTGTGTAGATTACAGGGAACTCAATTCAGTCATCAAGACTGATACTCCACCCATCCCCAAAGCTGATGAGCTCATTGACAGGCTGAGCACTGGCAAGTTTCTCAGCACCTTTGTTTCACATCAGACTTCTTGTAGATTGCTCTGATTGAGGGGGCAAAATAAAGGTCAGCATTTTCGATCCAGAGGGCCAATTCCAGTTTAGGGAAGAATGCCCCTGTCACCTTTCAGAGGTTTGTGTACAGGGTCCTGGCTGGGAAGGAGGCATTTTGTGCCACCTACCTAGATGACATACTTGTCTTCAGCTCCAGCTGGGGGAAGCATCTGTACCACCTCCAAGAGGTGCTTCAGGCCTTGCAGAAGGCGGGTCTGACTATCAAGGCCAGTAAGTGTCAAATAGTGCAGTGTACTGTGGTGTATCTGGGCCACATGGTAGGCAGGGCAAGGTGTAGCCCCTCCAAGGCACGATTTAGACTATTGTGGCCTGGTAACCCCCAAACACATTGACTAAGGTAAGGGCATTCCTGGGCTTCACTGGATATTGCAGGAGGTCTGTTAAGATTTATGGCACCATTGTTGCCCCTTTGACTGAGCCAACTTCAAAGAAGTAGCCCAAAAAGGTGATATGGACAAAGGCTTGTCAGAAAGTCTTTGATTCCCTCAAGGTATCCAGGTTTATAACACCTGTACTCACGGCTCCTGACTTCTCCAAGGATTCATTGTGCAGATGGGCGCATCAGAGCATGGTGTAAGGGCTGTCTTAGCACAGTTAAATGAAGAGGACCCAGACCAACCTGTAACCTTCATAAGCAGGAGGATACTTCCCAGAAAACAGAGGTGGAGTGCAATTGAGAAGGAGGCTTCTACTGTGGTACAGGCACTGAAGAAGCCCAGGCCATATCTGTTTTGGACTCACTTCCGGGGTCAGGCAGACCACAGGTCCCTCAGATGGCTCATGGAAATTAGGGATGAAAATCCCAAGCTGTTGAGGTGGTCGATCTCCCTACAGCAAGAGTCTTCCAACTAGGGGACGGGCCACCCTAGGGGGGTCTCAAGAGATCCCAGGGGGTGATAGCCTCTGGCCAAAAGAAGCACTATCATAATAGTGATTTTTTTTTAAGTGGGATCAAATGAGCAGCAGTAAGCTGCTCTGTAATGGGCAATCACTAACATCTTTTGTCATTTATATCCTAGCTGGGAATATGTGTAAAGGGGAAAGGACTTCAAATATGCTTTAAAACCCACACCACCATTTCTAATAATCAGACTGTGGATACTTTTTCACGTTAGTAAGTCCTGCCTGACCAGAAAAGTATATCTGGCAAACATGTATTTGATTGCTTCTTTAAAACAATACCAAAACTTAACTGCAATGTTTCAATACGTCTAGACATATATAAACATTGGCAATTTAAAAGAATAATTGTGAAAAATTCTGAAGGGGGCCCTATTCTTTTTTTCCTACTGGGGACGCAACATTTAAAGGTTTGAAGACCACTACCCTACAGGGAATGGACTTTATTGAGGATCACCGTCCTTGGTCAGACCACACCAATGCTGATGGTCTCTCCAGGTTCTTACGCCTTAGTGATGAGAACTCCCAGGAGGTTGGATGGTTCTCCCCACTTTCAGCTGGGGGGAAATGTATTAGAACTGTCAGCTGTAGGGTGGTCTTCCCCCAGACCTTTTCCCCTACTCCATAATTTGTTTGCTGATCTCATGTTTGCTGGTCTTAGGACTCAGTGCACTTTACCACTACTAACTAGTGCTAAAGTGTGTGTACTCTCTCCCTAAAACATGTTAACAATGGCTTACACCCAATTGGCACTTTTAATTTACTTATAAGTCCCTAGTAAAGAGGTACTGTATGTACCCAGGACCTGTAAATTAAATGCTAATACTGGGCGTGCAGTACTGCTTGTGCCTCCCACTTAAGTAGCCCTTTTAAACATGGCTCCGGCCTGCTATTGCGGCCTTTGTGTGCAATTTTAAGCTGACATTTTAACCTGGCAAAATAAACCTTTTGACGGACCTAAACCTTCCTTTTTAATACATATAAGTCACCCCTAGGACAGACCCTAAATAGCCCAGAGGGCAGAGTAGAGTGTATTTAAAAGGTTGCACAATGCACTTTTAACTTTTACATGCCCTGGTAGTGAAAATCTCCTACATTTGTTTATCACTCCTGCAAAGCCTGCCTCTCCCCAAGGATACAATTGGATTAAGTTACTATATTTAATATGTGATAACTTTCAGTTGGGGGCAAGTAGGAATGTTGAGTTTGGTGTCTAATGAATTGTAATTTAAAACCCTGGTATTGTTGAAGTTGAATTTTAAGTCACAATTCTAAAAATGCCACTTTTAGAAAGTTAGTAACACAACAAGGAACCTAGCTACCATTTTATGTGCTGCTATCTACTTAGACAGACAAAGGGCCAATAATTGATTTCATTCATCCTGGTTATTTATTCAACCATTACTTCATCATATCATTATACCATTTCTTCATTTCATAAGAGTCTGAAATGGGGAATACACTATTTGTTTCAGACAAGTGCAACAGTGAATTATAGACATGAAAGACAACATACTATACATTTAACAAATAATACATATAGGTAATTCAATATTAGTACAACAGAAAACAAAAATACACCAGTCGGATTTCAAACATATAGCAATCCCATTGTGTGTAGTTCATACAGTCCTTAAAGGGATTCTAGCCATTGGAAACAAACGTAGGTACAGCTGGGGTTAAATCAACGCTACATCTCCCTCAAAGCTGTTTGTATTCCCGAGTTGTCAATTCCTCAATGGCACTCGTGGGACTCTCTTCAGGGCTTTTGACTTCTGTTTAATCACTGCTAACACAGTCCATTTTAATTCTTTTTCGCTGTGTTTCTTTTCTGTAAAATGCGCAACCATTGGGGCTGTCAGCACTTGATTTTTGATCCTTCAGCGATGCTGCACAATTCGTTGATTGACTTGCTGGTTGGTTTTGCTGATATATATTTTGGAACAAGGGCATATAACTGCATACACAACGTTTTTTGTTTTACAGTTTGAAAATTCTTTATGGGTCCATTTCACAGAATTGTGTATGAATTCTGTTCCTTCTATTGTGGATTCACAATCCGAACAGTTCCCACACTTGTGGTGACCCTCAATGGGTTTCAATTTCCATTGTGCTCTTAAGTCTTTCTTTTGGCTAGACATAGTCATGTCTGCTCTTACAATGTGTTGGCCAATACTAGCTTTTTTTTCATGGCAAATAGTGGTTGTTGAAAGGGACATTCCAAAGTTTGAAGAAGATGCCAACTCTTTAAAATGATTTGGCGGAACTTGTTGGTGTGAGGATGTTGTGTACGCAGTTATATGCCCTTGTTCCAAAATATATATTGGCAAAACCAACCAGCAAGTCAATCAACGAATTGTGCAGCATTGCTCAAGGATCAAAAAACAAGTGCTGACAGCCCCAATGGTTGCGCATTTTACAGAAAAGAAACCCAGCGAAAAAGAATTAAAATGGACTGTGTTAGCAGTGATTAAACAGAACACTCGAGGAAGAGACAATGAAGTAGCCTTATTACAGAAGGAAGCGTATCCCATATTAAAATTCAACAGCACTACCAAGGGCCTGAATGAAATGCCCGAATTATCCAGGATATAACAGTATTCATCATGACCATTACAACTCCCAGCATGCAACATAATTCTTGCCAGGCGGCTCACGAAATAAGTTCGAGTAAGAAGCCACTGGGAACGTTGAATGTCCCTCAATACAAGAAGCTGTCTAAGTTTTTTCAATACTGATAACCAAAATCAGAAATAGTTCTTGCCCCGTCACAATGACTACACTACCCATAAACCAACTCGCACCATAACCTGGGGTGGAAGCTTAAAAATCAACTGCAACCGGAAGTTACCGCATCAGTTGCGGTGCGGAATGAGACAGGATTCATCCTCTGTCGGCGAAGAAAGATGACTTGTGTTTAACAAAGTCTTTCGATCTGACTAAGTAAGCCCGTGTTATCTAATCGAGAGCCGCGCAGTAGAGCGGTAAGCTGTTAAGACGCGATAAACATTACAAGCTTGTTCATTGTTTTCAGATAGAAATTAATCCGCAGCGGGGGACCACTTCCACGCGATACACGCCCGAAAGAAGGAATATATACAGGCATTCCCAAGTTAGATGCTGTAGGGACAAAAAAGTAACTTTGAAGTTTTCCTACAAAGAATCAGATGCTTAATGATTGCTTTTTACCTGTTATAGCGTTTTCACCAAAAGCCTAGGGAATCCCTTTTTCAAAAAACATCGGATATGAAAAATTCGCCAGTTTTGAAGTAAAAGAGCCCACACTGACCAGGTACTGCATAGTATGCATGGTAACCTCACATAGTAGATATGGAGAAAGGGATAGAGTATGTATATAATAGCAACTATGTCTATTGTTTTCTAGATTACACCAAGTCAACAGCCCTGAAGAGAGTCCCACTAGTGCCACTGGGACTCGAAACGCGTCAGCATTTTTCCTACCATTGAGGAATTGACAACTCATGAATACAAACAGCTTTGAGGGAGATGTAGCATTGATTTAACCCGAGCTGTACCTACATTTGTTCCCAATGGCTAGCATCCCTTTAAGGACTGTATGAACTACACATAATGGGATTGCTATATGTTTGAAATCCGACTGGTGTATTTTTGTTTTCTGTTGTACTAATTTTGAATGACCTTTAATTATTATTTGTTAAATGTATAGTATGTTGTCTTTCATGTCTATAATTCACTGTGTTGCACTTGTCTGAAACAAATAGTGTATTCCCCATTTCAGACTCTTATGAAATGAAGAAATGGTATAATGAGATGATGAAGTAATGGTTGAATAAATAACCAGGACCAATTAAATCAATTATTGGACCTTTGTCTGTCTAAGTAGATAGCAGCACATAAAATGGTAGCTAGGTTCCTTGTTGTGTTACTTTAATTAGGCCCTATCTAGCTACTGGTCCCTGGGCCTACCCTCTTTACTCGACTTTTCGAAAGTTGGCATTATTTTTTCCTAACCATTTGGTGCCTGCAACCTGTATCCTGGGTCACATGACTAGGTGTAGCTGTCAGCTAGTCTTTGTGTATTGCTCCCAGACAGTGAGACAAAGAGGAAAGAGGTGGTGGCAGGATGGGCTATCTCTGACTTAATGAGGGGGCAGAGCTGTCATCTATCACACTTGAATATAACAAAGGCTCTGCCTAAGCACACTCACAAAGGATTTGACACAAGTCTTTTATGTCACCAGACAAGCTGGGGCCAAGGCAGAGGGACAGGAAATTCTAGACACCTCTGGTGGTGGAAACCTTCAGAACTTCTCCTACTTCAAAGGGGGCACCAGGTATAAATAATGGACCCACAAACCCAACTCTTCAGTACACCTCTGGACCTGTGGATACTACAGACGGACTGCTGTGCTGCTTGGCTGCCAGAAGGACTGCTACCCTGTTGTCCTGTAACTCTGGTGTCTTGCTGTCTGCTGCCCTGCTTGATGAGAAGAAAGATTGGACCTGCACCCTTCACCCCAGGATGAAGTGACTCCAAGGGTCAGCTGACCAACCTCCTGTTCTGAGTTACAGGGACATAACAAGCTCCAGAGGCCTCCCTGCATCTGTCCAGCTGACTTGCTGCCTGGACCTGCAATTGGACCTGCCTGAGACCTGCTGGACTCTACTGGACTCTGCTGGAGTGACTTCCTGATCCCCAAGAGGTGCCCCTCAGATCCTGGACCCAGCATCAGTTGAGCTCCCTCCCCAAGAAAATGAGAAATAATGAAATTTTGGGCTCTTCGCCTCTGTGAGCAGGCCTGTTCGCATAAAGATATTACTGCCTGTGCCACTTGTCAACGTGAAGCACCAGTGAACCCAACTCTTCACTCCCCAGCAACTGCCGGCAGCACGAGATCTGCACTTCGCGCTATAGCATAGACAGCCCGTGGTGACCACCAGCGCAAATCCCCAACAACGACCATCTATAAGCCTGACAGGATCTGTATTCAACAGCAATTACTGTCTGCAATGCCCAGCCTACTCTTCGTGCTACTGTGATGATCATTCGCAAAGCGCTCCCTGTTTAACGGGGCCCCCTCCACTGAGAATGGAACTCTTTGCGCTGGACTTTTGAAGGTAACTCCTTCAGCTAGACTAACCTGGTCCTTGTATCTGGCCCACCCTCTATTGCAGTTGGCCTGAACTTGTGACTTTCACCTGGTCTTGCACGTCCAGGTAACCGTGAGTGGCGCTTTGTGCTTTTAGGGGCTATATTTACCTGAAATCTTTGAAATTGCATATCTCCAGTTCTTTTTTGAGTTAAATAATTTTTATTGAGTAAGTAAACAGGTACCAGGAATAAAATTAGGCATAAGAAAAAAGAGTAACATATTAGAGTACACAGTAAAAGGAAGCAAAAAGTACGAATTATGCATTAGAGAAACTATAAATTACAACTATATGTAATCAGTGAAAAAAAAAGAGAGAAAGATTAGGGTACCATCTAGATTATAATTAACTGAACAATTTAATAATAGGAAGAGAGAGGGAGGAAAGGAAAAAGAAAGTAAAAAAAAAGGAAAGAACAATTGTCAAATGAGTATTAGTGTAAAGAGGGGTATGAAGATAGAAAAGAAGTAAAAGGTAACCACAGTATATCAGATTTAATTTTTTGGGGTAAAGATGAAGATGAAGCAATAGATATTCTATGTCCGTCACAAATAAGATTCCACCATTGTAACATACAAATTTTGGAATTATCCTTCCAACAGGTAAGAATAACTTTAAATGCAAGAGCAATAAAAAGATCAAACAACTTCAATTTCAACACTGTATCATGAAAATCAACTGATAAGGAGCCAAGAAACACATTTTGAATTGATAAGGGGATACAAAAGGGAAAAATCTTGGAACATTTAGCCCAGATAAATTTACAAAATTTTTGAACATTGGGGCAATAGTATATCAAATGGGATATAGTACCATCGGAGAAAAGACAGGACCAACAAAGAGGAGAGGAAGAAGGGTTGAATTTATGTATAAACACTGGTGTCATAAGAGCTCTATTGTACAGAAAGAATAGAGATTGGGTAATGTTAGCAGCTCTAGAAGTGGAAAATATTTTTTGCCATAACTTATCCCATTTTGTAGGTGAGAGAGTGATGGAGAGGTCTAGTTCCCAAGCAAGTTCAATTGGGGATTTTGGTCCCTCAGAGATATGAGTGGATAAAAGTTTGTATATAAAGGAGGCTTTAGGGTTAGAGACAGAGGAGATGCTGTGGAAAGGAGTTAGGGGAGTAGATGGAGTACTATTGATTGGAAAGTTTTAGGTTGCGATAAATGATTGAAGTGCCTGTGATAATTGAACATATTGAGAGAAGGAAGAAGAGGGTAGGTCATAACATTCTTGTGATGTACTAAAAGGAATAACAGAGTTATTGGATACAAGTTGGTGTACATATAGAATATTCTTTTCTTTCCAATGTTTAAAATAGAAGGATTTGAGGCGGAACTTAATGAATTTATTGTACCAAATAGAAGATGCAAGGAAGGCTTGATGAAAGTTAGAGCCATCTATATACAGAGACTGTAGTAAGTGCTGGGAATATTTTAGAATAGGATGCATAGATATAAAGGTGCAATTAGACATGAAACAAATATCAAAAAAAGAGAAGTCATGTAAAAGAGAGCATTCGAAGTAGGTCCAGCTAGGAATTGGAACATCGTGGTATTGTCTGTTTAGCATATGCTTGTCTAATTAAAAAAGCAATGTGATACAGTTTAAAGTTAGGAAATCGTACACCTCCTTGGTTTTTGGTTTGACTAATTTAGTCAAAGCCATACGGGCAGGTTTGTTATTCCAGAGGAATTTAGTGCAAATGGAATTGATTTGATCAAAATAGTAGTTAGGGATTTTGAAGGGCAACATAGAGAGTAGGAATAGAATAAGTGGTACAATCATAATTTTAATGGTATCCAACCTGCTCCACCCGGATAAATATAGTGGGGACCATGAGGAAAGTAAATTTTGAATTTTAAGTTTTAAAGCATTAAACTTATAGGAGAGAGTTTGAGGAATGGTAGAGGAAAACCACACACCAAGATACTTAATTTTAGATAGGCACCATTTAAAGTTGGTATCAGAAAACATGAATTGATAGCAAGTTGAGTTAAGGGGTAATATTTCAGTTTTAGAAAAATGTAATTTGTAGCCAGATATTTTAGAATATCGGTCAATTTCCTGCAGGAAGGGAGGTAAGGAGGTAAGGGGTTTGGAGAGGTAGACAAGAATATCATCTGCATAAGCAGATAGTTTATTTTCGTGAGATTTGTGTGAGAAGCCAGTGATCAAAGGGTTATGATGAATACGCTCAAGAAAGGGTTCGAGACACAAAAGAAATAAAAGAGGAGAAAGGGGACATCCTTGCCGTGTACCTCTATATAGATTGAAATAAAGGGATAAGAGACCATTAACAGAAACACACGCACAGGGATCAGAGTACACTAATTTGATTAAATAAATAAATTTGGGGCCAAAGCCAAACCACTGAAGAGTTTTAAACATGAATTGCCAATTTATGCGATCGAAAGCTTTCTCAGCATCGAGGGATAGAGCGGCTAAAGGATCAGGATAACTTTTCCCCAAGGTGAGAATGTTAGAGAACATTCTGGCATTACCTGAGGAAAGCCTACCCTTAATGAAGCCAGATTGATCAGGTTTAATAAGTAAGGGGTTAACACCTTCCAATCTAGAAGCAAGAATTTTTGCAAAACTTTTGCAATCATAATTAATTAGTGAGATTGGGCGGTAGTTTTGACAAAGGGAGAGGTCTTTGTCAGGTTTAGGGAGAATAACGATAAGAGCATCAAGAAAAGAACCTTCAGGTTTAGAGTGGAGTAAAAGGAGGTAAAAGTGAAAGTAAATGTGGAGCAAAAATAGATGAAAAAGAGGATATAAGTTCAATAGAAAAACCATCAGGGCCAGGAGCCTTAGCTCTTTTTAAAGATTTAATTGCATCAGAAATCTCCTGAAGAGTTATATCCTTTTCCAGGAGGGCCATGGCATCTGGAATAGGGCAGGGAGAAGGGAGACCATAAAAAAATAATTGAGTATCGGTTGCAGTAGGATGGGTGTGTTCCGTATATAGTGAGTGGTAAAAAGTCTGAAATGCTGTAACTATGTCAGGATCGGAATGTAATAGAGTGTTATTAAGGGTGTTATGAATGGGACCAATGGTTTTCCTTTCTGATTTGACTTTTAAATAATTGGCCAACATTCTTCCCGCTTTGTTTTGTCCCCCATGATATTTAGATTTGATTTTAAGTAGAATGTTACAGGCATCAATTGTAGCCAATTTGTTTAGATCAGATTTAACCTTGATTAGGTCACGAAGATGAGCAGGGGATTTTGAAGTATAGAAAGAATGTTCAAGGGTCTTAATATGACTAAGGGAAGAGAGGTACTGTGAGTTCAGTGACTTTTTCTTTCTAGCAGTATATGCAATGGTAAAAGCTCTGAACGAGGCCTTGAAGGCATCCCAGTTGTTGTGTACAGAGGTGTCACCTGATTTGTTGAAGTGAAAAAATTCTTGTATAAAGGAAGTAGCCTTTAAAATAAAAGTTTGATCGGATAATAGGGAGTTATTAAATCTCCATCTAGCATGTTTGGAAGTGGTAAGGGACAAGTCAAGAGAAACTGAAACAGGGGTGTGGTCAGAAATAAAAATGGAGCCAATCTCAGAAGATTGGAGCGAGGGAAGTAATGGTTTCGAAATTAAAGCATAGTCAATATGGGACATAGTGTGATGAACATTAGAATAGAATGTGAATTCACAATCATCAGGATTACTAATCCTCCAAGCATCATAGAGTGGGCGAGAGGCAATAGCAGATTGAAACGATTTATGAGATTTATCTGGTTTAAATTTACAATCAGATTTCCTTTCAGAGAAAGGGTCAAGCCAATTATTGAAATCACCAGCAACAATAATATTAGGGTTAGTAATTGAAGATAATTTTAATTTAATAATGTTCCAAAAATCAGGGTCAGATTTAACCAGCCCTTATATGTTTAAAAAAAGTAACAAGTTTATTATAGACCGTGGCGTGAAGTATTACCCATCATCCACTCGTATCATTTTCAGTTGATACAATTTGTAAATTCAAAGATTTGTGACAACGGATGGCTACACCACCCTTACGATTAACAGCAGGGGAAAAAACAACCTGGCCCACCCATTGACGCTTGAGTTTGAGAGATTCAACATCATTACAATGAGTTTCCTGCAAAAAAACAATCTGAGAATTAAGTTTTGATAGATGAGAAAGTACCTTTTGACGCTTAACAGGATGACCCAAACCACGAACGTTCCATGATACAACATTAAACATGTTAATGTTTAAGAAACAGGAGGATAATCACAATGGTGATGAACTGCAAGAAACAACAATGAAAATGAAAAACGTTGGTCATAAACATCAGACAACAGGATAAAATTAAGAAGAACATATAAAAGCACATAAAATAAATACTCATACAAATATAAGAAGAAGGAAGGAAAATAAGTGAAGAGAGGGAAAGTGAAAGAAAGGGAACAAAACAGGGAGAAATGAAAAAAGAGAAGAAAAAGGAAAAGGAAAAAGAGACAGATCAAGGACAGAGAACCAGATCTGTAATATGCAGAGAAAGAGACAAGAACCGGGCATGTCCGCACTCATGGACAAGATGGACAACGGAGAAAGGTGGAGATGAAGAAGATGAGAAAATTATAGAAAATAAGATAATATGAGATGTAGAAAAAGTAAGATAGTACAAGAGAAACTATTTAGACCTCATAAATCATCATAAATAGATGAAGAATATCAAAGACCAAAACAGGAAGTAATAATGAAATGTGAAACATTAACAGTCTAATAATATAAAAGCATAGAAGATTTTAAGAACACTGAACATTTGTGTCCATAGGCATTCTAGTGATAGAATGCAAAAACTGTTTTAACTTGAGAGGATCTTCAAAAGAGCGGGATACACCTTCATGGGAGATTTTGCAAAGACAAGGATGTAAGATGCCATAACGGATGTTCATAGATCTCATTTGTGGTCGGAGGGCTAGGAATTCTTTACGCCTAGCATTGGGAGCATTAGAAAGATCCTGTGAGATGAAGATGTTATGTCCCGACCAAACAAGAAGGCATTTTTCTCTGGCAATTTTTAGAACATGCATCAGGTCAGTGAATTCAAGAAAAAGCATAATTATGCCACGTGGTTTGTTAGATTGAGGTTGAGGTCGACCAAGACGATGAGCTTGTTGGATGTTGAGGGGAGTCGAAGATTGAAGATTGAGGAGGTCAGCCAAGAATTTCTTTAAAAAAGAAAGGAGATCCGGATCCTCGATATTTTCGGGCAGACAATACAGCCGAAGATTGTTCCTTCTGTTACGGTTTTCTAAGTCCTCAGTGTGGAGTTTAAGTTTATGGATTTCTTGTTCCAGCAAAGGAACTTTAGTAGCCACATCTTGAAGATTACTTATACGTTGTTCCATTTTGGACATTTTACCTTCCATATTGATCGATCGGTCTTCAATCAGTTGTCATTTTTCATTAGTGGCGTTCATGAACGGTTTTAAAGCTCGTAATTCATCCAAGATTGAATCTAAGACCAGATTGGAAGAAGACTGAACTGGAGATGGGAGATCATTTTTGGATCATTTCGGTTTGGCGCCAGACGAAGATGACTTTGTGAGAGAGATGGAGTCACTGGCCATCTTGACGAGGTTGAGGATGATTTTTAAAAGTAGAGATCCTTCCCATAAATAAGATTCTAAATATTGTAGGACACAACGAGGGTATGAAGCTGTTTCACATACAGTACTAATGTAGGTAACAGGTAAAACCAGATGATGGAGGCTGTTGAGTGCAACGAGCTCACAATCAGTGAATAACCATCCACGACCTCCTAGAGGTAGACCACTTGTGAGGAAATTCAAGGTCAGTCAGCTTCAGTAAAAACCAGATAGTAGAAGTGAAGGCAATATGCGGGTAAGAATAACAACACCAACCTTGAGGAATTATTACAGCATTAAATACCTGTTACGTCAAGGAAAGATGTGTTGATGATATTCTGTGTTCCTTCACACTATGACAGTTGGAACACTGACTTATACAAGAGAAACCACACACTCGAAGTTGACTATTGAGTCACACAAGCAGAAGAAAGAAAAGCAGGTTCAATTGGTACTGAAGGCAAGAGGCTCTGAAGTTAAAAAGGTGCCAGTGAACATTCCCATAAGTAAACAGTAGATGTGACAGTGTTGAAGTAAAGGCATGAAGAATGCAAGGGCTGGACTTGCTTAGAGATGCCTTTCTTATTTAGCGATATCACCCATTCTTCAAATATTGTGCAGTATCAGAGAGTAGTATGGTAAATATATCATAATTACCAAGTTGTCATGTCTGCAGCAGTGACCAGTCTCAGCGTGGTGATTTTTCCTCAGGAGACACGGGCGCCGTGCATATAAAATGGCGGCCTCCTCCGTCAGGAAAACAAAGTTGCGGCAAACGCGGCCGAAAACGAAAGATACACTCTCACACACTGCAACAAACGCGAGCCGCCATATAGAGGGAGGCGTATACTTCTTGGTGACGGCAGGGTCTGGAAGCGGTCAAAATCCTCTTCAGACGCTCAGTGAGGCAGCGGAGCTCAGCTGAAAGCCGCCATCTTGTTCGGCGCAGTAGCCATATCTCCAGTTCTACTGTATGGATTTTTGTTGTTTTGGTCTCAAATAATATATTGTATTTTACTCTATTTTTCTAAATTGGTGTAGGATTTTTCTTGTGTTGTGTTTTCTGTTTATTACTGTTTGAAGTGCTGTACACATACTTTACACATTACCTCTAAGTTAAGCCTGACTGCTATTGTGACAAGCTACCAGAGAGTTAAGGACAGTTTAATTTGGGGTTTTCTTGTGTTTACATTGGTAAATCCAGTGGGGTTAATGGAAAGCAGATTACAAGAAAACAGACTGCGATGAGGAAGTGGGGGGGTATCATAATGTTGAGATGTTACAAAGCCATCAGTACTCTAAATACCGTAATTATATCCTTTGTTTTTAAATGTGTGTGCATGCATGTGGATATGCGTATGCAGGGGAGTAGCCACAGAATTAAAACATCCACCATTTTCTTCATTGTACTCGGTGCGAGTGAGCAAACTGAAGGATTCCGACTTCAACTACAAGTTTTCAGGAACCGGGTGATGGTGCTGAGGGGGTGCTCTTCTCCTATGGATTCTTTTCTCTCATTTTTTTCCTTTCCTTTTCCTTTCTTTCCTGCTTCATTTTTCTCAACACCGTACTTTTTGTTCTCTCTCTCTCTCCCCCTCTCTCTCTCCCTCTCTCTCGCTCTCTCTCACTTTTCTTCACAGGTTTTCGTTTCTCTTTCTCTATCCCCGTCAGTGAAGCTCCGATGCCGGCTCTCCATCCGGACCTATTGACTCTGTTGTTGTATTCTGGCCAAATGTTATTGATGCCATTAATCAGGAATAACCGACAGAAGGAGGCTCATGAGCAGTAATTATAGTTTGACTGTGTCCTATTCTGCCAGGCCAATGGGCCGTGGCAGCCCATGATCTACATCTCTCTGCGTGTGTGTGTGTTTGTGTACATTGCTCGAGAGAGAGGTAGTAAGAGACGAGATCAGTTTTAATAAATACTTCAATGATTCTGAGAGATAAGTTTCTGTGTCTCCAGTGCTTCAGATGCCTTCTGAAATCCGACCTTGACACCAGCATACCCGACTGAGAGTTCCTGGACCCAAATACCTATTAGAAAGTGCATTTATTAGGGGATTGTAACACCCGAGACACCACCATGTAGCTACGCCCCTGAATCCTGTCAATCAGAATAGATAGACATCTTATTGGGCTCTAGCCTGGAGGGAGGGTGAAAAACACAGGCTTGATATGCTAATCTGCCAAGTTGCCCCTTGCCAATTGTACCACCTTCAGGTTGTGGCTTTTTAGTCAAGATTAAGTTGCATTTTCGACCTTGTAGTTTTGCTTTTAACTTTGTAAATATGGGCCCAGAAGTCGCAGGGGGCAGCTCAGTGTGCTGAACACGCAAAATGAACTTTCTAACCTGCATGTTGCAAGTTAAAGCCCAATAGCTCAGGGGTTTAAGTGTCTGCCACAGAGATTTGTCATGTAAACTGCTCCAATAGAGGCAATGCCCATTGAAGGGTTAATATGGACATCTGTGAAGCAAATGCATCAACTCTCAGCTGCTTTCCCGGTATAGTAGTAGCCTCTCGCCTGCAGGTTACATGCAGAAACAATGTACTTTGTAGAGCAAGTTGACATATTGGAGAAGACTAAAGTACAATTTTATCTGCCTTGGTTATTTTTTCTACATGTTATTAATATTTTAATTTCTGTAAGCTTTTGTCAGTGTCGATGTTTGTGATATTATGAAGGATAAAGGTCTTGTGATGTAATGTTCTGTGATATAATCGTGATGAAAGGTCATGTGACACTGTGACATCATGGGGGGTCGGGTCAAAGGGTGTGTGATATCACTTCTTCTACCCTCGGAATTTTGCTAAATTGATGCCTACCTTTCTCTTTCGCAGTGATGTGACACTACTAGGGATAAGAATTGAATTTGAGCTAGACAGCTTATGTTGTGCCACTTGTTTTCCGCCCACCATATTTTCTGGAAAACAACAGCTGTCCCCAGCAAGTCATTCCCTTGCGGGAAATGACAATCTCACGTCTGAAAGGAGCAAGCAAACGATTCTTCTCAATAAGGCAAAACTGTCAGTGACTTAATAAATGCACGACCTAAATTTGGCAAAAGACAGCCGAGTAATACAATTGCAATCAACTGCAATTGTCTTCATATGGAGTCATTATATAGACGAAAATCAATATCCGACATTCGATGTAGGCCGTAATTAAGGTACTGTAAAAAAAAAAAAAAAAGGATTTTGCGCATGGGTTTGTATTTTGAGTTATGCGGAAATTACTGCCTGGATATTTACCCTGTTGTAAGTATGTACCGCATGCAATAAGGACTGCATTTTCCCCTTCACAGGTTTTGTCGCGTAAAGTCTGTCAGGGAAAATGGGCCAGAAAGAGAAAAAAACAAGCAGAATGAGGCCTGATGAATGCTGCGGCAGACTTGGAATGGGAGGTACTTACTTAAATATCTCACAACAAACAGAGTAGCATTATTTACAGAATGCGTAAAATCCTAGAGCGCACTGCTTGTAATCAGGGCCTAAGTCTGAACCACTTTTAAATGATTAAGTGAATTTTCCACCAGGTGTGTGCAATATATATAATTCAATGTATTTCAAATACTGAGGTTTCACGGAACTACAGGTTTTTGTTAGCTTCTGAAGTTTAGCTTGCCACATTCAGTTTCACATAGAAAACGTTTTCTCCTTCTTGCTCCTGCGTTTTTTTTTTAATTATGGCTTTATTGTATTTCACAGTTAGAACTGCACTTTTTAGTTTAATCGGGCCATAAGTCAATTACCCGTTGATTCAATTTTGCGTGTTCAGAGCTCGCCCAGCACGCGAGAGCATTTACTGATTGCAGTTTTGTTTCTGGCGCCAGTTACTTGCAGCACTTCCCGCGCTCACTGCAGGCTCTGCATTGTCTGAGGATCGACTGTAGAGCAAGACATGCCTCGGAGTTCTGACGGATCCTAATGAATGTTTCTCCAAGAAGAAGCAAATCAGGTGGAATGTCAAATCGTCACAACTGGAGTGAAAAAGGGCACAGTCTTTGATTAGCCTTGCCAGGAAAAAGCTCACTGAGAAAAATCTTTCCCATGCTGTACAAAGCAAAATATGGCTTTGCATGCAGGATTCTAAGCCCTCTCACCTGCTGAAGGAAAAAAAATAAGTTTTGAACTACCACTGATGCAGAATAAATCAAGGTTTTGCATCACCCTTGCACCAGTCAAGGCATTGCAGGGCAAAGCAAAACCTAGAATGAACTTTGCTAAGCCACGCAAGGCCACCTTGCGTGGCTTAGTAATTCTGGAATAACGCAAGGCAGTGCAAGCCGCGGCCTTGGGTTACTCTGCCCCAGGGTGGCATTCTGTGGGTGGAGCGTGCGTTTTCCCAGGCGTCCACCCATGGATTTTGACACATTCTCAGATTTACTAGGACAGGCGAACCTGGGAATGAGTCAAAATGTTACACCTTCCCAGAGGAGATGCAACAAGGAAAAATATCTTTATTTCTCCACGTTCTCTCCTCTTTCTAACAGGAAAATACCTCTAAGGATTGTTTATGTGCAGGAAGGTGCCCCTTCCTGCACAAAAAAATCCTGCCTACAGTACAGGTACCAAGGGGCAAGGGTGCCTGTGTTGCTGCAAGGCAGCACATTGAAATTCAGCGCAAGGAGCGGACAGGGATGCACCATATAATGTTAAATATGGCACATTCCTGCCCTCTCCCTTTGAGGCAGTGCAGTAAAGTGTCTTCTTGCGTTGCGTTGCATTGCATCAAAGTGTGATAAATCTGGCCCCAACTGTGTTTAAGTGGTTCTGGAGCCTGTTGGCTAAATGCCTCACGGATATTAGTATTTGAGTTGGAGGGCGGCCATATTAATTTAGAATAGAGCTAAAGGATTGCACACCTATTAAACACTGTTATGATATTTCCATAATTCGAAATAGACAATATTACCCATGGTTTTGCAACAGGATAAAAAGAAAGTGAACTGATTTATGCTATTTCTGAATAGCATATTTAAAAAGGAATGGTGCAATTATTTTCTCTCCCCTTTTTAATTGTCAAAGATGTGACAACGAAAGTTCAAAGCAAAATCAGTTTGCTCAACCTATAAACAAGTCAACCATGGTCCATAGTCAGCACTGTAGAAAGAGCCAAGGGCCCTTGGCAGGCAGAAACACCGACTGAAGGCATTTATTACAAGAGGAAATCAAACTGCAGCATCCAGTCATAAAGTTGACCGTGTTGCTAGGTGAACTGAAACGCCAAAACAGCAACCTGAGACCACAAGAATCCTTGCTTGAGCCGGGCGGAGTAGTTGTTTTCAAAACGTGTGAATATGAATTGAAGGTGTGTTCAAATTGTTTATCCTAGCTAACCCAAGACAAGATGTTTGTTGCAAAGATGCATTCAGGAAATTCCTCTGCTGTGGTATTAGGCATGTCCTATTATAGCCTTGTTACCCTTAACCTGCCAATCCTTTGTCCCCCAAATTGATTGTACATCAATAGTATCCCTCCAAAAGTCAAACCCTAGTGTAGAAAGATGGGAAAGAAAAGAAGCACAATATATCAGATTGGTTAGTCAGCATATTTTCCTTTGCAGGTGCTGGGTCAAGTTTATAATAATAAGACACTGGGTCAAATGTACCATAACCTGAAAAATGTACAAACTTCTGCGCAAATATTTTTGAACCACCCTTTGGTGGTGTAGGGCAGTGTTCCCATTGTGTGTAATTGAAAACAACACATGGAATACTTGCGTTATGCAAGAAATGATGACTATAATGTTGAAAACAAAACATTTCATTGTAATTAGATATACCTTCTTACAGTTCATCAGAGGAAAAAACAGTAGCGTGCCCTAGATCTTCTAGCATTTCATGTACTGTGTTTACATCCCAATCATCAGAGATAGTACTAGGGGTGACAATGTAATTTAAGGACAGTTTAAACAAGTATGGAATTTGTAAACGTTCAGTGGGGCCATACACATCATACAATACCTTACCCAAACAATCCCATCAGAAACTGGAACAGCCGAAATGTTCCCCAGGGAAAGGTCTCTTTGTTCTGTTATATGGGGTTATATGGCCCTAGGACACATTGCCGACATTGCTAAGTTAGCATGAGTTTTGCTTGCCCTATGCTGCTGCTTTTGCGCACGCCTCTGCTAAGCGTTTGTTTTCGCGACACTTTGCATCTGCCCTGCCCATGATAACAGATTGTTTTTCACGTTCTCAGCTTTCCCTTCAATTCTGTCTGAACATAATGTGCCTCTTGCTATTCTGTTCTGGTCAGTCCCTATTACCTAGACAAAACATGTTACCAACAGCTGCAATGTGGAAGAATCGTGCTTTGATATAACGTTGTTGCATGTTTTTGAAACACACTCGAAGAAATCCGTTCCATGGAGCTGAGCTCTACTGTTCCTATGATGTAAACCTTTGCGTTTAAGGCTTTCAGGTAGGGGTCTGCTAATAATGCCTAGAGATCTTCTGTTATATAAAATAACTTCTTACTGCCGTGGGGAGGGTGATTAGGCCCAGTTATTTTGCCTTTTTCACAGTCTTTATAAAATGACGACTCCTTTTATATTCTATGGTATTGTAACAATGCTAATGATTCTTGCCTTATGCATTTTGCTGCTAGTTGTGGTTCGCATACTGTTTTATGAATCACTATAGTCAAAATAAACATTTTGAACTTATTTAGTGACTCTGATTATTTTTATTGTGGACAAGTACGTGAGAGCGAAAGAGTGTCTTGTTCCCGCGACTCTGAGGTGAGTCGGGAGTGCTCGTGTTCTGGGTTGTCTAAACATTCGTAGCTTCTTGATATTTGTAGGAGACCGAATGAGACACTATTGCTAGTCGGTTGGGATTTTGGGTAGGGGTGGGCGGAATTTGCGGAGTTGCCTTACGCAAAATTCCGCGAAACGGCAAGAAATCTCTGCGATCACGCGGAATTGCGCGTGCTCGCAGAGATTTTGCTGCGCCCGTTGCCAGAATGAATCCTGCCCTGCATATTTATCCACGAAGATGCCACCGTTTTGTGCAATACCTCTACTCAACTGGAGTACTTTCTACTGGCTAATCAGTAAGTGCTACCTCGTTGGGTAAATGTATAGTGCCTTTCCTACACTGCAGCTGCGTAAAGGACCAGAAGAATTGTCTCCAGTGACCTCGAGTGTCTGTAACTTTGCCACCGTGCCGGGGTCCTTTGAGTAAGCTGTCCATCATAGTGGGGAAAGGGCGGGAAGACGTTGCATACCGCTAGTGTATGTGGGGCGGGGCCAAACGGGTGGGGCTTCTAGGCCTGTTCACATGCCTCTTGTTTATAAAGGGTGAGAGCAGGATCTCAGCGGCAGACGAGGAGAAGGAACCTCCTGGTCACAGGAACAACACTAGGATTGCGCTCGAGAAAATCAAGGATGCAAAGACCTCCATCAAGGATTACAGCTAACATTTCATGGTGGAAATGGGAAGAAGGCACATCAGCTTAACCACGCTCACGAATTCTACACGAGGATTGCGCTCGAGAAAATCAAGGATGCAAAGACCTCCATCAAGGATTACAGCTAACTTTTCAGTTGGAAATGGAAAGAAGGCACATCTGCTTAACCACGCTCACGAATTCTGCACACCTGCCCTGCATTTTTATCCGAGAAGATGCCACCGTTTTGTGCAATACCTCTACTCAACTGGAGTACTTTCTACAGGCTAATCAGTAAGTGCTACCTCGTTGGGTAAATGTATAGTGCCTTGCCTACACTACAGCTGCGTAAAGCTCCAGAAGAATTGTCTCCAGTGACCTTGTGTGTCTATAACTTTGCCACCGCGCCGGAAAGGCGCCGGGGTCTTTGTGTAAACTGTCCATCATAGTGGGGAAAGGGCGGGAAGACGTTGCATACCGCTAGTGTATGTGGGGCGGGGCCAAACGGGCGGGGCTTCCATGCAGTTCACATGCCTCTTGTTTATAAAGGGTCAGAGCACGATCTGAGATGCAGATGAGGAGGAAGAACCTCCTGGTCACTGGACCTACACGGGGATTGCGCTCAAGAAAATCAAGGATGCAAAGACCTCCATCAGGGATTACAGCTAATGTTTGATGGTAGATATGGGCAGAAAGCACTCCTGCTTAGCCTCGACGTTGCTCACAAATTTTTTGTGCTGATTAATGCATTACAGAATTTGAGCTTCAACTCGGGCACCTGCTTTATTTAAATCTGTAAGTGCTTCCTGGTGAGGTTCAATTACCTCATGCACCCGAATTCCGTTCCGCTGTGGATCGCGGAAGTTTCGACATTTCCGCGTTCCGTGCGGAACGCGGAAATGCCGAAATTTCGCAAGTTCCGCGAGCGGAACGGAATTTGCCGCCCACCCCTAATTTTGGGTACTAAGGTGATAGGAGGTACATCCCTATTTACTGAGGTCCTGTTTTCTTGTGCATAGTTCTGTGTATGAGCAGAATCCCCGCAACATGGCGCCGCCAACGTTTGGTCTGGTTCTTATCTGCGAGACGCTTGAATAGTGCTCATGCTGGTCCATAATACCCTCACTTATGTTTCCGGTACAGCATCTGTGACGGAGTAACCTCCTATATTTACATTTTTATAGGTTTATTCAAGCTTGAAGTTTTAAAATGTGTTTCTTTTCTTATAACCCGAGTTTGCGCTGCCACTCTTTAAGTTGTTCTACTGTCTTCTCTATAATGGCTGTAGTTGATATTCTGGCTCATAGCAGAGCCTGCGCTGAGGGCGTACTTCAATCAATTAATCATGGGTTTGTTAAGCGCAACTACTCACCCATGAGGGTCTCAAGGCGCTCGTGGAGGGGGGGGGTGCAGGTTCCGGCCCATCAGGGAGGGGGTCTGTCGAAGAGCCAGGTCTTGAGGTCTCTTACGAAGATGGGAAGTGATGTTGTCTGTCTGAGGTGGAGCGGAAGGGCGTTCCAGGCTTTGGCCGCGAGGAAGGAGTAGGATCACTGACAGAGTATCGAGGAGAAGAATATCGACCTGCCACAATATCGAGGTAAAAATATCGAGTGACAGAATATTGACTTCCTATCTACAAACAGGTAAGTACAAAAATATCGAATCCTAAATATAGTTGTTAATAATATAGGGGCCCATTAGGATGGCGGGCGGAAGCACCACCGCCGTGCTGGCGGATGGAAAAAGCACCAGTTACCGTCCGCCCGCCACAGCACACACGCCCGCCCAATTAGGATGCGAAAAGACAGCCAAACACCGCCCGTACGCCAGCGACGCCGTCCGCCATCAAAGTGCGCCCGTTCACGGAGCGGCGCGGCCCAATGGAGACACAACGCCCGACGAAATCACGTACCGCCCGGCGTACAAATTACGATGCCAGAATCAAACAGTTCCCCGGCTAAGAGACACCGCACGTGAAAGCAAGGCGGAAAACCGAACGCACAGTACGGATAGCAAAGAGGCGGACCCCCGAGCATGAATCCAGCACTGCAGGCCCTCCCCATGCTCTACCTGATGCAGCACCCAGGAGTCAACGCACCGCGGCGACGCAGGTAGGCAGACACACAACAGGGGCACGCAAACAGCGCACACAGTGCAAGGGCGGGAAAACTGTATATGGCCCCCCGACACCCCTGCGTGGACACGACACATCCACCACTGCACCCACACATGCGCACAACACAGAGGCCAACGGCAGCGCAATGCATGCGCCGCACACAAACAACACAGGGTCACAACCAAACACCACACACACCAGCACCACCCAGAACGCACATGTCACGTGACAGCCCTGCCACAGTCATGTCCCCAACCGGCAATTCACTGTTGCCAACCCAACGTCACACAACTGACCCGAACATGTCAGTGACGTCACGCCACATTAGGACACACCCCTGTGTGCAAAACACGGCGAAGCACACAGCGGAGGCAACATCACCCATCAGAATATGGACCCCGTCGGGAAAAGGTACGCCAGTACCACACAGAAACACCGGTGCCACCCTGCACCCAATAACAAGACATGCAATACGTAACATCAAAGATACCGGGGACAGACAACAGGTGTGACCAATTATAACACAAGGCCCAACGTACAGCGGAAAAGCAGCCTGCTGCCCACACACGGGAGAGGAGACAGCACCGAATGACCTTCCATTCCCACTGTGAAACCACATCCCGACTAAACAAGCCGGAGAAAACAGTCATTGCACCAAACAAAGCCCAACACAGGCATGCAGAGGGAAGCGGCCACAGGGCAGATAGCGCATAACACCAAAGAACATTCAGAACGGAAAGAAGAAATGATAACACTCCCCATGTGGTTCACATGCAAGTTATCTGGAAGGAGTCAGACACCACTGACCTTGACCATTCAGAGAAGCTTGTGGGATGAGGGCCCGTGTCCTCCGCACAAGCCAACATAACACAAGTCCTGCCCCCCTACGACCATTACAGAATTCGCAGCAACATCGGAGGTTGCACTCTGCAGACTGCACAGACAGCCGGAGCACGCCACCACAGCGCCCTGCAGCAAAATGGCACTTGCACCACACCTACCCAACTACGCCGGACAGATCAAGCTGTACAAACATAACCTGATACAGATATTGGGATGTGACAATCTGGCCTTGCTGAACGTAAGTTACCGACTAACTTACCGCATCGCATTGTTCAGCTGCGTCATCCCCGTCTTCTACTGTCGGAGGTGTCCCTTCTACTATCCTGTGGAGTTATGTCTCTCCAACCCGGCATGTCCAAGGGCGGACCTGCTACAACTATTCAACCCCTGGACGCCCACGACAGGGCCTGTTCAGCCTATGGGGGCATGGCGTATGTGGCGACTATCGGACCCACACTGTAATGGGACCACTGTGCCTCCACACGACGGATAATGGATTACAGTTACATCGAATGCCATCCAACATGTCCCATCATGCTCCTACAAGGGACAACTCACAACCAACACCTTGACAGCCACCATCCGCTACATTGGCTGGCAACCATGTCCACCACCAATGCCATGGAAGCCCTGCTGGAAGGTAATGCATTCCTGACAACCTGTCAATTCGTCGGGCCCCGTCGCCAGACCCCAATTAAGCAATGATGTCCCACACCGTACCCATGCTTGGCTTACGCACGGACTAGGCAGTTACCAGTACAACTACTACACCATGCAACCTGCAACTGACACCACAACAACAACTACACTGCCATGACATCTGATACTATTTGGGGAATGCACCCTGTACCTCATCACATCCAGTAACTCTGCATGAACAGGGGGAGGCAGAGGCATGGGATTTGTGTATGGCAACCACATGGACAGAACTGCACGTACAACCATGCCATGATATGGATCCTGCGCCCATGAACATATGCACCGGTCAGTGGACAGCAATTGTCCTGCTGTAGTATGTGAGAGCTGCCACCACACCTCCCGCTGAACGTCCGTGCCAGGACCTTTGCATGGACACCAAGTGCATCCACCAACAACATGAGCCCAGTGACTGTGACATGGCCAGTACCCACCACATCGCAACAACAAGTGGGACGCCTTTGCATGCACGTAAGCCCATGCCCTGATGTCACCTCCACGCACGTGTGTATGAGTCACCATAGCAGCAAACCTGTAACATGGAACTGAGATGCACTGTGCCCATGATGACAAGCGGACTGGTAGGCTAAATGTATACTGTCTGTGTCAGTCAGCAGCACCACAGTAATTAGCAAATGTACATTAGCACACCAACGGCTAAGCAGTTGGAACTCTGAAGCCCACATCCCACAGTCAACAACTAATCACTGTACCCCTACACCCTATGCTATGTGTAATCATGCTGAGTATATCCTCCACATGCACTTCGCTGCCAGTAGTGTTCACTATACTGCATCCCAGAGGACATTAGTCCCAATACATGGCTTGAAGCAACAATGTGTCTCTGCTGATTCATTTCACAAGTACGAATGAGAGAGGATGAGAGTGTGTGAAGTACACGGCAGTCGTGAGATGACCATGTAGTCCACTGTCATTGGATGTCAACTTAAATGAGTAGCACAACTGTGGGAGACACACATGTGTCATGTGAAGCGGGAGTTACGCATGGCTCAGGTGGGTTGGTGTGACGGGTAGGTGCGCACATGCAATGTTGAAACACGCTGTGTTGGGAGGACTCAGGACCAGTACATTGGCGCACTCCTGGGAATCTGTAAAGACCACCTGTCTGGTGACGAATGTGAAGTCGTGTGTGCACAACAGGCGGGCACACGAACAATGCCGCATCAAGTGTAGACGTCAGCCCACCCCCCGTGGACATGCCGGATACTACTGCGCGTCCGCCAGGCCCTTGCCAAGGCACTCACATCCCCTGTCGACCTGGTGTATCCCCAACATTGTCCACTTGCACAGGCAATCCAGGGCACGGGATGGCAGTAGAGCATGGCGGGTGAGAGGTCATGGCGTGCTCATCCTTGTCACATCACGCAGGCAACACATCCACAATGTGTAGTATGGCACAAGTCAAATGGAAGTAGTGGGGGGACGCACACATCACAAGCAGCAGTGACGTCACGGAAGGTGGCTCGCACCATCCCACCCATTGACAATACACCCACACACGTTACATGCCATTGCAACAGAGAAGCCAGCGCGTGCACAAGCAGCTCCAAGCTCGCCCCAGAGAGGACAAAGAGTGAATGTGTGGGGCCATGAGCTCCAGTTGGACGCAGACTGGCCCGCTAGGGCAGCTACAGCCTCTGTGTGTTGCAGGTGGTGTATCCGGACTGCGGAGCCTGTCATGCATTGTCAATGTTGCCCGGGTCTCGAGTCGGGGCACCACGCATGTGGACGGCGTAACGCCACTAATTATACCGTGAGACAGACCACATGTACAACTGGACCCACACATACACTCCTTGGCCTCTCTGGGGCGAGCTTGGAGCTGCTTGTGCATGCGCTAGCTACTCATGTGCAAATGCATATTGGTGTGAGCGAGGGGAGGCCATGAGGACAGTGTAAAAGATAACTGTTTGACTTTCAGTTAGTTTAAGGAATGCCCCTGATGTGGTCAGAAAAAGACATGTCTCGTGTGTATTGCAACTAGTAGATAAGCCGATGACCTACCCATGTCTTGCATGTAGCCCCGCACCTAGCCCCGCACACTCGACATAGCAAAATGAGTACCAGCACCACATACTTCCCATTCGAAGCACTGACTGGGGGTGACAACCATTGGACAGTCTTGTGTAGTCCACCCACGCGTACATGTGGGCCCTCCATGAACCATGTCACCTGCGGCAAAGTGATGTCATGGGCAATGACGGAAGTGAGCAGAGCTATCTGCCCCACGCACAGACGGGGCATCAGCTCAACAGACCCAGCACTGAGTGCAGCAGGTGTCACATGTGCAGGGGCAGTTGTGCCTGGTGTGAATGCACATGCACATAGACAGCACATCGAGCAATGTGTAGCCTGCCCACATCTACTGTCCATTGTCAGGTTGACCTAGAAAAAGATCACAAGGCAACACATCTGTGTGGGTGTACCCACTGTGACCAACACTGCGCAACCATCAGCGTACTCGCCCTGTGCATGGCCCACCCCGCAACGAAGGTCACATTCAGTGCCACTATCTCTCACACACATCCCTATCACGAGTCATGGTGTGTCCAATCGACAGTTCAGAGTAAGCGCTCATCCGGGGGTCCTGAACAGGAGACACATGTAACCCACTAGGCAGTCTGTGTCGGCACCTACTGGCATTGTGCAGTCAATGTGCAGGCCAGGCCTGCTGGGACTGAGAAGGGCAGCATGGCCCCAGCCTGACTTCCACACGACCAACAAGTGCACTGAGACCTGCATTGCCAATTGTCTGTGTCACTGGATGTCTGACATGAAGTTGCCATGTACCACCACTCGGGAGGGACAGACAGGTCAAAGCGCCCGAGAGCTCACATACCCATGCCACCTGCAGCCAGCATGGTGTGCAGTGCATGTCTGTACTCCACAGGCTCTGACTATTAGTGCTGAGGAGCAACGACATGTGTGTCCCCCACATGCACACCCACTGCAGTTGTATCTCACACACAACTTTCGCAAGGAATAGCCATGTGCAGTGTGCGTGGAGCACGGAATCCAGGTTCTCCAGCTCCTCGCTGGTGAGTGGACCTGGACATGTCCTCAGCGTCATCCACGTGTAGGTGTAGTGGTGGCAGCAGCAGCTGTCGTCGAGGGGTGCCAGGCTGCAGTGCCAGGTAGCTGTGGTTATGCCTGTCCCACTCACACACACATATTACCCCCTGGGGCCGTTTCAGTGGGTACAAGCTGCTGCGATTCATGTACCATGTCTGGCAGCTTCAATTGCAGACGTTGGCCTGCTCCCAGCTGGCCATGGACGCCTACCTCCACAGTGGAACACGCAGGGTGCAACCGCGAGGGTCATTGGAGTTGGCCGTAAGGGCCTGGCCCATGCCGGGTACAGTCCGCTGATGCCATGTGCACCACACAGTATAATGTGCGCAATGCATCTGCAGGTGTGGCCATGATTTGCGTGTGGGTGCAGGTCCACAATGGACAGGGCCACAACATGCTGTGTGCATAGGCAGGGACGGCCAGTGCTCAGCCTCCACATGTATGTAGGAACATCATCATGTACACATTGGCATGGGAGCATGGGATATGCATATGCACACACATGCCATCTTTCACTATGTACATCTGCCACTTGGCACGTGCAATGTTACGTGTCACTTGTGATGTGTAGTTGCAAGCACACAGCCGTGTCAGCATGGGGCTGTCAATGTGTACACCTGTCAATGTTTCTGGAGGTGTGATCCGTACAGTGCTGTACTTAGGGTGCAGTAGGGACATCAATGACTGTCTCATATCCCCTCGTGCCACCGGTCCCAATTGTTTTGGCCGCTCAGCCTGTGTCCATAGCGTTGTTGGTGTGTGCCCTACACACCCAGCCTCGGAAGCAGTGTGATGCACAGCAGCTAGTCATGTTGCCGTGGTGTTGCAGCTTACCGAATATGCAGTCTGTTGCCATCAGCATGCCTTACAAGTTGTTAAGGCCTAACTCCCCATGTGCATGCTCATAGCAATGGTGTGTGTCACTGCCCATTGCTATTGGTAGGGGACCTGTGTAAGTGTATTGTGGCTGTGCTGTCCCTACTTGTCAGCCGTTCTGTCATTCAATTGCCTGCTCAGTCATGTATGTTCTGTGTATGTGAATATGCCATGAGGCGTGTTGCTTTGACATGTGTTCACTTCCATCTTTCCTAGGCGGAGACCAAACATTCATCGCCCCTACCAATTGCTGTCAGACATGGTGGTTGTTGAGGTCATCCGCAAATATCGTCTGGACCGACCCACCCTGCATCGTCTATGTGTCTTGTTGGAACCCCACCTCCGTCCTCGCAGGGTGTATCCAACAGCATTCACCCCCACGGCTAAGGTGATGGCTGCACTGCATTTCTTCGCCACTGCGTCATTCCAGCACACAGTGGGCAGTGGAGGTGGGATGTCCCAACCCATGTTCAGCATGGTGCTCAGGGATGTACTGTCAGCCATGATGCTGTACAGGAACAGATACATCCGCTTCCCCAGGGCTCGTGAATTGGCGGCAGTGAAGGGTGCATTATATGCTCTTGGACGAATCCCCACGTCATTGGTGCAATAGACTGCACCCATGTTGGCCTTGTTGCACCACAGGCCACCGAGCACCTCTACCGCAACCGGAAGCACACGCACTCCCTGAATGTGCAAGTGCTGTGCCTTGCGGACATGGTGATCACACACGTGTGTGCGAAATTCCCAGGATCGGCCCATGACGCGCACATCATGCGCAACAGCATCCTACCACATATGATGACCAATCTGCAACCGGACCGTGGCTGGATTGTTGGTGAGTATGTGGAGTAGTGTAGCATGCTGGCTGTGCGATGCTGTCTTGTGTCCAGTTGGAATTGCAACGGTTCTCTGTGTCCCTCACACCCAGGTGACTCTGCTTACCCGAATGGACCCTGGCTGCTCAGCAGATTACGACGTCCTGGGAGCCCAGCAGATGTACGCTACAATGAGGCACATGGGAGGACCAGACGTGTGGTTGAGCGGACCTTTGGCCTCCTCAAGTCCAGGTTCAGATGCCTGGACCGCACCGGAGGCGCACTGGCATACTCCCCACAGAAGGTGTGCCAGATAATTGTGGCTTGCTGCATGCTGCACAATCTGGCGATCCGCAAGCAGATCCCCTAATTGTGGATGACGGAGATCAACCAGGGCCCCAGCCTGCAGACCTGGACAGCTCCAGTGAAGAGGACAGTGGAGAGGATGAAGCTGTGAATGTGCGTCAGCAGCTCATCGCCCGCTACTTCACTTGACGGTGAGTGACCATGTACGACGGCTGATGTAGCTGTAGTTGTGCAGGTGTATGTGTGCTCTGTTACGGGGGCCTTTTGTTCACTGAGTGCTGTGTGTCAATGGTCCATGTCCAGGTTGGTATGCCACTGACAGTGGCTGTAGCATTGCGCCCTGTTGCTCTGTGAGATGTGTGTGCATTGCTTGTAGTTGGTGACAAGTACTGTGTGATGAGTGTGTGACACACTCATTGAATGTACTCTTGTTCTGTTTTTCACCCCTAGGTCCCTGCAGCCTCTCCTGTCCCATCGACATGCCACACAGCAGATGCAATTCTGCTCATGGTGGTGATTGCACATCGTGGAATAAACCCAGGACACATTAAGCCGATTGTGATCAAGGTGTATTTATTAACAGCGGTGACATGTGATTGTGTGCAAGGTGATGACAAATGTGGTGCATGCTGTGACAATGAGTTGACGGTCATGGCTGCGTGATGGTCAAGGTGTACCCATGGAGTTCTATGTCCACAGTCCAACAGACACATGCCATTCACATGGCAGTGTGGGGTAGGATCGTATTACAAGTCAATGCAGTAGGTGGTCAAGGTGGCTGGCTGACTCACTGGCGTTTGGTGCGGGCGGAGTCCTCTCTGGACACCTGTTTCCTCTTCGGACGGCCCCTTCCATGTTTGGTAGGGGGGGGTGTTGATGTTCCGCTGGTGGTGGCTGAGGAGTGCTCACTCGCTGTGGACGCAGGGGAACGCGATGCTGCACGAGCCTGCGCCACAGCAGGTGGTGGCGGAGGTGGTGTTGCTGGCCTTGCTTGTGCCCTCCCCCCACCACCAGCTGGCCCATGAGGGCCGCGATTTGGCCCATGTGGGCGTCCATGGACCTCAACACCGCAAGGACCTCCCGCGTGTCGCTTGCCGACCTGGCCCATTCGCCTTGGGCCTCTTCATAGGCCCCAAGGACTCTGTCGATTGGCGGCAGGGCTTGGCTCCCAGGCACAGTTGGCGTTGGCCTGACCTTGCTCCTCCTACTAGTACTGCTGCCACCGACCTGCCCACTAGCCACATTGCTCACCACGGTCCTCGCTCTGGCTCCCAGGGTGGAGCCCGACGGCCGTGCTGACCCTTGCACAGGGGCTGTGGCGAGGGATGGCGTGGTGGTGGTGGTTGCGGTGGTGGTGGTGGTTGCGGCGGTGGTGGTGGCCGCAACGGCTGTGGCAGCAGGGGTCTGTGACTGGTCAGCAGCCCTGGGTGATGGGTTGGTAGGCAGGAGGGGCCCTGGGGAGCGGTTGTGCCCTGCCACTCCAGATGGGCCTGCTGGGTGGTCCGTGTCCGGAGAGGTGTCCAGCTCCTCTACATCCGTGAGTCCGGGTCGGGGCTTGCGGACTGGCTGTGCTGGCTGCTGTCACCCTCTCCAGCATCCAGCAGTTCGGCACCTGTGGGGAGGATGAGATGGGTCATTGTGTTGCACCTAGCAAAGTATGTATTGGTTGTCTGACATTCACAGTTCGTGCACTGTCGTGCACAGGTTTCCCAGTGGCGTGTGTGTGGATGTACGATGTGTGTATGCGTGGGCTAGGCAATGGGTCTGTGTGATGTGGACATGTGGCATGGGACGGATTAGCAATGCCGATGGGTGTGTGTTGCTATGCTCCTACATTTTGTGGCTCGTGTGTATGCGTGCTCCAGGACCATCGGCGATGTTGGGTTGAACGATAGTTTAGGGGAGGGATGGAACGCTTAGGTACGCTGATGCCAGAAGGGGGTACAGCCCCTAAACGCTCTTGGGTTGAAATATGCTTTTGGGGTACATGCTGTGGGTAATGGGTGCAGAACGTGACATGTGTTCTGGCAACGTGAGAGTGCATGGACAAAGGTGTGTGTCTGTCTCACATGGCCGGAATATCTGCGGACTGTTATCATTCATGGACATCACATTGGTAGCAATGTTGTGAGTTCGTGCTTGTTGTGTGCCACACGTCGTATTGAAGATGGGCTAATTCCTTTGTGTGCGCACTGCCCTGGTACATGTGCATCAGTGCTGTGCTCTTGGGGTGTTGACTATGTTATGTGTGTCGTTATTCGCAGTGTGACGTGCGCTTCGGTCACTGCAGGCATTTGATTTGTCATGGGCAGGTATCTTTGCATGTCTACTGTATGAGGGCCAGCTGTTCGGATGTCATACCTATCATGACATTGTGGCTGTGAGATGAGATGGATGATATGTTGAATGTGCATTGTGTGCCTGTGTGTTTCATGGGTCCAGTTGTCTTTGTGTGCAATTTTGTGGTTCCAAGCTGTTACTTCTAGTACGGTCTGTCTTACGTGGGCGTTGTTGTACGATGTGTGGGTGACAGGCAGTGAGGACTACATGGACAGGACTTCGATGGTGTTGCTGATGTGTGTGATGGGTGGCACAGTGCCTGCCGTGTGGGTCTGTGCTCCAGTGGGACTTGTACATGCAGACGTGGCTCCTTAGGTGTTGCTGTATCTGTGATAGGTCATGTGGGGTTTGACTCTGTTGAACATGTCCGTGTGCACATTGGTCTCATGATTGTGACTGGGAGCAGTGCTGCGTGTTCCTCTGCTACGTGTCATGTCCCATGTGTCAGTCGTAGTACAGTCCTCATGCCTACAGACGCCCCGCCCTGTACAGTTTCCCACCTACAGGTTGTTTCTGAGTGCGCAATGCAATGGATGCCACATGGTACTGGGAGGGAGGGGTGCTCCACCTTGCTGGTCTGTGGTAGTGGGGGCCTGGTGGGTGTTTTACTTCAGCTGTCCCCCTCCGACTCACTGTCTTTGTGTTCCGGCTACTTACCTGTTACTTGTCGGTCAGTGCAGCTATGGCGGACACATGGATGTGGGGTGTGCTCCACCTTGCTGGTCTGTGGTGGTGGGGGCCTGGTGGGTGTTTTACTTCAGCTGTCCCCCTCCGACCCACTGTCTTTGTGTTCCGGCTACTTACCTGTTAATTGTCGGTCAGTGCAGCTATGGCGGACACATGGATGTGGGTGTGGGGAGTGCTCATTCTGGCGCATCTGGAGTACAAGGGGACCTGGTGGTAGTTGCGGTGCTGGCTGACTGTACACATGCCCCCATGGTTTTGTTAGTTGGTAGCTTTGGGCTGAGTGTGTGTGAGTGTCTGTTGCATGTGTGGGTGATGTCTTGTGTATTGTGTACTGGACATGGGGGTGTTTGTCCCTAGGAGCTATGGCATGGTGGTAGTGCATGTGAGTACATAGCGGTGTGCTGGTATACGTTTGTTTGTACTTACCGGCCTCCACTCCCCCTGGTAATCCGGTGAGGATCTCCGGATGTATGATGACTCGCACCTTCTCCTCCCACGCCTTGAAGGTCTTGAATAGCGCGGATTCTCTCCGCCAGTCCTGGCAGCCAGCTCTCGATTTTTGCTCTCCTTCTTCTTGACCACGCTTTTGAGGTCGTTCCACCTTTGTTAATTTCTCCTCTGTTGCGTGGAACGTTCCCGACTGCATTGACCTGGTCTATGATCCTGCTCCACAACCGGTTTCTGGTGGATAGTGGTGTCTGTTGGACCTGGTTGCCATAGATTTGTGGGTGCACCTTGACGATCTCGTCGACCATGACCGTCAGCTCGGTGGAAGTGAACTTGGGCATTCTGTGTGATGCCATGGTGTGTGTTTTGGTGTTTGTGGTGCTGGTGCGGTGTGTGGTGTGTGATGTGCAGGGGGTTTGTGGGTCAGGTGTTTGGTGGTGGTGGTGATGGGTGTGATAGGTGCGTGTCTGTGGTGTGCTGCTGTCCTTTCTGTCTCGCTGTGTTGTGTGCTTTCGTCCTCAGTTTGTAATGTTGCAGGGGGTTGTGGTCTGTGGAGGGGCTGGTTTTGTACTTACCTATGTGGGTGTGTCATGATGGTCTGTTGTTTTCAGGTGTGTTGTGGCTGGTGTTCTGGGATTTGTAGTTGATTTGTATGTCCAGGGGGGGTGTTTCAGGGATGTGTACTGTGTTTGGGTTTTTGTGCGTGGGTTGCTGTGTGGACTTGGTAGCCATGTTGTGTGTGTTTGTTTTCGTAAGCGGATGGTTTCTGTGCATGGAGGTGGCCGCCAGGGCTTCCGCCGTGTCCATTTTCGTCACTGTTGTTTGCGCTGGCGGGCGGTGTATTTGTGGATTTCCCGCGCTCATGTTGGTACGATCCTAATTTAACGGGCGGTGTCTCGGTCATCAGGGCGGGCGGTTTTGGCTTTTCGTGCGTCTTTCCGTCCGTGGCGGGCGGATGGACTTGGACTCGGGCGGGCGGTTTTTTCTGTTTATTTTCCGCCTCCGGCGGTTTTCGGTTCGCGGCATCGTAATTGCTCGGTCGGTATTCAGAGGGTGTAGGCGGGCAGATTTTCGCCACTGTGGTTGGTGGCGGATTTTTATCCGCCCGACATCGTAATGGACACCATAGTTTGCTAAAATATCGACTTTTTTAAATGTCTTAAAAGTAATATAAAATTAATGAAATAATAAATATAATTAAGTAAAACATACTTAAAAATTATTAAAAAAGGTTAAAATTAATAAATAGTAAATGTAATGTAAAAAAATAAACATGCATTTTTTAAAAATATATATTAACTTAATAATATTAAAAAAAACTTATATTTTTAATTATAGAATGTTAAAAACATAATTTAAAATATAATTACATATATATATATATATATAAATAAACCTATAATATAAATATAAAAATTAATTATATATAATAAGTTAAAACATTAAAATAAATATTTAAAAAAAAAATATTTGACACTACATAAAATATAACAATACTGAATAAGTTGCATAGTGTAGGGGATACAATTATTATTCCCACTCCAGCGAGTGGTACAGTAGGGAAAGTGTTGGATAGCGGGTGGATAAAAATTACTATTCACACTCCAGTGAGTGCAACAGTAGGGAAAGTGTTGGATAGCGGGAGGGTAAAAATTACTATTCCCTCTCCAGTGAGTGCAACAGTAGGGAAAGTGTTGGATAGCGGGTGGGCAAAAATTACTATTCCCACTCCAGTGAGTGCAACAGTAGGGAAAGTGTTGGATAGCGGGTGGGAATAATGTACTATTCCCACTCCACCAAGTGTAACAGTAGAGAAAGTGTTGGATAGCAGGAGGGTAAAATTACTATTCCCACTCCAGCAAGTGGAACAGTAGGGAAAGCTTTGGATAGCGGGAGGGTAAAAATTACTATTTCCACTCCAGTGAGTGCAACAGTAGGGAAAGTGTTGGATAGCGGGAGGGTAAAAATTATTATTCCCACTCCAGTGAGTGCAACAGTAGGGAAAGTGTCGGATAGCGGGTGGGTAAAAATTACTATTCCCACTCCAGTGAGTGCAACAGTAGGGAAAGTGTTGGATAGCGGGTGGGAATAATATACTATTCCCACTCCACCAAGTGTAACAGTAGAGAAAGTGTTGGAAAGTAGGAGGGTAAAAATTACTATGCCCACTCCAGCGAGTGGAACAGTAGGGAAAGTTTTGGATGGTGGGAGGGTAATAATTACTATTCCCACTCCAAATAGTGCAACAGTAGGGAAAGTGTTGGATAGCGTAGGGGTAAAAATTACTGTTCCCACTCCAAAGAGTGAACAGTAGGGAAAGTGTTGGATAGCGTAGGAGTAAAAATGACTATTCCAACTCCAGAGAGTGCAACAGTAGGGAAAGTGTTGGATAGCATAGGGGTAAAAATTACTATTCCCACTCCAAAGAATGCAACAGTAGGGAAAGCGTTGGATAGCGTAGGGGTTAAAAATAACATACTTATAAATTAAATAATTTTTGTAATTAAATAATGAATTATTAGTAAATTAACAATAAATTAATTGAAAATACCAATAAATAAAAATTAATAATTACTTTAATAACATTAAATTACTTCCCACCCTATTCCCCAATAAACACACAACCCACTCCACATAAAATTTCTTATAATTAATATAATTATCAATTAATCAATTAATATAAATTAATTACCAATTAATAATTAATTAGCAATAAATTAGTTATCAATACCAATAAATAATAATTAACATAAAAAATTATCAGATAATAATTAATTAACAATAAATTAATTATCAGTACCCCAAAATAAAAATTAATTACTTCATTACAATTAAATTACTTCCCACCCTATTCTCCTATAAACCCACAATGCGCTCCAATAATAATTAATACAATTAATATAATTATCAATTAATAAAAAATTATTTACCAATTAATAATTAATTAACAATAATTTAATTATCAGTACCGATAAATAAAAACTAATAACTACTTCATTATAGGTAAATTACCTCCCACCCTATTCCCCTATAAACCCACAACCCACTCCTAAAAAAATACACAATTAACATATCAACAAATTAATTATTAATAATTAATATCAAATTAATAACTAATTAATAAAAAAATTACTCATTAAACATAATTACCATTAATTTATTTATTATTATTAATCAATTTATAATTAATGAATAATTAATTAAATAACACAATTAACAATATAAATTATTAAATACAAAATTATTAATTAATTAATTTATTAATTAATGAATTTAAAATAAATTACTTCCCACCCTATGCCCCTATAAACCCACAACCCGCTACGGAATAAAATTACACAAAAATTAATTAACATATAAGTAATTCATTCAAAAAAATTCTTAATTAATATAATATAATTAAATTACTTCCCACCCTATTCCCCTATAAACCCACAACCCACTACGGAACTAAAGTACGCAAAAATAATTTAACATAAAAATCATTACTTTAAAAAAATTCCAACATAGATTACAAACATAATATATACTTTTAACACATATACTAACACTTAAAACACAAAAAAAAATCGATATTTTTTACAACTATATTATGACTGTCGATATTACTAACTTCGATATTATAAAAAACGATATTTCTTACCTGCATTTCGATATTCTGCACCACTATATTTATGTAAGTTGATATTTTGGCAACTCGATATTTAAAATTCGATATTTTGGCAACTCGATATTTAAAATTCGATATTTAGACTGTTTACCGAAGGAGAAGGAGCGGCCTCCCGATCTGGTTTTTCTGGTGCGTGGGACCACGGCATAGGAGAGCTGGGCTGATCGTAGGGTCCTTAGGGGTGCGTAAAAGTTGAGTCTGCTGTTGAGGTATGCTCATCCGGTGTCGTGGAGGGCCTTGTGTGCGTAGGTGAGCATCTTGAAGGTGACTCTTGCCTCGATGGGGAGCCAGTGGAGTGTGCGCAGGTGCTGGGAGATGTGGCAGTGTTTTGGCAGGTTGAGGACCAGTCTTGCAGCAGCGTTTTGGATGTGTTGTAGCTTGCGGCTGAGGTTTTTGTTTATTCCGGCATAGAGTGCGTTGCCGTAGTCGAGTCTGCTTGTGAAGAGGGCGTGAGTGGCGGTCTTTCTGTGCTCGAGGGGGATCCATTTGAACATTTTACGTAGGAGGCGGAGGGTGTGGAAGCATGAGGACGAGACTGCGTTGATCTGGCGGTCCATTTTGAGCTCGGAGTCCAGGATGATTCCCAGGTTGCGTGCGTGGTCCGTGGGGGTGAGCGGGTTTCCGAGGGCGGGGGGCCACCAGGTGTCGTTCCAGGTGTCGGGGTATGGGCCCATGATGAGTACTTCCGTCTTGTTGGTGTTAAGTTGTAGGCAGCTGTTTTTCATCCATTTGGCGACGGCTTCCATGCCTTCTCGAAAGTTGTGTCTGGCAGTGTTGGGTTCGTTGGATAGGGAGAGGATGAGTTGGGTGTCGTCTGCATATGACACAATGTTGAGTCTGTAGGTTCTGACGATGGGGGCTAGTGGAGCCATGTAGACGTTGAAGAGCGTCAGGCTGAGGGAGGATCCCTGGGGGACTCCGCAGGTGGTTGGCGTAGGGTCCGAGAGGAAAGGGGGGAGTCTGACCCGCTGTGTTCTGCTGGAGAGGAAGGAGCTGATCCAGTCGAGGGCCTTGTCCTGGATCCCTGCGTCGTGAAGTCTGCGTAATAGTGTGCGGTGGGAGACTGTGTCGAATGCCACTGAGAGGTCGAGGAGGAAGAGGGCTACTGTTTGTCCTTTGTCCAGTAGGGTGCGGATGTCATCAGTTGCGGTGAGGAGGGCGGTTTCCGTGCTGTGGTTTTTCCTGAAGCCGGATTGGGAGGAGTCGAGGATGTTGTTCTCTTCGATGAATGTGGCGAGTTGGTTGTTGATGGCTTTCTCGATAACTTTCGCAGGGAACGGGAGCAGGGAGATGGGTCTGTAGTTTTTGATGTCGGTGGGGTCCGCCGCGGGTTTCTTCAGGAGGGGGTTGACCTCGGCGTGTTTCCAGTCATCAGGGAACGAGGCGGTCGCCAGGGAGCAGCTGATGGTGTGACGGAGCGTGGGTGCGATGGTGTCAGCGGCTCTGTTGAAGATGTGGTGGGGGCAGGGGTCTGTGGGGGCCCCGGAGTGGATTGACTTCATCGTCTTTAGTGTGTCTTCTTTGGTGAGGGCTGTCCAGCTGTCAATCGTTGGTTTCAGGGTGTCGGGGGTTGTTGGTGGGGGTTCCGTGTGTTTGTTGTCTTCATCGAAGTTGTCGTAGATGCTCTTGAATTTATGGTGAAAGAAGGTGTTGAGTTTGTCGCAGAGGTCTTGTGAGGGAGGGATGTCCGTGGACTCGCTGGTGGGTTGGGCGAACTCCTTGATGATGTTGAAGAGCTCTTTGCTGTTGTGTGCGTGTGTGGAGATTCTGTCTTCAATCGCTTTTTTCCTCGTTTCTCTGATGAGTTGGTGGTGGGCGTTGGTAGCGGCTTTGAAGTTGTTGTGTGCTTCTGTGGATTTGGTGTTCCTCCAGGTCTTTTTGAGGCGGTGGCTGGTGCGTCTGGACTCCCGAAGTTCGGAGGTGAACCATCTGGCTTTCTTGGCGTGGGTGTTGTTGTTTTTCTTGTGGGGGCTATGGTGTTGGCGCTGTCGGAGATCCATCTGTGCAGGGTTCGGGCTGCTGTGTTGGGGTCGTCCTTTTCCGTGATGGTTGGGGTGGAGTTGCTGAGTGAAGAGGTAAGCTGGTCGTCGGTGATTTTGGTCCAGTTTCTTCGTGGGAGCGGGTGCTGGTGTCTGTGGATGATGGGTGTTCTGAAGGTGAAGTGGACGCAGCGGTGGTCGGTCCATGGGAGTTCGGTGGTGTGGCTGAAGGTGATGGAGTTTCCTGTTGTGAAGAGGGGGTTGAGGGTTTGCCCTGCTGAGTGCGTGGGCTCGGTCACGATCTGGCGAAGTCCAATGTTGTGGAGGTTGTCCAGGAGGGATGCGGTGTTGGGGTCCCGTTGGTTGTCTATGTGGAAGTTGAGGTCTCCCAGCAGGGTGTAGTTGGTGTATGCGATGGCATGCGGGGAGATGATGTCCGTGATGGAGTTGGCGAACGGTCCGTGGGGTCCAGGGGGTCGGTAGATGAGGGTTCCTCAGTGGGTGGTGGTGGGGTTGGTCTGTATCTTGAAGTGTAGATGTTCCATCATGTCTGTGTGATCGTCGGGGAGTGTGTTCAGGCGGAGGGTGGATTTGTGGACGATGGCGATTCCTCCTCCCGGGCGGGTGTGGCGGTCCTTTCTGGAGATCTTGTACCCTTGGGGTATGGCGATGGCGATGTCCAGTCCCGAGGTGATGTTGGTCCAGGTTTCGGTGAAGAACGCTACGTCGGGGTGGTGTTGTCGAGAAGGTCCCAGATTTCGGTGGCGTGTTTGTGGAGGGATCGGGCGTTGAGGAGGATCCATTGCAGGGACTTCGGTTCGGTTGTGTTTGTGCGGGCGGGTTTTGCTGTGTCCCTGGTTTTGTCGGTGCTGCAGGTGTGCCGGCAGCGGTGACAGCTGAAGGGTCCGTGTGTGTCGGCCGGCGAAGCTAGCTTGCAGTTGTTGTTGCGGCCTGGGTTGAGTGCGTGGAGTGCTGATGATCCGTAGCGGTGGTGGTGCGGAGTTCCAGGGTTTCTGGCGCTAGTCGCGGTCGGGTCGTGGACGGGGCAGATGGGCTTGCCTTAGGCGCACTTGACTCATTATGCGGTCCCTGATGCTGGGGCCGTGCTTATTTTTGTTGTAGAAGCCGATCCGGCTCACCAGTTTGAAGTTTTTTTACTCTTGGGTCACCTTTCCGGCAGTGGATGGCACTGATGATTTGTTTCACACATATGCTGCAACTGCCGTTCCTCAGCAGTATCAGCCTTATAGAGCTCTTGAAATTCCGCCCACAGCTTGGCAACACCGTATTTGGTTTAATGGCGCCCTTCCTCACCCATTAACGGCAGTCCGTTTAGGCCCTTTATCTATAGATGGGGCCACATGGCCCGTTTTGGCTGGGTTTACCCCACACCCATGTGCTTTTACAACTGCTACACTGGCAGAGCTCCGTGTCTTACATACGTCGTTGGTACGCGTATATAGAGCTGTAATACAGTACGTAACCCGCACCGTCCAGGTGGGACCACCTGGTGCTGCAGCACAACCTACGGGTCCTGGTGGCGTAACCATCAGTCCCGTTATAGTTAATTCTGTCATGGGCAAACGCCCACAGAATAAGGATGAATTTCCTTATTGGCTTGCCGAGAAATTTGGACAGATAGAAGCTGTCTTTCCTAATACTACTCCTGTGGATAAACACAGGATCTTAACTATTAGTTTACCTAAAGACTTAATTCCCGAATTGTCTGATTGTAACACCTGGGGCAGGGTGTTTGCAGCGGTATATTCTATGTGTTTCAGCACCCCCTCCATGACCGTACTCCCCTCTGTGATTAAACGCGTTCAAGATGAACATGGAGCAGAAGCGGCTGTTGAGCTGGGGATGAGACTGGTGGGAGTGTTCGACGTGGCTGCTGATATGATCCTTGTGAATGTCAAGGGCGATGCCGTTAGCTTTCAAGTAGCAAACCGCTTAGAAGCGGTCACGGAGGCTGACAGACCACGAGAATTACCGAAGATTATTGTGAAGGCTTACAAAACCATAGGCCGCAATAGTCTGGGGAATAAGCCTACAACTCAAACACAAATGCAGTCTCAAGTACAACAGAAAGCCCAGCCTGACAAGGATGGGCGCCTTTCTTTCCTAAAAAGAATTGGCAAAGTAGAAAGAAACAGTGTTCCCAACAGCAGAAGCAGGGTTCGGGTGCCGGTTCACCGACCCCTGATGCTTCTGAACGTACTTATGACTTGCGCGATCGCGCTAAAATTAAGTCTCCTGAAAGATTTCAGGTTCCTGACCAGCATTCTCCTCGTTCTTTACAGGAAATATCGGGCTCAAAAGCCAGTGGAGGGGATCGCCAGGATCGGGCTAGAAGTCAACCTGCGTCACATCTTCGTGAACAGCCTCGACAGTTTGAAGTCAAGGACAAGCAGGGTGATTTAGCACGAACCCGTCCTCCTTTTCAAAAGAAAAAGGTTGCCGCTTTATCAGCGAGATATGCCAAAGACGGTGAGGACGCGACTCCTGGATTGGACTTGGGCAATGACTCTGGTCGACAGCGCGGCAGAAGTTACCATAGTCAGGGAGGCTCTACGTCCCCGTCTGGATGTGACAGCAACTGACACATTTGTTACAATTGAGACTGCGGATACCCGGGTTGCCCCCCCGGATAGACTACAGGAGGTCCTTTTCCAAATTGAAGGTGATATAGTGCGTTCCATTAAGGTTGTTTTCTGGGAGAATCTAACCGATACATATGACATTTTATTGGCGGAGAAAGATTGGATGCCACCCTTTGTGTTAGCTTCTTCTAGAGGGGAAGATGTGATACTTCCGAGTTTTCCACGTTGTGTCCCTGAGGAACAAGCGCAGGTTTTCGCGGAGAACTGGGCTTTGGCCTTAGCCCCAGCAGTGTATCGCAATCAGGTGGGTTGGGACGTTGATTCGCCAGCTCATGAAATACCATTGCGCTCTATGCCACAACCACAACCTCAATATCCCATCAAACGAGAAGCGAAGGCTTCGGTTTGTGACATTCTAAGACAATTGGAGTATCAGGGGGTCATTGAGTCATGTGTATCACCTATGAATAATCCTCTCTTTACTGTCCCTAAACCTGATGGTTCTTTTCGGATTGTGCTGGATTATAAAAATTTGAACAGCCATTGCCGCACCTTTGCGGTCCAAAACACACACAGTTCAGCGCTGGTGAATAATATTGTTCGTAAAAAATACAAAACGACACTTGATATTTCGAATGGTTTCTACAGTCACAATCTCGACCGTGCGAGTGGTGACCTGACAGCATTCAGTGCCGTCGGAAATCAGAAAACATTTACACGGTTGCCTATGGGGTACAAGAACAGCTCCGGGGCATTTGCGGCACGCATAGTGTCTTTGTTGCATGACATTGACCCTGAGGCCTTGTCGTATGTTGATGACATCTATTTGACTGACGTCGACCTCGCCCCGCATCTTGACTGAGACGACCACATAATATTGTCCTTTGCCGACTACGGTTATAAATTTAATTTTGCAAAGTCACACATTGCCCATTTGGCAGTGCTCTTTTTGGGCTACGAGCTCAATAATAAGGGAAAGGGTCTAGCACCTCACTTCCTAGAGAAATGTGCACATTTGCAACCACCTTCTTCTTTGAAAAAGTTACAATCCCTGCTGGGTTTTTTAAATTTCGGGAGGACTTACATTCCCGATTATGTCCAGCATATCAAACCGCTTTATGAGTTGATACAACCTACGTTTTCATCTGCTAGCTGGCTTCCGGAACATACTTCCGTTCTGCAGTCTTTGCAGGCGGATTTGCTTGCGTCTAACTTCTTAATGACTCGTGATAATACCACCAACCTGGTAAAACGTATCGTTTCAGGGGCAGTGGGTTTCACGTACTTACCATTCAATGAAGGAGACACAATACCTATTGCATACAAATCACACTTGTACACTGCGGCTGAAATGCGTTTTTCCTCTGTTGAAAAAATCTTGACTGCAGTGCAGATGGCGATTCTAAAGGAACGCTCACTGGCGCAGGGCAAACGCATTCTTATGGTCACTCCCTTCCCTGCTTTGGAAGCGGTGACTAAAGCAAGTGTACCTAAGTCGAAGGCATTTTACCCACGTTGGATTCAGTGGGCTACTTCTTTGACGTCTTCGGATGTCACATTTGTCTTTGATCCATCGCTTCAGACTCAGGAATTTTTACAGTATGAATTTGTTCATCCTCCTCCTTTGTCGCTTCTTCCTCTGAGTGAATACAAATGCATCATTTATACCGATGGCTCGGCGCAACCGTCCACGGGTTCCAAACATGCTTATTCTGCGGCTTGCGCTATTGTGGCTGGCTCCATTGAAGATGGAGAGTTAAAGTTGTTCGAGGGAGATAATTTAGGGCAGCTTAATTTGTACCGGGGTTCTGCATTTTAAATGAGAAAATACACATGTAAGAGACGGGAATTGAATCAGGTTTGTTTGCACTTTATTACAATGAAACCACTTCAACAAGAAGTGTAAAGAAACACTTTAAATGCAATAATGAGCCGTGGAGTCTTAGCAAAGACCAGATGGCAGAAGACACATGCTAAAATTATGGCAAAAGCATATAATGAAATACTTTTAGAATAATGTGAATGCAGTAGAAAGAGGAGAAACATTTGTGAATATATCAAATATATGCAACAGTGTCAAGATTGTCTTAGAGAGCAGAAGAGAAATGCCATTCAGAATACACTAGAAAACATGCAACCTTAATGAAAATTCTTTTGGAGAGCAAGAACATGCAATTGCAATAATGTTTAGAATAATGGCAATGCAGAGGAGAGAGAGAGACAATTTCAAAGTACAATAAGCATTATAGCCTCAGCCAAAGATGGTGGCTGAGGGAGACTATACAGGCGTCAGCGATCCAAGGGGTCACTTCTGCGAGGTAGTCCGACGAATGGACTGTGGGCAGCTCATTTATACTCTTTAAATGAGGAACTATTGACCGCCGACCTACGACATTAGCAGGTGCTTTGACCGCAGAACATGACGTACTTTGGTCACTTCTCGGAAATATTAGGGACACAGAAGTGACACCCACACAACAAAAGTTTACCAAATCATAATCATAATGAAATTGAACATCTATCGAACAGGATTTGCGTCACTTCAGGGAAATGTGTATAAGTTTATGAGAGTTCCTCTTAGCTTGAGATGTTCCGTGTTCTTGTGGTTAGCTATCTCTCAATAGGTGAGAGAAGTGACGAGCTCATCTTGTGCAAGGAGAGAGTGGGGGCCTGGGGGAGCTGGGGTGTCGCTGAGGAGATGTCTTATGATTTTAGTCAGAGAGGCGCAGGGCCTACTTTACTGGGCCTACTGTGTTCAGAAAAAGAGTTTACAATACTTTGGTCAATTTAACAAATTCCTTCATGCTGGCTGGTGGGGCCTATATGAGGGTCTCATGCTACAGGTGTGGGGCAGGATGGGCCTGGGGCACTATATGATAAAAATAGACCCTGCTTCAAAGTCATCCATTGTGCACACATAGGCACTAGGAGACTGCACAGCGCAATTGGCCGAGCTGCGTGCTCTTGTTCTAGCTCTAGAGTTTGCTGATCCTCTTGTGAATACTCTTATTGTGTGCGATTCTTACTACTGTGTCCAGTCGTTCAATGACAACTTATTCTTTTGGTCTCAAAATGATTACCGCGATTCTAAGGGCAGCGCAATTAAGCATAAAACGCTTTGGGTTCGAGTTGCAGATCTTAAACAACGTCTGCCTCTCATACATGTTATTCACACTCTTGGCCACCAGCGTGTCGGAACACACGCTCTTGGTAATTCTATGGCTGATGAAGCAGCCAAGTCTGCAGTAGCCACGTGTTCCGTAGCAGCAGTTACAAGATCTATGACTAAGGTTGATAATGAGATTCTGGCAGCGGTCGTGGCAACTAGGGAGGGAGGTAATTATCCTGCGGGTTTCCCTTCTAAATACTCTTATCATGTAACTCCCGAACAGGTTCCTTATGCTACCATTCCTTCAGTTGGGGATCGGCTGATTCCCAACTCTTACCGCAGACAAGCTTTGATCAAGGCCGCACACAAAGGCATTGCTTCGGCACATGCTGGTGTGCCGGCAACAGTCTCTATTCTTCAGCAACGTTACTGGTGGCGTGGTTTATATAAACAGACTCGTAATTATGTTCTATGCTGTGATGTTTGGCAACAAATCAAGTCTTCTACAGTCCCACGTCTGCCACAAACACAGCTATGTATTTCTAATAGACCTTTTGGCTGTGTCTATCTTGATCACTGCGGTCCTCTTTCTTCTGATACTGCATACAAGTATATCTTGGCTGCAGTTGATTCGTGCACTCGATTCCTGTGGGTATGGCCACAACGTAGTGCTGACGCTCGAAATGTCATCAGGGATTTGCGTGTCTTTATCGGGATGTTTGCCTGTGGTACCTTCCATTCTGACCAAGGTCCAGCATTTGCCTCTAAGGCTTACAAGGATGCGATGAAGTCGTTGGGGGTACAGGTGCAGTTTTCGTCTCCATACAGGCCTGAGGGCAATTCAGTTGTGGAGCGAATGAACCGTGACTTAAAGCAATCCTTGACAGCTAGAGTCTTAGGTACTGGTAGGGACTGGCTGTCCCACTTGTATGGGGTCCAACGTGCATTAAATAATCTCCCTAGAAGATCTCTGGGTGGGCGGACCGCTTACGAAATGCTCTTTGGCTTTCACATGTTTGTTCCTGACCTTGATGGTCTGGACATTGTGGTGGCTGCCTCTAAGTTTGACGTAGATAATCATTCTGCTATGTTACAGGATCTACAAAAGTGACGTGATACTCTGGCAACTGAGCATTTATCATCTTTGCCTGCTGATGCACAACTGATTCCTGTTACCGGTTGGCTTCCTAAAGTTGGAGATCTGGTGCGGGAGAAGATTGAACACAAAAAAGAATTTGGTCCCTCTTACCGTGCTCCTGTTTCAGTACTTGGACTGAAGGGTACTCGTACTGTCATTCAACCACCATTGCCAGGTCGCAAAGACAACAGGTACATCTCAGTGGACCACGTCAAGTTACACCGTGTGGCCGATTCTGAATAGTGTGACACCTGCAGTTTCGTGCAACGCAATATCCTTAGCACCGTTAACTTTGTCACCTCCTGCCACAAGAATGTCTGCTCATATGATGGACACTGTAATTGATCTTCAGCCTTTGTGACAATCCTCTTCTGCAATGGATATTGTGTGCCCTTTTCCGGGTATTGATTCCGTGAATGAGATGCCAACTAGCCCACGAGTACGAATGGACGATTTCACCTTTGCTTGCAAGTCCAGTGAGTGCCTATGATGGAGCACCGGCTCACCTTTCTTTTGCCTCATCCTCCTCCTCATCCAGTTTGTCTGATGCACCTAAGTCTAAGTTGCGTATTTTTACTCCTGGTTCAAAAAACATACTTCATTCCCCCATGGACCTACATTTGGTTGGTGCTTATCCTGATGTTTCTCGTCATGTCAATTGGATTTGTGACAGTGTTCTTTTTACTTATAAATGGCCATTATCTCCCTGAAAGCTCTGCAGTAAAAATGGTCGATGGAACTTTGGCTCCTCACACATCGTCCCATATCATGAAATGTGACAAGTCTTTTGTGAACATTTCAGCTTTCCCAGTTCCTGAAGGCATGGTTTGGGACAAAGTAGCTTACGAAATCCGTGGCCCGACTGAGGTCCTTAGAGTTCCGTACGTATTTCGCGTCTCATTAGGAGATGTGGTGACACAGGACATACATTCGGATGATTGAGATGTGCAGGCAGTTCATGCATTGTTTTCAGATTTAAAATATTATGCTGCCTTTGATGCTGAAGATTTGTATTTAAATTCTGCCAATTATGGTGATCTCTTTTGCTATCAATATTATGGGCATCATTTTTTACACAAAACAAACACCATGAGACCGGTTTTAAATTTTACCCAATGGGAACATTGTCCAAGTCCCTTAGAGGGGAGTTCTAAAACTCTTAGAAAGAAGTTCACCTATTTTTCAGATTATGATTTGAGTAATACTGAGTCCTATTTTTTTCGGCTTCAAAAATCCCCTACATCAAAGTACCTGTTATCCCACACTAAACTACTTTACGCCAACTCGTTTAGAACACAGTTGGCCACACACGGTTATGACTATTGAAAACAGACTATAGATTTAAAATCAATCTGGGGCACAAAGCCATGGCAGGTACAGGGCACTGAAGCATTACATTGTGCCTGCCTGATCCCGACTCAGTTGTTATTTTTAAATAGAACCATTTATCAAACATCCTGTTATGGCCTTGCAACTGCCAAAAACCTGAATACCCCCTCCATTCCTTCATTAGCTGAATATGACAATTGGCAGTTATATAATAATTACACCATTGAAGCTTTGCAAGCTCTCCTTCGAAATGCCTCCTTTAATGTTTCTGTGATTGATTCATCAGGATGGTTGGTGTGGCAAACTAATGCAAATGCGTGACAGTTGCGTTTCTATAATGTTACACCTGGTTTTATTCAGACTAAGCCTGACCCTCATTATCCACCTCATCATTCTGTGACTACATACTCGGTGGGTAAATTGTGCCAGCAGTGGTTAGAACACTCTACCCTGGCATCTGTCAAACAGCACCTTTCAATCCTATCGAATGATATAGATTTGGCTGATTTTCTCCTAGGCCCTCGTAATCCAAGGGCCAAGCGATTTCTTTATGCCGCTTATAATGAAATTTGGAAACTTTCACAGATGGAAGCCGCCTTCCGTCTGCGTTAAATTGACCAGGCAAACTTGGAAAAGGTCCTTGCTGTAGTGGACAATAGCATTAACACGCTTTCTTCACGCATTTACACCTTATACAATATTGTTTCTTCTGTAATTGATATTGTGCAAAGTGATGTTTCTGTGTTATATCATGGTCAGAATCAGTTAAGGTCGGTCATGCAATTTGCTTGGACATTGCAGACACTGAAAATGGGTAAAGTGCCTTGGGATTATTTAAATGCTGCTGCTTTATTTTTGCCTTTTAACCTGACTGAAAAACAGAGATTTATGTCCATGAAAGATGCTGTATATACGTTGTTACATATTGAACAATTGGAGCCTTTGCCATTCTCCGTAGCGGAAACGGACTCTGCTGTTTGGTTAATTCATGGCGTTATCACTTTGCCCTTTTCGCTTTTTCAATTTAAATCATGTATGCAACACTTTCCTGTTGGCCGCTTTGAACCACTTGGCAGTGCTTTTCTACATGAATTATGGGTCCTGCCCTTTGCTTATCGCTGTTTAAGGGAGGATAAAGAAGTTTTCCTCACAGGGGAGGAGTGTGATTCGGTAGTGGGTCACTCTCTTGTGTGCAAACACGTTAAGTTGCACGGCGAGTGTAACGTTTCAACGCCCAATCTCGCTTGCTTTTTAAAGGGGACCCCAGTACCATCCATCACGCCTGTCTTTACATTGCTTACTAACGGCAGCTATCTCATTTTAAACAATCAAGACTGCTGTGGTTTGCGGGCGGGTGTCCCATACTTGGTAACTGTTTCCCAGGGCGTAACTTGCTGTAGCAATGTCCTTTTCCCGCCCCCGCAAGGGAGTTTAGATTCTTCGCTTTGGCCTTCCATTCCGACTTTGAAAACAGAGTTCAACAAGTTGAGCAGGCTCAAAGCGCTTTTATTCCAACAGGAGGTGGCCCTCACTTCCGCCCGTGAAACATTCAGATTGCAGGTTGCACGGACGTCCAGTGAGATACAGTCGCTTCTTAACACTAACCTCCCACTTCATTTTGGGGAACTCATTCACCAAATATTTAATGCATCTGATACAACAGGCCTTGCCCATTTTTTTAAATGTGTGGGATCCGGCCTGGTCTCTTCCTTTCAAACTATATTTGGGGTAATACCGGCTTTTATTCATTCTATATTTTCCAGCGTCTTCGGAGGTTTCCCCTTAATATTGGCGCTGGCAGCTGGAGTTCTGCTCCTTCTCCTTGTGCTTCGCAATGGCTGCTCACTTTGTGGCTCTGCAATGTAAAGACTTAAGGCAACACAAATTCAAAGGTGACATGATACAATTGATAAAATGAACAAACCATTTATATAAGAAGAACCGACAGATACTAATATACCAAATAGAGTATCAAAACTTATATTTTATTAATTCAATATAAATACTAAAAAAGACACAATCATGCTACTCCATTCGTATCAGCATTCATACCATGGACATAATCAAAACACAATAAAAACAATAATTCTGTAACAAAGACAATGATCACAATTGATATATGATTATAAGACAGTGCCTTCATCAGGAAAAGAGCTTGCACGCTGCGATTACGGCGTGCTGAGAAATCCAAAATGTGGAGACTCGATATCACAAAATAAATTTCATTGTCTCGTGAATTGAAATACAAATTGAGATTAAGTAACTCACGGACGTTAACATCTTAAGCCTTGGCACATGAGTACCATCCCTTTCTTTATTTAGAATTTCATGATTTAAAGCATTGAATTGCATTTAGCTACCGGAAGTTAGCGCATCCAGTTTCGGGTGCATCTGCCCTATATCATTCTTATTACCTTGAAAACGCATAGTTTAAAGCATCTCTCGAGTGTATCCTGATACAACGCATAATTCTACGTTCAACAGAATCCATTGATTTTCTTTTGGCTGCTGTTGCTTTTCATTCAAGATTCCATCAGAAAATTTGTGGCCCTTTTCCTGGCGAAGGCACTGTCTTGTGCCGAAACGCGCGTAGAACAGAACAGTCTACTACCGTCTTGCCACATTTGTTTCTTATAATCATATATCAATTGTGATCATTGTCTTTGTTACAGAATTATTGTTTTTATTGTGTTTTGATTATGTCCATGGTATGAATGCTGATACAAATGGAGTAGCATGATTGGGTCTTTTTTAGTATTTATATTGAATTACAAAATATAAGTTTTGATACTCTATTTGGTATATTAGTATCTGTCGGTTCTTCTTATATAAATGGTTTGTTCATTTTATCAATTGTATCATGTCACCTTTGAATTTGTGTTGCCTTAAGTCTTTACATTGCATTATTTAAGCCCTGCCTTAAGGAATCGCACCCTTTCGCAGGGGGCCTCTGTCTTTACACTATACACTTTGTGGCTCTGCACAGCCCGGCCCAGCTACAACTGTGCTGTGATCGCCTATATGAGGCTTTTGGATGCTTGCCTTTAGCCACACTTGGCGTAACTTACGACTTGACATTCCGCTTTGCCTATTTTACTTGCGTGCAACCAGTGCTTCATTGCAAACAATGTCATTTCTCCTGTGCGATGGAACTTTGCTTATCGAACACGTGGTGTCCAATCCCTGATTTCAGCCGGTTGATGGGTCCCTTAGAGACACATGACGTGGCCTGTTCTATGGATGGACTAATGACGCGTGCAGCTTTACTTGGAATCTTGGATCAATGGGATATCTGTGCGGCTGCGCAGATTTTCCTACAATGAAGTTTCATTGAATATCACGCAAGTTTGCCTTTTCTATTTTTGGATGCTCCTGTTTGTGAGGAACATGATTGTTCCTTCGACTTACTCAATTGGATGTCTTCACTTTTTTCCACCAATGACAATGATGAACTATTGGAAGGAATTGCATTCCTTTGCACCCAAACCTTCATGGATTGACTACTTGGGTCGTCCCTACTCCACTGTCTGACGTACAGACTCTTTTTTTCGAGCTCACCGTGCCTTTAGCTTTTTTCGAACTTTCCCTTTTTTCTCCGATTTGTTTTTTTTAGAAAGTCCCTCACCAATATTTTAAACAATGCCTGACTTCTGAACTCTCTTTTTGTTCTTCTGTCTATGTCCTACTGACTTACCAGGGGGAGGGTGTTATATGTGGTTATATGGCCCTAGGACACATTGCCGACATTGCTAACTTAGCATGAGTTTTGCTTGCCCTATGCTGCTGCTTTTGCGCACGCCTCTGCTAAGCGTTTGTTTTCGCGACACTTTGCCTCTGCCCTGCACATGATAACAGATTGTTTTTCACGTTCTCAGCTTTCCCTTCAATTCTGTCTGAACATAATGTGCAAGGTCGGTCAACAATGTCTCTTGTTATTCTGTTCTGGTCAGTCCCTATTACCTAGACAAAACATGTTACCAACAGCTGCAATGTGGAAGAATCGTGCTTTGATATAACGTTGTTGCATGTTTTTGAAACACACTCGAAGAAAGCCGTTCCATGGAGCTGAGCTCTACTGTTCCTATGATGTTAACCTTTGCGTTTAAGTCTTTCAGGTAGGGGTCTGCTAATAACGCCTAGAGATCTTCTGTTATATAAAATAACTTCTTACTGCCATGGGGAGGGTGATTAGGCCCAGTTATTTTGCCTTTTTCACAGTCTTTATAAAATGACGACTCCTTTTATATTCTATGGTATTGTAACATTGCTAATGATTCTTGCCTTATGCATTTTGCTGTTAGTTGTGGTTTGCATACTGTTTTATTAATCACTATAGTCAAAATAAACATTTTGAACTTGTTTAGTGACTCTGATTATTTTTATTGTGGACAAGTATGTGAGAGTGAAAGAGTGTCTTGTTCCCGCGACTCTGAGGTGAGTCGGGAGTGCTCGTGTTCTGGGTTGTCTAAACATTCGTAGCTTCTTGATATTTGTAGGAGACCGAATGAGACACTATTGCTAGTCGGTTGGGATTTTGGGTACTAAGGTGATAGGAGGTACACCCCTATTTACTGAGGTCCTGTTTTCTTGTGCATAGTTCTGTGTATGAGCAGAATCCCCGCAACAGTTCTTTGTGTGATGAAAATGTAGTTTCAGAACCAAATTCACCAGTTGTACAGCAGAGCATTCAGGAAGATAGTGTCCATTGAGAAACAGGCAAAAGCAGGCAAAACCAATCCAAAGGACCAGGAAAGGTAACACAATTGTAATCCAAAGGTGTAACCATGGGTGCACAAAGTAAGGGGCTTATTTACAAGCCCCTTGCACCACTTTTGCGTCACTTTTAACATGGGAAAAGTGACGCAAAAGTGGAGCACGGGGCTTGTAAATCTGCCCCTAAGTCTTTTTCAGCCAAAGAGAGAAAACACAGAGTCTCAGTCGAAAGGGTAGAGGTGGTGGTGCAGGTGGATCAGATGAATCTGAGGAAAAATCATCAAAGTCGATGAAGTAGATAAAGAGGCAGCTCAATCTATTTTTGGCAACTCTGCAGGGTTTGAAGAAGTGGGAAATGACTCGATCCGTGGTACGTTGACTTAAACAGGACTCATGTCATGATATTGAATTCTTTTTATCTGCACTAGTTGAGTTTACAATTGTTGTAGTAACTGATAGAAGGGATACTTCAGTGTTGGTTACTGTAATCTCCTGTCCATGAGAGGATGCTTCATCAGTTATCAAAGCTTCCATCTGAACTTCCTGTATGGTAGTGAGAGGAGGCAGGGAACTACTCAGGAGCCCATGTGGTCTACTGTCGAGAATCAATCACATAGTGTGGTTTGATCAGGACAATGATTTCTGCATCCGGCAAGGGGAGAAAGAAGTACAGTTCTGGTATCTTCAACAGCCAGGACATTTACAGGTGCTCTGTAGAATGGCCCAAATACTTTCTTGTCCGCAAATTTCTCAATGACCAGAATGCCAACTTTCGGGATCCAGCCAGGCCTCGCTGGTACTATCTTCACTGCTCCAGTGGTGGTGCATTTTACTTGGACGTTGCTTTGTTTGTCCCGGAAGCTGTTCAGTTCCTGTACAACAGCCAGACATTCATTTAGATCAAATGGTGTTTCCACCACCACTGTGCTGGGATTGTTGAGGTCTGGAACACACATCTTTACTCCAAACAGGATTTCATTGGGAGTCGGACCACCCTATGATTCTATAGGCAGATTGTTGAGTGCCCTTTTGACCCCATATCAATGACGGATCCAACTGCGACCTGAGCCTAGTGTCCTAGCTGTTAAAGACTGCTTTAAGTCCCATTTTTTCTCTCCATGACTGGGTTGCCCTTGGGATGGTACAGGGAGGAATACTGCAGGGTCACACCCAAAATTCCCATGGCTTCTTTGTAAGACCCTGGCGGCAAATGACGGACCTTGGTCGGAATGTAGTGTGCCAACTGAGTATGTCCCGATAAAGACTTGCAATCCTTTATAACAGTTTGGGCATCAGCCATACCCATAGGAATTAAGAGCAGGAATCCACTGCCACCAAGATATATTCCCATCTGTTGACAAAGGGCCACAATGGACCAGATAAACACAAGCGAGTGGCTTGTTCGAGATCAAAAGAGGTGTCTCTGGTGGACGTGCCATGGTGGAACCCTTTATCTGCTGGCAGATGTTGCATTTAAGGACAAGGTCCTTGGTCTGTTTATAGAGACCTGGATACTAGCAGCATTGCTGCAATAATGAAATTGTAGCAGCCACTCCAGCGTGTGTGGATGCAGGACCACATGTGCAGCTCGAATTAATTCTAACCTGCGGTCTGAATTTGGTATTACTCTATCCCCCACTCCAGGAATGTGAGCAAATGGTATGCTTTGTGCATCTAACTTCTAGGAGTACTTCAGTGGAAAGCTTTTCGGCAGATGAGTGTCATTGCATGAAGCATTGACAACCGTCATGATGTCATTGTCTATTCTCATTTTGAATGAGTTAATACAGTGACTGCAGCAGTTAACACTGTTGCTTTTGCAGCTTCATCAGCCAGTGAATTCCCTGCAACGTGTACGCCAACACACTAATGACTCAATGTGTGAATTACATGAGCCGATGGCAAACAATCTATCAGCTTTGCCACCTGTTCCCAAAGCATTTTGTGCTTTATTGTTCACCGTTTGGAATCTCTGTATCCATTCTGGCTCCAGTATTGTAAATATTCATTATAAGACTGATACAGTAATACGAATCACACACAGAGGGCCCGATTACGATGCAGTAAGGAATGGCTCCGACCCTCGGTTGGAGCCATCCTTACCGCATCGTAATCTCCTGTTTGTAATAATTTCCGACCGACCCATTTTGATGGAGTCGGTCAGAAATTATTACAAACAGGAGTTCCAAATGGCTGACGATGGGCTTGGAGAGCCCGTCCACAGTTCGGAAGGCCTAAGGTGCCCCCCTGTTGATCCCTGGACCTGGTGGCAGGCACCTTGAGGTGGCTGCCACGAGTGCAGGGATGAACTGCACCCCTGCTCTTTGCTATGAGAGCATGCATTCCGTTCAGAATGCATGCTTTCATAGCAATGTATAGGATTGCGACCGAACAGGGTTTGGTCGCATCCTAATGGCTGGGCTGGAACCGACGACAGGAGGTCGTTCGGTTCCATTTCCAGAGCGATGTCGAACGTACTCCGGTCCGTCTGACAATGCAATCGGGCCCAAAGAGTGTGGGGAACTCAGGATCTGCCTTTTCCATTGCCAGTATTAGAGCCCTGAGCTCAGCCAACTGTGCAGTGCAGTCAGCAAGGGACTGCTTCTAGGTATTCTCAGGATGGAATTCTCCAGCCTGCATGCACCCCTTTAAGAAAGCGCATGCTGCTGAATATTGATGCTTTGTCCCTACTGCAGATTTTGTAGAACCATCAGTATATATGATGTAATCATACTGTTCTAGACGTATCATTTCATTAGGCAGAGGATATTCTTGTTCATATTGCATATGCAGTCTACATCTGTTGCAGTGAGTGAGTTAGCCCATTGTATACAATGAGGGAGCAATGCTTTTGCATTTGGGACTTTTGCTCGTGTGACAGCCTCTAAGGTCAGTACCGGGGTCACGTCAATCATTTGTTTGCCCTGAGCCAATGCTCTCTCACTCACCACAGCAGTCTGTACAGTCTGTACGGCTGTCAGTATTTTCTTTGTTGGTGCAAAACGCATTCCAGCATTAGTTTAGGAATGCGATTTATATGCAGTTGGTACAGTGTCATCTTCATTGAATGTCATGTAGGATTACCATAATGTCCCCGCAATTACTTGGATCACCAGGTTTGTTGTGTTCACGCTAGCATATCAACTGTACTGAACATAATACAAGTGTGTGGTCAGTGGTCCAGTGTGCACTTGAGAAATCTGGATGGATCAGGTTGGGTTACGTTTAACCCATTCTATGTAATCTGGAATGTAAGTTCCGCCAAAATGTAGGAACCTTAATATGGATTGTAACCTCTTCAATGTTGTTGGAGGCTGTAGAGGTGCACACTTCTCTAAGAAGTGTATCACCAGGCTTTTGCTTTCACTTGACAACTCATGTGCCAGAAACAGGACATTGAGGTGGGCAATTTGTGATTTCTTAATGAGTGCGCAAATCCCAGAATTATGCTATCTACTCTTGTCAAGTGTACGGGAAGGTCATCATCCATCAATAATATGTCATCGACATAGGACAATGCCTAATTGTCAAAATGTTCTAGAAGTTTTGTTACCCTGGCTGACAAGAGCCCGGGGCTATTCTTATACCCCTGTGGCAATTGGCAGAACTGTTTTTGAGAGCCTAGCACTGAAAATGCAGGCAAATACCTACTTCCAGGAGCTATATTTTGGCACAAAAATCTATTCGAGATTTCTAGTGTGGTTTTCTATTTTTTACGCACTATGTTGTCTATTAGTGCCGCACTGTGTGTTTATTTTACTGCAAATGTGCGAGTAGTTGTGTTTTAGGTGTCTTTTGTCTAAAACTAGATTACATGAGTGGTCTGGTTTCATCACGGAAAATAAAGGATCATTCATAGAAGAGTAGCAACTTTCTATTACACCTTGGTATTTGAGTTGTTCTAGAATCTCTCAACTTGTTTTTTCCCCTCATTTTTAATGGGATATTGTCTTTGAGGCTGTGGGGTAGAACTCACTGGAATTTCATGATAAGAGGAACCATCATCCCACCCCACATGGTAGCCATATAACGCAGAAGCAAGTGCTAACACCCACTCCTTGTCGTATGAATGTTTAACTGATTCTGGAACGAGGTCAGAAAAAGCAGGTAAAATTACCGTTTCTCTGTTGAGGTAAACCATTACAAAATCAGGTGGCCAATCCTTTTCGCCCAAGAGAATATCGTAACCGTATGTTAAATCCTCCCAAAAGAGAACATTTATATTCCTAAGTATGCCCCCCTCCAATTGGAGTTTAGTTTGTATAAACGAAGTGGGACGCTTACCCTAGTATCTGGTGTCTCCACCTGGATATATTCACTCAGCGCTACTCCCACCAGACAATCCATCAGGTTCTTGCAAACTATTGTGACTTCTGGCGTGCTGTCCAGCATGGCCATTGCCCACTCCCCGCTCAGAAGCACTGTCCTCAATATCCCCTGCATGCCTGACCTTAAGTCCAGCTACCTTCTTCTTTTTGAATTGAGGTTTTGATGTTTTTGGTTTGTCTTCCTGTTTAATGCTGTAGTCAGATGAGCATTGTAAGTCCTTCTTTGGTTTCACGTTCTCTTCCGATCTGTGCTCTGACTGTTCTCCTCTCTCCAAATGCTTATTTGGATGACTCTGAAAGGAACAAGATGAATGTGTATCAGTATCCTGATACCTGTCAGGCGGCCTAATATTATTGTGGTTATGCAGATTATAGTGTTTCTCAGTGGCTTTCTGTGAGGGAGACCCACCCCATCATTTAGTTTTGTCTTTGTTTTTCTTATTATCACACCTATTCTTTGTGGAAGATTTGGGTGCTTGCTTAGAGTTTTCCTTTTCAGAACTACTCTTTATTTGTGGTTTCCCAGTTTTGGCTCCCAAATTAGCTCTACCCAGTGTAGCATAATTTTCTTTGATTATTTTAGGTAATTCACCCTCCTGTTGTCCTGGTGCTAAATCCTGTAGGCGTATATCCAACCCTGCTGCCTCCCCCTTTTTGTTACTTAATAAAATTGCCCATCAGTTTCATCCCCAAATCCAGTGCAGGTGCTGCATCGTACTCATTCTAAATCTGTTTAAGCACTCCTGGCAAAACAGCTAATCAAGGGGTACTGTGTGTTCTGGTATATACTGCACCAAAGACTGTGTCCCACGTGGTGCAGCCTTCCATGGGGGGAGTTATCCCCATCGGCAAGCAAATTGTTAATATTCTGTGTTTTTCCTGTGGTCCCGTATGGGGAAACACTGCTTCAAGCTGACTTGATTTTTGTGAAATCCAAAATGGAATCTCCTCTCGTTTGGTGGGAACCTTGCCCATTACTGCATTTAGTGTTTGTGGGCTGATGCCCAGTGTAGTTAATTGTGGCTACACAGCTTGAACAGTCAGCGCAGGGTTAGGTGTCAATGTTCGCATAATGAACTGTGTCCAACATCTGTATATTGTTACTAAGTGTTTGTATAATCTCCACAATTGTGCTGCTGACAAATTATCAGCATTAGGATGCTGTGCGTAGCCGGCTAAGACTGGTGATGTTGTTCCCTCATTACTGAAGGGACCTAGTCTAACATCTTCTGTTTTGTGTGGTAGGGTGCCATCAAACCAATTTCTGTGCTCTTGGTATGTTAACAATATCTCTATATCTTTGTATGATGTGTAGTTATTTGGAACTTTGTTTTGCTTGCAATTGTGAAATAGCCCTTTTGTGTTGTCTGCTGCTGGGAATGAAACCCATGAATACGGCACCTCTGTCCTATATGCTTCGTGAGCCTCAACCACAAAAGTAACATCTTCATCCGTAAGTGTGAGACCATGTTTTACTTTTAATACCTTCTGAGCAACTGCATGTTTGCACTTCTCAGCAATGTTAAGTGGGTTAGTGTCATCTTCTCCTGACATAGTAGATTGCAGAGAGGGTAACCCAATGGGAAATAATCCTTTGAAGAGTTTAAGCGTAAACAATCTGTAGCCAATACATAGGGGTCCCCCACTCAGCTGAGGAGGATAGTCCCGACCACCACCGACATCTTCGGTTAGGAGGTGTGTAGGGGTCTCTTGGTATGCATGAGAGAACTACTCAGGCAATCCAATAAATAAGAACCCAATCTACCACATTGGCTGCCCCATGTCACATGGTTTCCACTTTTCAGTACGAACTGTTCATTTGTTGGACAACATAAACATTGGGATGGTGCCAGACTGATTACATTTACCCCTTCAGGATATGATGGCCTATAGACCTGCTAGCTCACAGTGCCAACATGAGTAGGCCTAAACCTGGCAAGGTAACAAATGGTGTGGGCAACCTCAGAACTTGACAACTCCGACCCCCATGGAATCGAAGTAACAGATCTAGAACTCTTTCGCTCATTCACTTGTGGTCTCTCAGAGAAATATACAAGAAATACATAAAGGGGCGTTTTCAATATTTATATAACCATCACGATTCTTGTAAAAAATATATGCGCTGCAATGGTTAATAGACAAGAGCAGACAAATGTGATTATCAATATAAGGACAGTGAAAAGAATGAACGATTCCACCATCGTGCTAAAACAGTGTATATATGCTGGCATATAAGTACTGTGTATTGTGTACTCCTACTTGTGCATTCCCTAACCTAGGCCTAGGGCAGGTGTTCTGCCAAGAATCCAGTACTGGATGATCTAAATCCCCATTATCTGAAGGCAAGGTATGTAGGTCCCCGTCTTGGTCACAGGTTGGACATCCCTCCTCACAGAGGGTAAACAGGAATCAGCGTCAACGATAGTGATGACCTCACCATGACAACAGAGTATTCCTCTAATTAGTGTACGGAAATGCGCATGTATTTATTACAACGGCATTCATGCTTCCGTGTGCAGATACCTTTTGAGCTAGCAATACATATCACAACCAACATTCTCGGTCTAATCTCACACCCACACAAAAAAACTCAATTCACTAAGAGGAGATAAGAAGTGCTTTGTTTCCTATTATACACATGTTTGAACCAGCAAAATTTACATGGTGTGCCGGCTTCATTATACTTCCAGGCTCATAATGGGTTAATAAAGCTAAGGGACCTGGCAATGGTGACCAATGGAAATAGGCGCCCTCATGTCCTGACATCAATTCGCGCAAGTACGCAGAGTCACGGAAACGCCAGCACGATTATTTAGACGGCTGCGGCCGGGACCACAACATCGCCGGGATCCCGCTTAGTGCCGCAGCAGGTGAAAAAGCAGGCTGAAGACCTTGATGAAGTAAGTGGGCATGGGGGAGGACCTTAGAAGGACCGAAATGCTCTTATAATTTGGCCAGGATGATTACCAAATTATGCACTGGCCCTTACTATTTTCCGGCATTCTTCTCCCCACAGAGTGTGACAATAGGCACCACCTCCCACCGGGATCCATGTGGCATAAAATGTATCTAAAGTAGGTGTCACTTACCCCTGCTTGTTCAATACGTTTTATATAAAGGGGTGAATTATTATAGATGGTCACAAAGGTTTCTCATCAAAACCATATACAACACAACCCAAAAAAAACTATGAGCACTGTGTTTGGTACATATAGAACTCACGGTTCTTTGCCTGACTGTGAGACTTTGATGGATGATTGTGTAGTTATACCTCTTAAAGTACGCTCGCAGTCACTATGACTCACTCATGACTTGCATGAGCACTGATGTCATTTGATCATGCTTCAAAACGTCGAGTGGGTTGCACTATAGTAATTCAGGCGTACTGAACTTTTTTCACACATATTTTTGTGAAATGTGAAAAAACGATTGCATTCGGCTATAAATTCAGCATGAGTGCCAGGCCGAAGAACAACCTCTAACTAGTTGCATGCGGATGTTGGTACACTCAAAATGCATGCTGTGCATAAACTCTGCATCAACTGTAAATAATGGATGTTGTTGTAAACTATGTTGTATGTCTCCTTTTCTTTCAGACATTCCACTTCAGAGGTAAATGATAAGTTACAAATTCACCCCTCTTCAAGCACACCTTATGGAGTTTGCTTATCATTCCACCTGTTCAGAGTCCTACCGGCCTTGACAGCACTTGTCCTGAAGAAAGCCGAATTACACACATGAATTGGCTAAAACATGTAGACCATTCCTGGATGTGTGAGATCATTGTTCTCGGTTACAACCACTGCTGTTTTAATCCTGTCCCAGGAACTCATTATTACATTTATCCTGATCAGGAAGAGAATCCTGGTGCTAGTTTTAATATATCACATTCACGAAATTCACTTTGTCACAAAAGAAATCCACCTCTGCTGTAATCAGGCATCGCTTTTTAACAAATGGGGGTTGGGCCTATCTTCACGTCCAAACTAGGCCATCAATTAAACTAGTATCAAAGCAAGTGTGTTTGGACGTGTTATTTAAGTACAACTATTTAAGTTAAACCCGTTTTAACACATAAAATAGATTTGGTGTTTTTTTTATTTCACCTTTTTTTTTAAACATTAATTTCTGTGACATACATAAAAAAACATTAAATTCATGTCATAAAGAAGCGACATATATGTAAACATTAAACACTTCATCAAATAATAAGTAGAATGTGATTGACAATTAACAAATGCATCACAATTGACAAATAACAATGAAAAATGACCCGTCCTTAAGTTGGAAAAGAAAACAAATAGCGGTGCAACTTTGTTTGCAATTTACATTACTGCAACCTGCTATAACCAGGTAGTCGACAATAAAATTACAACAGGAAATATGCCTTGTTTGTACACTATATCATTCAGTGAAATCGTGATGGTTATGACTAGCTGTCTACGGTAATCAGGCATCGCAGCACACCTAGGAGGCACTGGGCCCCCTATGTGGGAACTCGATGATGAAGCATGCCACCAACAAGGTTGGTGGGTGAGGGTTCTTTATAAAAAACTAATATTTTTTTTCCAGAGAAACTACTATATATTTACTGGATGCTAGTTGAATGATAGTTAGCGTGTTTTTGTTGTTTGCTATAAGTATCAAGGGGAGAAGGACGAGCACTTTTTTCCTCACTCTCTTCTTTTGCTTAGTGCCCCAATACTTTACACATTGCCTCTTAAGTTAAGGATGACTGCTTTGTGCCAAGCTACCGGACGGTGAGCACAGGTTAATAGACGGTGTGTTTATGACCTTGCCTCTTAAGTTAAGGATGACTGCTTTGTGCCAAGCTACCGGACAGTGAGCACAGGTTAATAGACGGTGTGTTTATGACTTACCCTGACTAGGATTGTGGTTTCTGCTTGACCAGGGCTTATAGTGCAGTCAACCAGAAATCCAATTTCTAACACATGTACATGAGCCCATGGGCTGATTTTCGCCTTCCAACCTTCTCCCTTGATCAGGGCCTTTTTGGTGAGAGTATGGAGAGAAAGAGTGCAGGTGGTGATGATAGCTCCTCCCTGGCCTCGAGGAAACTGGTTTTCTTTATTGCAGTCCTTGAGGGTGTCACAGGAGGACAGTGGCCTCTCCACTCGAATTTCTGGTCCTGTCCAGAGAACATTTCTCAAGCTCAGCATGACTGATGGGATGTTAAGAGGAGAAGGTTGAGGGTGCAAGGTTTGCTTGAAGGGCTAGCGGCCACAGTTCATGCTTCAAGGAGGGCATAAACACTTCATTCAAATAGTAGGCATTGGGCATCCTTTTCTCGGTGTGAGATCAAAGAATTAGATCATACTATGGCTTCCATGATTATGGGTATGGAGTTTTTGCAGGAGGTAGCAAAATTAGACTTGACAGATTCAACCCTTAGGGTACAGTTGGAAGCAATAAGGACTTTCTGAAGCTCAAGGAAAAATTTAAATGGCAAGAATGGTCTGATTCCCAGATTTCTCAGAAGGATAGGGAACTCGTTTCCCACTTCCTCTCAAACGTTTCCTACATGGGATTTATCTGTGGCTTTGGACACTTAGACAGTTTACCTTATTCAGCCTTTGAATCAGATTGATTTGATAATTCTAACATTTAAGACCTGTTTTCTCATTGCGATTACTTCAGCCAGATTATTGGGAGAAATAGGAGCTTTGTTGTGTAAACATCCTTTTTGTAGGGTTTTTCAGGATAGAGTGGTTTTGCTTCCAGTCCTGTCTTTTCTGGTTAAAATAAATTATGCATTTCATAGACAACAGGAGAATATTTCCCCCCAATTTTTCCCTCCCCTTCTTCTGAGGAAAAACCAAACTTCATAGTCTGGATGTGAGCAGAGCTCTTGCTCTTTAACTAGAAAGAGTGGAAGTTTTTAGAAAATCTGAGTCTTTACTAGTAAATTTTGGTCACCCTAAGAAAGGGGAGAGACCAGCGACAGCAACCTTGAGCAGGTGGATAAGGTTGTTGATTACCATGGCTTATGAGGTGATAGGCAAGGTGCCGCCCCCTGGGATACAGGGCAGATCTACTTAGTGGCGGGACTACAGGGGACTTCAATATCAGAAATATGTAGGGCAGCGGCATGGGCTACTCATTTGGCCTTTGTGTAGTACTTCAGGGTGGGGAGTGTTAAAATATCTCAGATGTGTTTAGCGTTAAAGTTCTCTCTTCTATGACGTAATAGAGGGGAGGTTGAGATCTTGAGGAATAAATATGTTGATTTGTGTGCATTCAACTCACTTGTCCGATATTGTTGTTTTTGCATACTTGCAAAGTCTCATTGGCACAGAATTCAAGGACGGGAGGGACGTTGAGGTGATGTTTCAATTACTTATCGGTAATTACATTAATCCTAGTCATAATCGCTCACTTTCATTCAGTGACCTTCTAGCCCACCCAGTCCGAAGCAACTAAGTTGATTTTGTACCAAACTTGTTTATGAACAGGAGGAGTGGTGAGGGGAAGGGCCTTTAAAGGTTTGAAGGTGGATTGGAATTGTACCTGTGGAGGCAGGGAAGCCTCATTGGTACTGAATTAAAGTGAGAGAGTAGGACTAGGAGTAATGTAATTACCAGTAAGTAATTGAAACATTTTTGAGGGTTCGAATTTAGCTTTCTATAGAGTAATAAATTGGTCAAGCAACTTTGTAGATAGAAGTAAAGTTTTTTTTTTTTTACAGCAAACGTCAAACCAAAGAATTTTAATTCAGATGGACCTTTTAAATAGCAATTCTATCTTGTCAGACCTCTACGTTATAACAGGCTTTCTCCTCTGCTGAGAGCTCCCCTAAATTTCTATCAAAATATTCATCTTTAAAAATGTTGGTCTAAATGTTATTCATCAGGATATTTTTACTACTGTGAATTTTAAGTACACTCAGTGCACAGCGCAAACCTACTGAAGTCTAGTCTAGAATATCCATGCCATCTCTTGGAGGCTCAGCTCTCTGAGCATGCGGAGATCACGGAAAGATCTTGGGGAATGCCTTATTGTGAGATGGAATCTTGCAGGGATGATGGATGCCTAGTAATTGGTGGGGGGAGTTTTCTTTTCATTGTTATTACCTGCCCTCAGCCTCATTAATCATTACTTCTTATCTCCTTACAAGGGTAAATCATTTAGTGAATTACACTGAAAAGCACAATTTCAACACTAATCTGAGAATCACCTTGAGAAGCCTGATTTGTCTAACCGGTTGTGTTTCTACTTTGGCTCCCTGTGTTTATGATTGGTTTTCTGGAGAACTAGCTGCTTAAAACCAAATCTAGATTATTGGTTTAGCTGTTTATAGTATGCATACAGTTTGAGAGATAGTTGTATTCCGGAACCAACTCAAAATCTGCTTATTCGACAACTAACCCCTACACAGCAGGCTCCTCATGCAGTGCCGCCTCATCCAGCGCTGGGATGCCTACGGGTCACCATGCGCTTTACAAATCCTCCTAGTATAGTATAGTATAAAGAGATCAGGAAGGGAGAGTTCACAGACAATATAGATTTGTCTCCTCTAGAAAACCCATTAAAAATTGAAGAATTATACTCTGCTTTTAAAGTTCTTCCAACTTTGAGAGCACAGGGTCCAGATGGATTCACAGTAGACTGCTATTTGCAATTTCCTATCCTTTTTAATCTGAAAAATCACTTTTCTTTTATTAATGGTTCTCTGGGTTCCTTTACTGAGGCTATGATTTGCACCATACCTAAAAAAAGATCAAGATCGCCCTTTGTGCAAGAACTACAGACCTATTTATCTCATTAATACTAGTTGTAACATATTTGCTAAAGCACTGGCTCTTAGACTAGTTAATTTCATATTGGCTTAATTGGCCTGAAGCAGTCTGGTTTCATTAAAAATAGAAACATAGTGGACAATTCTTGTACTTTTTAAAATATTATTAATAAAGCTTCTAATATGGGCATCTCTATTGCTGCACTTACTCTTGAAGCTGAGAAGCTTTTGATAGAGTTATCTGGCAGCTTCTTAAGGAAGTGTTGAAGGGGCATGTTTTCAATTCAACATTTTTAGAGTTTATTTCTCTATTGTATTCTTCTCCCAAATTGACAATAATAGTAAATGGTATCCAATCCTCTTATTTTCCCCTTAATATTGGTACTAGACAGAGATGTCCTCCTTCTCCTTTACTTTTTAATCTGGCATTAGAACCATTTATTTTTCAAATAGAACAGTCTGAGAGTTTTTCTGACTTTAAAGTTAAAGATGAACACATTAAATTTAATGCTTATGCAGATTATATTCTTTTGTTTTTGTCAAACCGGAATTGTCTATAACAACTTTCTTCACAGAATTAAAACTCTATCCGTTCTTGCAGAGGGGAGATCAGGACCACAAGCCCAGCCTGCCTAGCGGCCGTCGCGGACTCAGCACGCTCGCTCCTTGCGCCCGGAGGCGCGTACTTCTGTCGGCTGGGACCCCACTGCGCGGGAGCCCGTTCTTGCAGAAGGGTGACCAGGACCACAAGCCCCAGCCTGCCTAGCAGCCGTCCTGGCCTCAGCAGCCCGCTCCTTGCGCCTGGAGGCGTGTACTTCTGTTGGCTGGGCCCACGCTGCGCGGGAGCCCATTCTTGCAGAGGGGAGATCAGGCCACAAGCCCCAGCCTGCCTAGCATCCGTCACGGCCTCAGCACGCCCGCTCCTTGCGCCTGGAGGCGGGTATTACTGTCAGCTGGGCACCTGCTGCGCAGGAGCCCGTTCTTGCAGAGGGGAGATCAGGACCACAAGCCCCAGCCTCCCTAACGGCCATGGCTGCCTCAGCACGCCCGCTCCTTGCGCCCAGAGGCGAGTACTACTGTCGGCTGGGCCTCCGCTGCGCGGGACACGCCCAGGCGCGTGCCTGGGCAAACACCGGGCCAAGAGCAGGCCCGTCTGCACCCCTCTACGGCCAACAGAGACTGGGCTGGGCCTATTCTCTTTCCAGTGACACAGCAGTGCTGGTTTTGAAGTCTGAGGTGAGTATTTGTCCATAAAAACTGAATTGGTAATAGTTTGGCTAAATAAGCTACTATGGGGAAACACCCACCACCCGCACGACCCTCTTTTACTCTTGAAAGCATGTTGGAGAGGGTGGTTAACATCGTGTTCAATGAGATTGAGTTATCAGAGCGTAGACTGTCTTTGGGAAGTGGGGTAATACAGACTGGCTTTGCATCTGGAGGGGTACTAGCAGACGCCGCGCCTACTAACGCACCTTGTGACCTATTGCATCCGGTGGTCGGCTCTAATAATGTGTTGATTCCTAGTGGGAGTTCCCCTGGTGCCCCAAGGCATGACCTGCCCGAGACACAGCCAATTAAGGGTGCTCCGATAACCGCACCAGCCTTGGCCACCAAACGCAAAAGGATGGCAGGAACCTTGCTTGTATTAAAAGGAAACAGCCCCCACGCACCAGTACATCCTGCAGTAGTCTGTCCTTGTGGATGCAATCATCATCTAGCGCCAGTCTTTCAGGACCATCGCAGCGTGGAAAGACTAGCCACTCTATTTGTACTCAGACTGAAGCCACACCCATCGTATCAGATCTTGGGGAAGCTTTTACCAACACTGTATGCTCTCGGAAAAGTGACCTGATAGACACGAAACTCATACCTTTATGGAAGTGTTTGGACTATCTGGACACTGTAATGAACAGACTAAGCCATCGGGGAGAGACAGTCCATTTTAATGTTGACACTGTGGGGGTATCCACTTCTTCATCCAATGTTTTACCTAAAGACAGCCTGTGTTATACCGCCAAGCATCCACCTGTTGATCCCTTAGTTGTATCCTCCTATAAAACATGCACCCAATTAAGGGAGTGCCTCCTTCCCAAGATTAATATAGTGCCAAAACCTCTTCCTCTAATGATGGTCCTCTAACCTCGGCTGGGGTCGATTCAACAGTTTCACCTGTTCTTACACTAGAACCCACTTTTAGATCTGAATGGTGACAGACCGAATTTGGGACCATTTAGTAGTATTACATCTAACCTACCGAGTAGGACTCATCTTAGGCCTAATATAGATTTGTGAGACTGCCACCGGCAGCCTGCCCTTACGTTTTGGTGCTAGCAGGGGTACATACCCTCAAAAAGGAGCAGAGGGAAACCTGGGATCAACTACGCAATAAATGTGTGGACTGGTTGTCTAAGAACAAGAGGTTTAATGTTTTAAATGTGAAAGAGATAATCATGGTATGTGGGGTGGGTAGGTGACTCACCTAAGAACATAGAAGGGGATTGCATTGTCATTCATTTTCAAAAACCATCAATGGTTAGGACATTGTTGAGAAAACAGGAGAGATCACACCTCCAATCCATCTAAAATGTGGTCTCTACCATTGGGCTACTTCTACAAACCAACCCCCAGATGTCCTTTTAATGACCCTGCCCTCCTAGCCATTCAGAAGAAATTCACAGCACTGTCTGACTTAGATACTCAGAATTGACTACCGCTGCCCCCTCAGACCAGTGGGATCGATCAAACACCTATATGCCCATCACATATAATCAAGATACACAATCAAGTTGCTATAACCGCTCATGATAATCAAGATCTGAACATACTCAGTTGGAACGTTGCTAGCCTGCAATCTAAAATAGATCTAGCAGATTGGCTGGAGCTAGTCTGGCAGCAGGACATCCTCATGTTCCAAGAAACCTGGGCCACTAAGGACATATATCTGGAAGGGTTTGAATGTTTTACTGTTCTAGCTCCATCTCCCAAATCCTGTCGTCTGTCTGGTGGCCTTTCAATTTGCGTGAACATTGCCGCAGGGGGTAGTACTAAGGTTCTACACACCCAAAGTGACAAATTCCAAGCGCTACAATACAAAAGGGGGGTATCTTTTTATTTGTTTAACTTTTATAACAACGATTTTCATAGCTCCCCTAACGCAAATTTAATTAATTTGTTTGACTTTGTTACCACCCTAAAGGATTTGAATGGTTCTGATAAAACAGCTGGCATCTGTCTAGGTGGTGATTTTAACGCTAAGCTGCACAACGATGATACCGCCGTCCCCAGGCCCGGCAGCAGAGGTGAAACTTGTCATAGGGGAGTGGAGTTGATGGAGCATTTGCGAACCCATGGTTTGGGTAATGTTATGGATATTGCTGGCCTTACTAATAATAATAATCTATTCGAACCAACATTTAGAGGCAGGGGCAGTGCTACTACTATTGATTATATTTTTATCTTCCCCGGTCTAGAGGACTTTTTACTGAAAGCTGAGGTTGTTCCTACACACCACGGTGACCATAATCCGATCAAAGCGGTGTTGAGACTGTTCCCTAAACCCATGTATAAAACAGAATGTGGTGCTAGGAATTTGGTACCTTCAACAGATAAACTAAAATTGGTGTGGCGAGGGGTTAATCGCACTGATTTGTTCCTTAGGGTAGTTAGGAAAAATCTGAGACTTATCGTATTCTACCTGATAGTGCAGGCACCTAATCCCGAGGTAATTCGTGCATTTATCAAACTTTGCGAAGCTATGAAATCTGCGTTATCAAAACCCATTGTCGCTACACCCCATGGGCCTAAATGGTTTAACAGTGAGTGTTCAGCGATAAATAGTCAGTTACGCAAGGCTCTATCCACTAAACAGAGGTGTCACCTTGCACTTCAGTTGTTAAGGAAGAAGTATAAGGTAGCTATCTCCCAGAGGAAGGAAATACTACTAAATGAACGATGGGATGCCCTTGCTAGTGCTGCTAGATTAAAGAATGGAAAAATCTTCTGGGCTGCTGTTAAGAATATGAGATCCATGGGACAAACATTAACACCGATCAGCTGTAATATAACCAGCGAGGCTTGGGAAGCTCACTTTTCTATGATATATACAGCACCCACACATGACAAAGATTTATTTGATTTCCCAGTCCCTTCAGGGATATCAATATCCCTTTCCGAAGTTGAGGAAGTTATACACCAGAGCCTGGGTAGTAAAGCTCCAGGCCCTGATGGGCTACCTATTGACATCATCAAGCATAAACCAGATTTTTGGGCCCCACTTTTGCTAAATGTTTTTAATAATCTAACCAATGCCCCGTTACCAAGCACCTGGTCAACCAGTATTATTGTTTCTATTTTTAAAAAAGGTGACCGCTCCCAGCCATGTTGTTACAGACCTAGTTCCCTGATGGATACCACCCTGAAAATTTTAGGGAGAGTTCTATACAATAAGATTAAAATCTGGACTGAAGAGAACTCTTTCCTACACCCCTGTCAACTTGGTTTTAGGAGTAAGGTAGGAACTATTGAACAATGCCTAAACCTTAACCTAATAATCGGGAAATATACCATTGAGCAGCGGTCACCAATATATTTGGCCTTCATGGACTTGATCTCAGCCTTTGATTATGTTAACCGGTCACGACTATGAACCATTTTATTGGAATATGGGCTGGATGAGGTTTTAGTACACTTTTTAGCATATCTGCATAGGGATTTGAATGCTCAGGTAAGGATCAACACAGGTGGGGAGGTCTCTAATGACATCAGAGTTCAGAGAGGGGTCAGGCAGGGATGCGTTTTGGCCCCGTTACTTTTTATCTTATACTTTTAAAAACTTACACACATCCCTGACAGCACTCACTAATGATGTCCCTAGAGTTAACGGTCATATACTCCCAGCCCTATTATATGCTGATGATGCGGTATTAATGGGTCGCACTCCTAACGCCCTGCACCTTTTAGTGCAGGGTTTTGTTGACTTTATGGCCTCTTTAGACCTATGCTCCATTTTCAAAATATCTTTTATAATGTCTTGTGGGTTGAGGAAGCGCTCCCTAAGCACCATCTCTGTGGGTAACCAAAGTTTACTATGCACTATCACTTTTCCCTACTTGGGGCTGGTTTTTGCTGCTAACCGTTCATGGTATGATCATATGGTATACTGTAGGAATACGTTTTTCAAAGCCATTAAATTATTTGGTTCTTAGTCTGCCCCAACCCAGGAGGTTGGGGGCTATCATAGCTATTTAAAAAAAAACAAAATATCAATGTATACCTACGGCAACCTATGGCGCTGAGGTATGGGGCTTCTCAAAGAGTTGTAACATCCAGTATGAAGAGAATAGGTTTTGTTGGAAACTCCTGGGATCCCCTATCTCTACGTCTCAATATGATTGTCATAGCAAATTAAATCTATACTATATTGTAGACAATATAAAGGTTTGCCCTGCTTTATTTTGGCTAGCCATTTGGAAAAACCCAGCGGCGTCTCACAAGAGACATTATAAGAGATTGCCTCAAGTGTGAAAAGGGAATGGACATCCCATGGCGGGCTGAGGTGAAATTGAGTTTAAGAAGGGTTGATTATGAACACATCTTTGAGAGCCCACATGAGACAGATACTGTAAGTAAAAAAGATCTTCGGTCGGCACTTTATATGCATTATAGCAAGGATAGACTTGATAGGGAGTCCAGAAAACCAACTGTAGACACTTTTTTGTCTTTTAAGAACACTAATTATCAGTTGGTCAGTTATCTTACTAACTGGCACATGCATCAAGCATAATTGCACTGGCAAAAATTGCGAAAATGCAAAATAGGCCGTTAGCGTCCGCAAAATGAAACTTTCCAATGCATTAACCGAAATACCGAAAAAACTAGAAATTCGCAAAAAAAGCCCTGGCAAATTTAGCGAGTAGCAAAATAGTGAAACCATAATAGCGAAACATACAGTTGCCCCCGCAAATAGCGATTAGCAAATAAAGATTCGCAAAGCAATGCATCAAAAATCGCAATTAGCGAATTCAATGAAAATCGCTAGTTTGCAAGAGCAGAATAAGGGGAATCTCAACCAGGAGGTAAAGTAACAAAAAAAAACAACAAAAAAAACACAGGTGCAAACAATTAGAAACCCTTGAAATATGCCTCAGGAGACCCCGTAAGCTTTTCACAATGGCAGCCCTCTACATGCTGGCAAGGAGGATGAGGATCAATGCAGCAGCCCAGCGCAGCAGGAGGTTACAGGAGAGGGTATTCCGAGTGCGCATAACATTGCTGGGCCAAAATGAAGACGAAATATATGATAAGTACCGATTGAACCGTGCAATGATAATGCGCCTCATTGCAGATTTGGAACCCCTGCTGCAGCACCAGACCCGTAGGACCAATGCCATCCCTGCACACGTACAGGTCCTATGCAGCCTGCACCTACTAGCGTCAGGCAGTTTCCAGGGGGTAGTAGCCGTAGCCGGAGGTGTATCCCAAAGCGCACTCTCACGCTTCTCCCGAAAATTCCTTGACGCCATGTTGACAATGATACACACCCACATCACCTTCCCCACACCCCACAGGAGTTGAACCAGACAAAACTGGAGTTCTACCAGGTGGCACATTTTCCACATGCCATCGGATGCATTGACTGCACGCATGTCCCCATCTGTCCACCAGCAGCCAACGAGTACATCTTCCGGAACAGGAAGTCGTACCACTCCATCAATGTGCAGGTCGTGTGCAATGCAAAGCATATAATAACGGACATCGTGGCACAATTTCCAGGGAGCACACATGACTCATATATATTCCGCCACAGTGGCATCCACAGGCATCTGCTCAGGGGTGAATTTGGCGAAGGACACCTACTTGGTACATACATATATCTAGTTGCTACATCATGAAACAAAATGTAATAGCATTACTGTGTCTAAACCTTTGCTTTCCACCCTGTAGGTGACACGCATATGCCCTGCGCGAATATATCCTGACACCATACCTCAACCCAGCCACACCACAGGAACAGAGGTACAACACGGCACACATAAGCACAAGGAATGTGGTCGAACGGACATTCGGCATACTGAAAAGTCGTTTTCGCATCCTTCATTAAACTGGTGGTGCATTGCAATATAGCCCCGAGACCTGCTGCAGGATTGTGGCTGTATGTGCCATGCTGCACAATATTGCCACCAGAAGGGGCATTACCATTGAGATGGACAACAGTGACTCGGATGGTGACGAGCAACCACCCGCACAACACCGACAGGCGCATGTGGCAAACACTGCAGAGGGTCAGAGGAGACGTGCACACATCACACAACATCATTTTTGAGGTAGGTAAGAATGAGCCATGACAAACAAATGCTGTACGTAAATATTTATTAACATGAGCACATGTCAAACTTGAGACGTGCGTTTGGAACTTTTGGAAGGTGATTGCATTGGTCTATAAAGACAAAATAAAACTGTACTCAGCACTGGAGGGCAATCACCAAGTAGAAATTGCCCATGGTTACCCCACCATGGCCAAAAACAAGTATATGCATGGCTAGCGCCTCCTGCCGTGTACCCCCAGCCCCCTGTCGCCTGCCTCTGCACCATCACCCTGATGTGATCCCATGGATGCTGAGCTGCGCTAACTGCGTCTCCTGTTAGTGGTCACTGGCACCGATAGGCTACTCAGGCTAGAGGCCTCCTCACTCCCCTCCTCCCCTTCCAGGTGGATGGCACTCACAGTCCCGGACTGGATGTGTTCCACAGCAGTGGTGACTTGTCCTAAGGACCTGGCAACATCCCCACAGAAATGGCCTAGATCAATCTGCATTGACACGGAGCGCCGTGCCAATAGCGCAGTGGTATTACAGAGCTTGTTGATGGCCCTGGTATTCGCTGACATGCGGATCAGGCTCTGGTGATGCCTTCTTCGCTTCATGCGTTGTCCTGCAAGCACTGCACGGGTGAGCTCCTGTAAGCTCAAGTTTGTCTGCCGATCCCACTCAGCAACCACTGATGTTAGTTCGTGCACATTGTCTGCCATTGTGCTTATGTTTTTGGCCAGCTTTGTCATCTGCAGATTGATTGTGCCCATGTGTCTCCCATGCAGGCGCTGCACACGTAGCATCTGAGACTCCACGCCACCATATACATTTGGGACCTGCTCATCATGTGCCGCAATATGGGCCCTGGACCTGCGCCGTCGTCCTGTTTGGAGCTGTGCCGGTGTTGGTGTTGGTGAAGGGACACGTGGCTGGCTGGAGGATGTTGTGGGTGCTGGAGTCTGATCGGATTCCATTTCTACCAGTGAGGGTACATGTGCCCTGCGTTTTGGTGGTGGGGGTGGTGTTTTTTCTGGGACCACAGGAGTCTCTGCATCCGTCTCTGCAGGTGTCTCTGAGATGACGAGCTGGTCACTATCCTCAGAGTCTGCCTCCGCTGCATCTGTGATGTGAAACAGTGCAGTGTTAGTCTTGTATTATCCTAATTCTGTTTATCATTTGGCAAACTTATTTCTAAATAAATCACTGACTTAAACACACTGGCTGGCATGCGGTATTGGTATGTTTTATTAACCATGTTAGCTTTTGAATGACCACTTGTCTGACATGACTACAACTCCCATGATGCATTTTGTGTATGATGTGAAACGTGGCATGGGGTTTTACCTGTACACTGTTATTTGCCTGGGGGATTGTGCACAGTTATACAGTACGCAGAGGATTAGCGCTTGCATGCATCTTACCTTGTGATGTTCCTGCTGTGCCGGATGTGTCCAATTGTGTCACTCCAGCGACTGCCTCAGGCTCGATTGTCCCCTCAACAAGGTCCTCCAGGGCTGTGTTTGCGGGTGCATTCGATAGACCCCCTCCTGTACCAGCTGCTTCCTTCACCCTTTCTGCTATGCGCTCCTTTGCGCGTTTCCTCTGGTCATACCACCTTTTCTTCAAGTCATCAATGCTGCGGTGTGTGACTCCCACAGCATTCACTTTTTCCTTTATGCGCAGCCATAGTTTGCGCTTCACAGCCTCTGGCACCTTCAGGGACAATTTACCAAACAGTTTGTCGTGACTACTGCTGACACCTTCAATCAGGTGTTCAAGTTCCCTCTCAGAGAACTTCAGCTTCCTCTTCCTAGGCGTGGCACTCTTCCCTGCATCGTTTTTGTCCATCCTGGGTCTGGGAACAGTAGCTGGATACAGAGTGTGAGGTTTCTCAGCTCAGCTTCAGGTCTCTGCCTCTTCCTCTGAGCTCCTCAGGGCACTGAATGAAGCATGGACTGGATGACTTCCTGGTTGTGATGTCATCAGCCTGCTTCCAGTGCGACACGTTTTTTGCGAATTCGGTATTAGCGATTTCGCTAATACCGAACTCGCTAATACCGAAGTCACTTTTTTTCCGATTTCATGTGTTAGCGAGTCGCAATTGTGTACTCGGTCCTGATTTAGCGATTTATTGCGAATCGCTATTTATTTGCGATTCTCTTGATGCATTCCACTTAGCGATTTTTTATTTGCGATTCCTTATTTACCGCAAATAAAGAATCGCTTTTTCTAGGTTTGATGCATGTGCACCTAAATCTATGGGCCTTTGAGAGCGGGCCTCCTTTTCCATTTAAGGGCCGGCACAGTGAAATATTTATTATGTTTCCCTCTTGGCTATCCTGCTAATCTCGATTCTATATCATGACCATGTGAATGCCAGACTGATCAAACCACACTAAATTTTTTATTCATTTGCAAGTTTTATATAGAGTACACCAAATGGTTTTTAACACCTTTTTTTAAAAAAAAAACCATTCATATGTTCATTTTGAAGCCACTTATAGGATTATCCTTAATTTGGAAGATGATGAATTGGTATTTCGTGTGGGCGCATTCTTGAAAACTGCTGTTCGTACCCGGCACACGATGTGTACTGTATGAATGATATTTTATTGTACTGATTTTATACATGGTTTTATGATTAATATGAACTTGTGTATTTTTATGTGCTACAGTGGGAACTGTTCTTTTATGGATATGTTTCTATCCGAATAAAGTAATTGAATTGAATAGAATTCAAAACTCTTCCAAAGTTTCAGGTTATAAACTTAATAAATCAGAGGTTATGCCTCTTAATAAATATTGCACGAAAGAGTCATTTGTTGCAGGAGGTTTATCCCGGAATACGGCTAAGATCAAATGCTTGGGGATATGGCATTGTAATTCTATTAGGGATACTCTTAAAATCAATATAGATGAAATAGTAAAGTCCATCACCTCTCAGAAAAATTGTCTTCTTTATTTTAATCTTGGTGGGGTTGCATTGACACAATAAAGATGATAATTCTCCCAATTATAAACTTGTTTTCTTATAATGATGCCGGTTAACATTTTTAAAAGGTTTTTTTGCTATCTCAGATAGCATATTAGCTAATTTATTTGGAATTGGAAGAAACCTAGAACGTTTCTAGATAGATTCAACAATCCCAAGATGTCTGGAGGAGTTAATTTTCTGGATTTCTCCAATTATCACAGGGCATTTGGAATTTTACAAATTCAGGTTTGTGTAGTGGATCCTGTCTCCTACATTTGCAAGTTATGGTTCTTATTAGAGCATGCTTTGTTTTCCCTTTTTCTCACAAAAATATTATTTTTATGTCTAATTTGCCCTAGTTTTGGTTGCTATCTACTATATCACACTCTTTTCCTGATTCAAACCATTTATGGTTTCAAAAGTATCAACTTTCGATCAGTGTGTTAGCGGTCCTTTCTTGTATAATTAATTGATTACAAAAAATGATAAACCATATATTGGAAAAAGTGGACGGATAAGGACTTTTTGACCATTTCACAATGACTAAAGGATAAATCTATTGTTTATTTTTCCGAACTATCAAGCACATATAATCTCTCAAATAATATATTTACACAATACAATGAACCCATGGGTTTCCACTACATTGCACTTATGTTTCTCACCTCCACTAGCCTTGCGGCTCCTCATGTACAGAATACTCCTATTTCTAAGAATTTGCTCTCAAGAGCTGCTGTAATATATAAATTGCTCCAACCACCCAATATGGACAGACCTAAGTTTCCTAACAAAGCTTTGTGGGAATCAGAGTTGCATTCTACTTGGCCGGTTTCCACCTGGGATAAAATCTGGGCCAAAGTGCATTCTACAGCTGGCTCTGCAACTTTAACAAAAACTTGTTTTATTTTTAATAATTGCTTTTTTTTATACTCCAGTTTTTCTTTTTAAAACTAAACGTATTCAACAAGACACTTGTTGGCATTGTGATGCACATGCTGGTCCACACTTGCATTTGTTTTTTCTATGCCCTGTTGTTTCTTAATTTTCGACTCCTTTTTGGCAAAAGGTTGAAGTTATTACCAATGTTTTCCCATCTTTTCCATTGGATAAATTGTTTTGGGCAGCAGTACACTCTTTTTGGTCTCATAGCATAATGCTAGGAAAACTTGTAGATCTCTTTTTAAAAAAAATATTTTTATTGAAGATTTTTAAATTATAAACAGCATCCATAATACATATATAATTCATACACGAATGAGGATAAATACTTCCATATTTTATCTTCCAGAATTTACAAAATCAGATTACATTCTTACTTTAAAACGTTTTTTCCCCGACATATATATATTTTAAGTGATTTCTCAAAAAATAAGGGACCAGCAAAAAAAAAATCAAATCAAAACAAAACAAAACAAGCCCCAGCAAAAATCCAAATATATTTTATCCAATGTCCCATGTCAATCCAATTTCAGGAATCAGAACCTAAATTAGGTTTGGGATTCTTTCCAGTTATAAATCGGGTCCCAGATGCGTTTCCCCAAAATTCTCCCTCTTTTACCCCGCCGCTCATAAATTCCCCTCTCAAGGTTAAACATCGCGAGTAATCTGGCTAACCATAGTTGGAAAGTTGGGGCAGTTTGATCTAGCCAAGCTGCGGCAACACATATTCGGAGAACTGCCATAGCTACAAACAAAAAACGAAAATGCGGGGCTTGCCCCTGGGAGTTATCAATCCCAAGAAGTATTAGGGTTGGGGTAATTTTAATTTTGATATCCAGGGTGTATTCACAAAAAGCCGTAATGGAAGATTTTATTGAGTCAAGCCGCGGGCAGGTGGAGAACATATGAACTAGATCCACTTTTAATAAATTACACCGTGGGCACCTAATTCCCACCTGTCCTCCCCATTGTGCTATCCTTGCCGGGGTATAGTAAAGAGAGAATAGCGTCTTAAAGTGCTGTGCCTGAAGCCCAGCCGAGCATAGCACAGTCTGCCCCAACTCTAAAGAATCAAAGAAGTTATCCGGTTCAGTGCCCAACCTATCTTTCCATTTTTCACCATGCTTTTCTAAATCATCATGCTTCAGTGATGTAAGTTCACAATAAATTCCTTTTATATTACAACCCTTACTGCTTCTTATAACATCTATAGCTTTATTACTACAAAAGCCATTACCACCACCTAGCTTTTTACCCAAGAAGCTTCTAATTTGAAGATATTTAAAAAAAATCTTCGAGCTTAACCCAAATTTGTCCTGGATATCCTTAAATTGGAGCATTCCCTCGGAACCCATCAAGTCACCCACTTTCACGAGACCATACCCGGCCCATTCTGCCATAATCTGATCTGAAAAAATGTCCAGGAGCATGGGGTTACCATACATCTGAGTATAAAAATTCATTCTGCCCAAACCAATCTTTTTCTTAAAGGCAGCCCAGATTTTAAAGGCTGCTAACATGGTCTTAAACTTCGTTCTTTTATAGTAGCTCGGCTCACTGAATTTCAGAAAACAGTTCGCAGCATCCTTACCCACCAATAGCCGATACACATCAGGCAGCGAATCCACCGCACTTGATTCTACTGAGTACCCACCAAACAACACCCACATATAGTGGAGAGCCGCAGCCCAATAATAGAATCTAAAATCTGGGAGTGCCCGACCCCCTCTCTCCGAGGGCAAAGACATATAACGAAGGGCTCTCCTTGTTTTGCCATGAGACCAAACAAATCGATTTACCAAACTTTCTAAAGCAACAAACCATTGCTTCCCGAATTCTAAAGGAATAGCCCTGAATAAATAGAGTATTTTGGGTAGAAATACCATTTTAACCACGTTACAGCGACCTACTAAAGATAAATGTAAATTATGAAAATTATCAAAATCTTTCCTTGCCTTCCGGATTATAGGGTCCGTGTTCATTGCAACTAGTGAGTTTAAATCAATGGTTATAGAGATACCCAGATAAACCGCTGAATCTATTACCCGTGGGTCAGAAAAGCTAATTCCCCGATTAATAACTATCTGGGTCTTCTGTTTATTCAGGGCATATCCCGAGATCCTACCAAATATTAAAGCAATCTTCTCAACTGCCGCTATTGCTGCCAATGGATCGGGGGTTACTAAAGCCACATCGTCAGCATAAGCAAGGACTTTGGTTTGAATATCATGATAAATCATTGGCTTGATTTCCTGGCAACCTTCTAAAAGCCGGATTAAGGGATCTATGTATATAGCGAATAAAAGGGGTGAGCATGGGCAACCCTGCCGGGTGCCCCGTCTAATCTCAAAAGATGTTGTGTATTTCCCGTTAATTCTTAATCGGGCTGTTGGTGCATTATACATAGCACGAATAGCTGCAATAAACCCCTGCCCAACTCCGAACCATTTCATTGCTTCCCATAAAAAGTCCCAGGAGACCCTATCAAAAGCCTTTTCTGCATCCAGAAGCAGCAAAGCCATAGGGTCCCCTGAGGCTTCTGCCGCGTCGAACAGTGTTATTACACGTCGAATATGCTGGGTAGTACCCCTCCCAGGTATAAACCCGTGCTGGCATGGGTGGATGGTTTTAGCAATAATTGTGTTCAATCTAGTCGCTAAGGCTTTTGAGAAGATCTTTGAATCACTATTTATAAGAGTAATGGGCCTATATGACCCAGGCTCCTGGGGTGACTTACCTTTTTTTTAAAATATTATGATGTCAGCGCCTGCCCATGATGCAGGGGCTGAGCTCCCTAATTGTGCACAATGTATCGTTTCAACAAGGACAGGTCCAATTTCGTCCACAAAGATCTTATAAAATTCCAATGGGATCTGATCCGGTCCCGTAGCCTTACCCGAAGGAAGATTTCTTAACGCGTCGTAAATCTCATCCTGCGTCAGAATTACCTCTAACTTTTCCCTATCTGCAGATTCGATGCTCTGCCGAGGTATACTATTGAGGAGATCCTGAGCTGAGTTTTGCGGATCCTGGGATTCCTCCCCATATAGTCGTTGATAAAATAACCGAAAAACTACCTGAATCCCACGTGGGTCAGTAACCAAATTTCCACAATCATCTTTGATCTCATTAATCTCACTGGCAGCACATCTTTGTCGGAGTTTTACTGCCAAAGTATGACCTACCCGCTCGCTAAATTCATAGCATTGCTCTTTTTTCGCTAAAAAGCGTACTGAAGCCTTTGCAGCAGCCCTTTCACCTATTCCCGCTTTTGCCCAAGCCAGCCGATGCAAAATATCAGTAGTGACTGAGCCAGCTTTAATCGCAGAGGCTAGTTCCTCTTCAATTCTAGCTAGATTTTTGTGGAGTGTTTCTTCATGTTGCGCCTCTTTCTTTTGCCGGGAGAGGCTAAAACTAAGAGTCTCGCCTCTAACCCCTGCTTTAAAAGCATCCCAAACAACTCCTGTGCTGGCACTATGCCTATTTATATCGAAAAAGGCCATAATCCACCCCTTCATATAAGAAACATACTCAGAATCTATTAAAAGCCCTCTTTCAAAGGTCCAAGTCCGCTCAGCCCATTCTCCTTTAGTAAAGATCAAATTGAGAACAAAGGGTTATGATCCGACAATATCCTAGGGAGTTTCTCAATTGTAACCCGGTACACCAATGAGTGTGAAACAAAAAAATAGTCAAGTCGAAAAATCGCATTGTGTGGGGCAGAAAAAAAGGTACTACCGTCATCATTAATTTTTAAATAATTCCATACATCTATAAGTCCGTGATTCTTAATCAAATTAGTGAGTGCCTTAAAAACCCTTCTTTTGCGTCCAACATATTGGTTACCGGGATTACCCCAAAGTCCTCCTAGCCCATTTATATTAAAGTCACCGCATACTATAAGTGGAGTAGGCCATTGGGCAAGTTCCCTATCCAAAAACTCCAATACCTCAGGATCATCAGCTGTTGAGTCATACAGCGAGCACACAGTGAATAATTCCCCAGCAAACCCACACTCTGCTAGAACCCATCGTCCCCACCTATCTGACAATGTCCTTTTAACTATTAAATCTTTCCTACGAGTAAGGATAGCTACCCCTCTGGTTTTAGTGCCTTGCTTTGTAGCCACCAACAATCTAAAGCCTAATTGTTCTAAAATCCCTGCTCTAGTATGCTCTATGTGCGTCTCCTGTACGCATAATATGTCAGCACGTAGAGCTTTCAGTATTATTGCAGACCTTTGTCGCTTAGCTTGATCATTAAGCCCACAGATATTGATAGATACGATCTTAAGATTCATGAAAGTCATAAAATAACTTTAAATGATTGCCGTCCTGCATTGAATTTAATACTTATTTTACGCCTCTTTCTCTGAGCTAGGCTCGCCTCCGTCCCTTCTTCTTTACAAAAAGACCAACTTCTGGATTTCCTAAACCTTTTACCTGAAAATTTCCTCATACGTAGTGCTCTACTATGCTGTGAAAAACCCCTACCCCCCAAACCCAACCACCCCCCCACCCCCTCCCCCCCCCAACAACCCATACAGGCAAATAGGTCAAGAATGACCTATGTGTGGCAACCAATCTCACCCCTCGTGCCGCCGCACCTTCTTCTCCCCCACAGACCACAAAACAAGCCACCACCTCCCATCCCCCTCCCCCCCACCCAACCTGATAACAAGCCAGCACTGAAACAAAGAGAAGAGAAGAAGTGTGCACAATCCTTAATCCATAGTCCTATTAGACAATCATCAAAGCCCGATTTAGCTTAGCGGGTAGCCGCCTTTCCTTTGGCCACCTTAAACTCCGTCAGGAATTCTTGTGCCTTCACTTCAGAGGAAAACATTCGAACCCGCCCATTAATTATAACTTTAAGACGAGCAGGAAATAACAGGTACGCTTCACAGCCCACCCCCTGAAATGCTGTTATCAGTTGCTGAAGTCTCCATCTACGCTCCACTGTAGCGTGGCAGAAATCGGGGCGTGCAAAGAAAGTGTGCCCATCAAAAGTCCTCTTGGCATCAGGCTTGGCCTTGTCTATAATGGCTTGTCTAAGGAAAAAGTTCCCAAAATAAATCAAGATTGCTCTCGGGTACATGTCCAGCCTAGATGGAGCATTCTTCCTCAGCACCATTGGGAAACGATGGGCCCGTTGGACCTCCATATCCCAATTCCATTGGGCAAGGTCCGGAAGGGCCCCCTTTAACAAAGACACCACAAAAGACACTATATTGGCCCCTTCCGCGTTTTCGGCAACCCCCAATAAGCGAACATTGTTCCTCCGTTGGCGATTCTCGAAATCTTCAAGTTTCCAACAAACATCCACTGCTTGCTTTTCTTGCTACACCTTAAATTCCTGTAGCTTACTGACTTCCTCTTCCAGAGCCACAGTTCTATCCTCCACATGTGTGACCCGCTCGGCCATTTCTGTACAGAGTTTATTTGCTTTGCGGATAGAAGCTTGCAGCTTTTTAGTAGCTTGTAACGATCTTCTACTTTCCATTCTGGCCTCTTCCTACATTTGTTTTAAAGTAGAATATACCATGTCCAATGTAGGTGGGGCAGGAGGTCCGGAGGACGCAGCCGAGCCATCTAGTTCTGTTTGCCCATTATTCTCATAAACCATACTAGTAGCTGAGTAATCCCATTCTAATTTTCTTGCCATAGCCATGTCGGTCTGAGCCGAGCTACCTCTGGATCTGTTTCTTCGCTTTTGAAGTACAACTTTGCTACGAGGGCCTTTTTGTACGGTAGAAGACTCTTCAAAATCAGTTTCTTCAGTGGTGTTAAATTCGGTAAGGGCAGGAGATTCAGAGTCATCGTTAAGAGAATAAAATTGGTCCCCCTCTGGAGATCCGTGCGTCGTCTCACGATGCCGTGGAGCTTGGTCTGCCAGTGTGGTAGTGGAGACCCCCTCAATTAAGACAGGGCTTGAGCAGGCATTATCGTCACCAATTATATTCTTAGCCTCTATCCGATTTCTTGCCACCGAAGCCGGTAACCCGGTGGGTTCAGATGTGTTGTCGTTTCTCTGCACAGACTCAGCGTGATCACCCTGCTCTGCGCTGTCCCCCCAATCATCGCCCTGCACAGCACTGTCACCCTGCTCCTCCAGTGCCACCATGTGAGGGGCTTCAGTAGTGGCATTCTCTGAAAGTTCAACATTCTCTGCAGTTCGATCTATGTGAGCCCTTTGAGATTCTTGTGCAAGCTGAAACTGAGGCTGGATACAGTCCGCTGACAAACCCTGCTCCGGTCCAGATTTTACCTGCAGTTCGCTCTCAGAGCTCTCAGAACTCAGCTGTGTAAGCTGTGTCGAATCCCGAGCTCCCGTAGCTCCCGCTGCACCATCCGCCGATACCTCCTGGAAACCTACGGCAGGTGGCAAAGACATCGCAAAAGCCTCTGCCACCGTTGTCTGCCTCATTGCGCCCTCTGCAACTGCAGCCGCTGCCCGGAGCCGGGTCCCGCCTGCAGCGCCGATATCTCTCCCGGTGGTGTCCATTTTTTTTGGCATCAGTGCTCCTCCTCGGCGTGCATGGCTCCCTCCTCGCACCAAGCCAGAGGCAGACTTAGAGTTACTAAAACTGGGGGGACCAGCCCCCGCGATATCCGCAGATGTGCTCAGGGCATCTTTACTTTTGCCGAAGACTTTAGCCGTTTTATTGGTTTTATCTATTTTAGGGGCCATACTCTCTGTAAATCACCAGCGGCTCCCACGAAGTAAACCAGAACAGCACCGGAGGCTTGACGGCAGCAGAAACACAACTGTGGCAAAACACCTTGCTTTCAGCAGGACCCCGATGCCCAGCAGCCGCATATCATCGTAGAGGTAGGTGCCCTGGCTGGGGGGGGGGGGGGAATGTTCCCAAGTGGTTTTCATACAGCTGTCATAGCAATTTCAAATAAGCCCGGAGGGAGAGAAGCAGCAGCAGCTCTCATTGAGGTCAGTCGGCAGCCATCTTGCCTAGGAAAACTTGTAGATCTCTTAATAGCAATTTCTTTACATGTCATTACTTTAAACTGTAAATCCAAAGACAATATTTCTATTAACTGTTGGTGCAATTTAGTTTGTCTCAACCACAGATTGGACAGATTTAATCTGAACTCTCTACAGTTAGAAATTAAACGTGACAAACTGTGGTTACCAATTACCAATTATTTTTCTCATAGTGCTATTTTTAATGCTACTATGCCTTCACATGACTAACCACCAAGTATATCATCTATACTATGAGCCATTATTCATGTTGTATTACACTAGGACTTTAATAGGATATTTTGTTATTATCTCTTACTATATTATAATTTTGTCTCAGCATGTACTTGATAACCTTCTTACTTTCTTCTTTCCACTCGTTTCAGTTTCTTCTCTTTTTCTATTCCTTCCTTCCTTTCTTCTATCTTTCTTTCTTCTTTTCTATTATAATAACACTCCATATATTGCCTTTCTGGTGACTTATTTGCTTTGATCTTTTTATTTCTCTTTATTTTGAAATATTGTTCACAGCCTACTATATTGTTGACTATTTGACGTATTGGTTTATGTTATGATTAATTGTTTTGATTCTTCAATAAAAACTAAACTAAAAAAGAGGAAGAGAGGGGATAAGGGGAAGAGACATAGGCCCAGATTTTACATAGAAGTCGTGCAATGTACCACAGCAAGTAAAACTTCTGCTGTGCATGAACGGGAGAGTGCTGATCAGACCCATATCTACTAAGATGTGGTGCTGTACTGCTCTCTCTCTGCACTGGTGCACTTTTGGCTGCCATGCACCACCATAGACACCCTTGAGCCATAGTTGAAGGGTGTCTGCATTGTTGGAAAGAGAGGTCCCTTCCAGTACAAAAACTATGCTTTAAGGTGTTTCCCACTTTGCATATGTGTTGTTCAATGCAGCACACATGCAAAGAGAGAAATAGAAGGAGAAATGAAAACATTTCTCCTCATTACCCCTGCCTTGAGGAGGTGCAGAATTTTGGCACAAGTCCCTGTGTACAATTCTTTGTAGATAGAGATTTGCAGGGCACAAGTTGAGGTACATGAGGGTAGAAGGCATCGACCCTATCGACGCTGTCCACTCGCTAAGAAGTTGGACCCCACTGTAATATGCTGAGCTCATCCCGGAGTAATTTTCAGACACAGGAACACATTCAGCAGTGTCTGCTCATTGTCTGCTTTCATTTGGAGGAGCAATGTGCAGGCTTTCAGGGGTTATTGTTATTTTAAATTCCAGCTCAGCCCAAAACAAAGGCCAAATTTAAGGGGCCATCAGGCCTCCTTTTGTTCAGGTATCCTGGCTGGTAGCTACCTGGAGCCTCACACCTAGATGAAAATGCAATGGAGGGGAAACAAAAGCACACAGCATGGTATTACTTCACAAGTACTTGAGAGAGGCATGGTTTTGACTTTGTTCAGTCCCTGTATATTAAGATATGCATGCAATGTAAGAATGTCAGATGTTTGGGTCTGTCCCAGTACTTACACAAATAACATTATAAATACCACTATTTTGTTTTATTTCTTTTATAGCGCTATTCATTCCAATGCAGTGTGTCAGAGTTCTTTGCATCACATGTAGAAATACAGTGACAATAAATCTTATAAGAGTGTAAATCAATATACAGGGAGCCAGATGTACGACCATTTTTGCATGCGCAAACGGGTTTGGGAACACGTTTGCGCATGCAAAAACAGCATGGGGAATGTACAAACCCTATTTTGCGACTCGCAATTTTTTGCGACTCGCAAAATAGGGTTTTGCGACTCGCTATTAGGAAGGGGCGTTCCCTTCCTAATAGCGAGCGCAACCCTATGTAAGAATGTTTTGTGTCCGCAATTGCGGGCGCAAAACACTCGCAAATTACCACCCTCTTCAAGAGGGTGGTAATGGGGTCGCAAAAGGGAAGGGGTCCCCAGGGGACCCCCTCTCCTTTGCAAATGCAGGGGCAAATAATTTTTAAGGGCAGGCAGTCGTCCCAGGGACCACTACCTGCCCTTAAAAAATGAAACAAAAACGTTTCATTTTTTTCTTTTTTAAATGCATCCCGTTTTCCTTTAAGGTAAACGGGCTGCTTGTGAAAAAAAAACTGCTTTATTTAAAAGCAGTCCCAGACATGGTGGTCTGCTGAGCCCAGCAGGCCACCATACCTGGGAGGGCCTGCCATTCCCAATGGGGTCACAAATTGCGAGAGGCTCATTAATATTCATGAGCCTCTCTATTTGCGAGCCCATTGGGAATCACTAACAGTGTGAAAACACTGTTGTACATTGGAATTAGCACTCACAAATTGCGAGTCGCAAAAACTCGCAATTTGCGAGGCGCTATTTCCAACATCGTACATCTGGCCCAGGATGTGTTACATAACACAACGAGGGTTACAAGGTGTAGGAGTCGCATGTGCTTCATAGATCACTGTGCTATATTAGAAGAATTCCAATTTATGAACTGCAAGTAACAAAAGGATCTCTGTGTTAAAAGCAGTAATCCACTTACTTATCTACATAAGATAAAAATCTGTCATCTGCATTTTACATGATGTGCTTTGCAGCAGACCCATTCACCCTCTTTGCTACTTTGATTCAAATCTGGGACTAGACAAATGACAGATGATCTCTCCAACAAATGCATTAACCTCCAGAGTTACCTTACCATTATTATTATTCCCCGAGATTTATATATTTTAAAATGCAGAATGCAATCAATGAAGCAGAGCAGATTTCCTGCATCCTTCTCCTTATTGCCAATTTCCTTGTGACAGAGTTAAAAAATAATATATATATATATATATATATATATATATTCACTGAAAAAACCATAGGTTTCAGGGGCGTTATAGTTAGTTGGACATTTCACTCGTACAAAACCATAGAAATTCCCCTGTTATAGTTAGTTCAGCTAACTATAACTCGCGCACCCGCAATGCACTGCTGATGACGTCACATATTACATCACTCATGACATGGTCAGTGACATCACTCATGACATCACTGATGACATCTCAAATGACATCACTGATTACATCACTGATGACATCATCCTTGTGATAGAGTGGCAGACCTCCTCTCACCCTAATATAACCTTTGATACACACACTCAAAAATACAAACTAACATTTTCAAAACAATGGACATACCAATACCAGTTACAACACACCAATTCAGTAATTCCAAGATCTATACACACATCCACTCATTCACCAACAGTCCCTATACAGTCACTCATACATGTACTCACTCATCATATGTACTCATACACCTATACATCCTGTTACACACCGCCACTCATCCATAGAGTTACTCACACACATAGTCACACATGCAAACAAAGTATCAAACATCTATTTACTTGCATATACAGTTATACACACACTACCACACTTACTTCTACAGAAACTTACACATACTTACTCTCTTAAACAATCACTTATAGAAACACCTACTTATTTGTACAGGAACTCTTCCAATCTCTCACTCTCACATATACTCACTTATATACACCAATACTCACATATACTAGTTTAAAACATATGTAGTTACTCATAAAGACACTATTGAGACAGTCATTCACTCACTAACACACCCATACACATACTCATCCACCTATACAGTCCTGCACACATGCTGTCTTCAACACATACAAACAGTGAGTAACTCATTCATGCATCTATGCACTAAGTAATACCCCCCACCGAACCATACAGACACTCAGACACTCACACTGATACTCAAAAAACCAACTAATAACCCATATAGACACTCATGTAGCTACTCACCAACCCATGCAGCCACTTATACACAAAGTGAGAGACTGATACAGATATTTTCATATTTAAACATTACTCACTAACCCATGTATTCACTAAGATACACTTAGTCAGTTATACAATCAATTTTACAAAAAAAATCATCCATTTAGACACTTATATACCCATTTATTCTTCCATCGACCTTGAGATATACATATATAAAACATATTTAATTTTCAGAAAAACACACATTCACTGGATGATGTCATCAGTGATGTCATTTGAGATGTCATCAGTGATGTCACTGACATTGTCATGAGTGATGTAATATGTGACGTCATCAGCAGTGCATTGCGGGCGCGCGAGTTATAGTTAGCTGAACTAACTATAATGGGGGAATTTCTATGGTTTTGTAAGAGTGAAATGTCCCACTAACTATAACGCCCCTGAAACCTATGGTTTTTTCAGTGAATTTCTAAGGTTTTTTAAATGCTAATTTCTAACTATAACGTGCCTGAAACCTATGGTTTTTTCAGTGAATTTTTAAGGTTTTTTAAATGCTAATTTCTAACTATAACGTGCCTGAAACCTATGGTTTTTTCAGGGAATATATATATATTTATTATACTATGTATACATGTGAAAATGTCTCGGTCCCCTGTTTGCCTCAGTGGCACGGAAAAAATGGGTGGAACTGACGTCAGCACGCCGACGAGGTCCTCTTATGGCTCCGATGACGTCATACGGTGTCGCGAGCGGAGCCGTGCTCGTTGACGTGGGAGAGCTAGGAAAGAATTTCCGTGGAATGCTGGTGCAGGGATATTCACCTAAGTGTTCAGGCTAGTCCTTTGGGAGCAACTGTTTATGTTGCCACTCCAGAAACCGAAACCAGTGATCCGAGGGCAGAGGCCCTGCAGATGGCACACGAGGTGGGTGCCCAGTCGTGTGCACCGGCGGGGCAGAGAAGTGACAAGCACCACAACCCACAAAAAAGGTAATGAGGGCACTGAATAACACAGGATCTTCTCTTTGTATCTGGCAGGAACAACAAAGTTAAAATGCCCTAGTACCAAAATGTAGAATTAGTGCTACAACGGTCTTCAAGAGGACCTGCGATGCTGCTTCTGCCTCCCGTTCCCTGGAGGCGGCACATGGGTCACGCGGTACGGTCATACTGCGGTGGGACGCACACTCGTTGACCTCTCATGGCACTGCTCCACACTTCAGGGAGGACGCTTTCCATTAGCTATGTTTTCTGATGACATGTCGCGCCGGCCCCGTCCAACAACAGAACTCCTTTAGATCCAAACAGACTCTTCCACTCTCTCACCGGAAGTGAAACCAGGCCACGCGGACACTTTCACAATACAACAGCCGGGAATGCACTTTTCGGTAAAAACCCACATTCCTTCCTCCTAATTAATCAAATAAACGTCTCACTGAAGAACAGGGGCTAGCTTCGATCGGTAAACAGCCGTTACAACGACTTTTTTACTTTGCAATACCATTACAACGCATGCATTACCACGCATGCGTTGTACATCACGAAGTCACTACTACGCATTTTTTTAGAATGCATGGTCATTTACCACGCATGCCTTTACAACGAATTTTGTTGTAAAGGTATGTATGGTAAATGACCATGCGTTCTAAAAACATGTAGACGATCCATGTCGTTGTAAGGAAACAGAGGCTGTTCCGTTTCCTCACAACGACGTGCACCGCCCCTCAGAGATGACGTGAAGCAGGAACCATGAGGAGAGAGGAACCATGAGGAGTGAGAGGTAAGGGGGATTGGGCATGGGGTGGGGGTTTCTTTTCTAGGGTTTAGGGTAGTGCAGTGGTGTTTGGGTAGTGTAGGGGGTCGTGCTAGGGGTAGTGTTTTAGGGTTTAGGGTAGTGCAGTGGTGTATGGGTAGTGTAGGGGGTCGTGCTGGGGTAGTGTTTTAGGGTTTAGGGTAGTGCAGTGGTGTTTGAGTAGTGTAGGGGGTCATTCTGGTGGTAGTGTTTTAGGGTTTAGGGTAGTGCAGTGGTGTTTGTGTAGTGTAGGGGGTCATGCTGGGGGTAGTGTTTTATGGTTTAGGGTAGTGCAGTGGTGTTTGGGTAGTGTAGGGGGTCGTGCTGGGGGTAGATTTAGGGTTTAGGGTAGTGCAGTGGTGTTTGGGTAGTGTAGGGAGTCATGCTGGGGTAGTGTTTTAGGGTTTAGGGTACTGCAGTGGTGTTTGTGTAGTGTAGGGGGTTGTGCTGGGGGTAGTGTTTTAGGGTTTATGTTAGTGCAGTGGTGTTTGGGTAGTGTAGGGGGTAGTGCTGGGGTAGTGTTTTAGGGTTTAGGGTAGTGCAGTGGTGTTTGTGTAGTGAAGGGGGTCATGCTGCGGGTAGTGTTTTAGGGTTTAGGGTAGTGCAGTCGTGTTTGTGTAGTGTAGGGGGTCGTGTTTTAGGGTATAGGGTAGTGCAGTGGTGTTTGGGTAGTGTAGGGGGTCATGCTGGGGTTAGTGTTTTAGGGCTTAGGGTAGTGCAGCGGTGTTTGGGTAGTGTAGGGGGTCGTGCTGGGGGTAGTGTTTTAGGGTTTAGGGTAGTGCAGTGGTGTTTGTGTAGTGTGGGAGGTCATGCTGGGGGTATATTTAGGGTTTAGTGTAGTGCAGTGGTGTTTGGGTAGTGTAAGGAGTCGTGCTGGGGTAGTGTTTTAGGGTTTAGGGTAGTGCAGTGGTGTTTGGGTAGTGTAGGGAGTCGTGCTGGTGGTAGTGTTTTAGTGTTTAGGGTAGTGCAGTTATGTTTGGGTAGTGTAGGGTGTCGTGCTGGGGGTAGAGTTTTAGGGTTTAGGGTAGTGCAGTGATGTTTGGGTAGTGGAGGGGTAGTGTTTTAGGGTTTAGGGTAGTGCGCCCAACCAGCCACAATATCCGTGGACAAAGGGGATCCTGACTCTTTGGAACGCTCAGTCAATTGAATAATTTGGGTCAAGGGCCCTACCACGTCCAAGACCTATCAATTCCTTTCTTGGGATCCCTCATATACTTGGAGAAAAAGGTACATAGTTTCTCATCAATTTCAGGCGTGTGTGCCACCTTCCCCTTCAGTGAGGGCCTGGGGCATTCTCCCCTCATCCTATTCCTGACCTCCCTTTCAAGGGGTTGATGGATTTTCCCCACCACATACTCTGCCAGTTTGGCGTCAGGTGTCCACTCTGCCGACCTAGGATGGTAAATTTGGGTAGGCTTGAACATGTCCGAGTGGACCCTGTCCCCAACCGGGGACTGAGAGGAGTGGGACTCTGGACGCCAGGGACGCCCCGAGTCCTTATCCTCATCGGAGGAGAAATCGTCCTCCGATACACCCTCTCCCTCTAAGGGAAACCCGCCGTCGGGGTCTACAATAGTGGTGACAGTGTCGCAATTTTCTCCGGGCCTCTCCTCCTCCCGGCAGGGTGCATGTTTTAGCGTTCGCGCACTCTTGAGGAAGGTCTCCGTAAGTTTATCAAATCCTTCCAAGTGCCCCGCGTTATGCTTAACGGCCCTTTTATTCCCCATCTGGGAGCTACTTGGACCCACCACCACCAGATCTGGGTCACTGAACATCCCAGGGATGCTTTTCGCCAGCTTATCAACCTGATCCCTAAGAGGAGCCAGCGGCCTAGAAATAGCCAGAGAGAGGGCTTGGTCCACTGCTGGAGGGAGAAGTTGGGGGGCCATTCCTCCTCCACTTCCTGGTAGGAGGAGTAAAAATGGTCTTCTGGAGAAGACATGATAGCAGAGGGTGTGAGCACAGAACAAATGCCCTTAAAATCCTTAAGACAGCCCCCTCGCCGGTGCTCCAACAGCTGGGCTTTCCCCGAAGCTGTTATAAGAATAGACTGAGGCGCAATACCAATTACCACCACCAGGTGGCGCTGGTCACTAACGTGGCCATGTGGGGAAATCACCGCTTAGCGGTGTCAAAATTAGGCGAGGGTTGGTCGAGAATCAAGCGGACACTAAAGGAGTGACCGGATTCCCATACGCGCGTAAAGACCAGCGGGAGCGCTCGACGGAGCTGCCTCGCTCGGACCAGACGCGCCTGACAGGATCTCATCGCGCGCAGAGCTCACAGCGGGTGAAACTGCGAGGGGGAGAATGCGCTCGGGCAAGAGCCTGCTGCGCAGGGAATATGAAACAAGACCAAGGCAATAATGCTAATAAAGTGCACAAGAAACCGCTATACAAACAGCAACAACGTCAGATTAAGCCAAGAATGTAAGGAATGCACTTAACTGACGAGCAGTAAAGAAAGAGGAAGCGGAAGGGATGTCACGATATTATATACGATGGACTGTGATATGATTGGACTATAGTTGCCTTGGAGACTACCCCCCTAATGGTTCATGGGTTGTGTAGTCTTTTGTTTAATGATTGTTGTGTTACGTTTTCTTTGAACTGCTATGCAAATAAAGTGAGGAAAGATATGCATAATCCTCGCCTCCGTCCTGCCATAGAATTCATTAAACTTTATTTGATCTGATTTAGAAACATAGATCAGAAAAGTGTACATAAAAACAGTAAATCCTCTTTCCTAATACAATACAGTGAGAATTAATTAAAACCAGTAGGTAAAAACGGGTGTTACAAAGCCCGGTTCAGAGCAACTTCAGGTTAACAGAATCGTAAAGTTCAATGTTTCGCAAGATCAATCTCATGTACTTCATGCAAAATACGCAATAAGAGGTCCAAGTAAGATGTAACGCTCCAATACCTGACCAGTTTGCACTATATAAAACTGCAGAAAAAATAAAAATAAAAAGTGTTTTGCACACTTCTGTCATTGGGCCATATGTGGGCTACATCTGGGTGATATTTGTGCTACATTTGGGCTCTTTTTTCTCTGGTGGCCATCTTGGGAGACTTATTTGTTATGAAGTTTCCTAATTTCGTCATTTACTGCAGTCTCCTCAGTAGGAAATGCTTTCAGTTTTTTACTTAGATTCCATCAAGAAGGCATTCAGATGTGTCACACATTTGCCATAAATTCAGAATGTTAGCACTCTAGTTGTTCATTAGATCACTGTAGTAAAGCTACTGCTCACCAGGGAGTTAACTGGAAGTCTACTGCTGGTATTGAAAGTGATTGTTTCAGTCTGCATGTCAGAATTTTCTAATGAAATAGAAGAGGATTTGAGATCTCACTTAAAACATGCCCTAAATTTTCTTTCTGCAGCACTAACCATAATTTCTATGGCAAAATGAACCCCCTCATTTTGATCCTTTTTAAATTAAATGTTTTAAGTGTTACCAGTTTATTCCAATCAAGATGGCTTCAGGTGAGCCATAATTTTGTCATAAGTAAGACTGTTAGCGCTCTAGTTGTTCTTTAGAACACTCTGGGAAGCTGCAGTAGAACACAAAGGCATCAACTGACAGGCTGCTCCTGTTGAAATATAACAGGAAGATATTTGAGATCACACTTGAAACATGTCCTAATTTTTCTTTCTACAGCACTAACCATAATTTCTATGACAAAATGAACCCCATCATTTTGTTCCTTTTTAAATTAAATGTTTTAAGTGTTACCAGTTTATTCCAATCAAGATGGCTTCAGGTGTGCCATACTTTTGTCATAAGTAAGACTGTTAGCTCTCTAGTTGTTCTTTAGAACACTCTGGGAAGCTGCAGTAGAACACAAAGGCATCAACTGACAGGCTGCTCCTGTTGAAATATAACAGCAAGATATTTGAGATCTCACTTAAAACATGTCCTAATTTTTCTTTCTACTGCACTAACCATAATTTCTATGACAAAATGAACCCCCTCATTTTGTTCCTTTTTAAATTAAATGTATTAAGAGTTACCAGTTTATTCCAATCAAGATGGCTTCAGGTGTGCCATCATTTTGTCATAAGTAAGACTGTTAGCGCTCTAGTTGTTCTTTAGAACACTCTGGGAAGCTGCAGTAGAACACAAAGGCATCAACTGACAGGCTGCTCCTGTTGAAATATAACAGGAAGATATTTGAGATCACACTTGAAACATGTCCTAATTTTTCTTTCTACAGCACTAACCATAATTTCTATGACAAAATGAACCCCATCATTTTGTTCCTTTTTAAATTAAATGTTTTAAGTGTTACCAGTTTATTCCAATCAAGATGGCTTCAGGTATGCCATACTTTTGTCATAAGTAAGGCTGTTAGCACTCTAGTTGTTCTTTAGAACACTCTGGGAAGCTGCAGTAGAACACAAAGGAATCAACTGACAGTCTCTGCCCTTGTTGGATTTACATGTTTTACTGAGAATGTCAGACTTCATTCTCACAAGACTGAGAAAGATAATGTGAATTTACAGAAAATATGCTCTCATTTTAGCTTCTGGAGCACCTTCCAAAACTGTATGGGACAAGCATGTGAAAATAGTTTTCTCTCAAACATGATTCATGATATCCCAGCAGAAGGTTTTTCACAGGGTAAAATCACCTTAGAACACACCACAATTCCTGAAATTAGTATGGTACCATCAACAAATGAATTCTAATGTAACTAAAGTCTGTTATCACCCTTTATAGTTCTCCTTTTGGTAACCCTCAAAATCTTCGATTCACTACAATGCATTTCAATGGGGTACTATCATTTATATTGGTCCCAAGATGGCTGCCAGCAATTCCAGGATGAAGTGCTGACAGCCAATCAGATCTCACGATGACATGTGTGGTTAGGCTCCGCCCAGATATATATGTGTATTCTTTTTCAAATTTCTCAGGAACTACTGAACGGATTTACACCATTTAACCAAAAGGCACGACTCTGAACCAAGGGCTACTTGTTTGCCAAATTTGGTGTAATTCCGTTCAGCAGTTCGGGCTGTAGCTGCGATGAAATGTTCCTATGGAAAATTGCATGGGGAAAACATGTTTTGGGACCCCCCTTTTTTCTCGGCCCCCACTTAACGAATCACCCCGAGACTTTCAAGATAGGAGCGGACCGGAGCGCCCCACGAGTTTTGAAAATTTCGCGAAGATTCATCAACCGGCGCCTAAGTTATTTCAAATAGAATGTTGCGGATTTCCTATGGAAAATAGGTCCTAACTATAACTATCTACTGGCGACCGCCAGTAGATAATATATATATATATATATATATATATATATATATATATATATATATATATATATATATATATATATATATATATATATCACAACCCCTGCTCCCAAAGGAAAAGAGCACGCACACGAGGATTGCATGAATACGGCTTCTTTAATATAATGGGGCTCCCACGACCCGGCAGCCAAGAGAGACGCGTTTCGGCTGTAACAACAGCCTTTGTCAATCTGGTGAACTCCATGTTTTTCATTTAATATATAATGACAAGTTCATCGAAATGGTAAAAATACTAAAAATACTTCATGTTAAATCACCAATGATATACACTGCCTAATACATGCAAATACATTGCGAAATGTGCATTAACATGACATACAAGATAATAAATAAAAAATATAACATGTGTGGTGTACTAAATCCACTTCTATTCATTAACAAAAATGAATGGCGCCAACCACCTCACGTAGCACTAACATGTCACATGGGCTGTTTAAATTTGTATCATGGTGTAGACTAGAAATGCCTAGTCTAATTGCGAATTCTGCTTGCCTTACATATGCTGGACAAATGGTTCTAATATAGTTATGTCGAAATATGTTACATTCTCTCTGCTTCAGAAACAAAGTTTAAATAATTATACACGTTCTTCCAAGATTTGAGGCCTAGATGTACTCATTATAGACCTGCTAAACATATGTGTGAGTGTGTGAGATAAGATCTGATGTCACTTCTTCTGACATGACTTCCCATGACTTCATTGGGTGTGATGCCAATTCCTGTGATGCCACGCTGGCTGTGAGAAACTCATCCTTTTTGCCCTGATCACCCCCATTTTGTGACTGATACTGGATGTAACTGACTCTCACTCCACCCTGGTCTCTGCTAACCAGGGCCAGTGCTCTGTGTAAAAAGTTTATGGAAATTAGGTGTAATTACAATTGGTATGACAACCTACCTGTAATCCCCTAGTATATGGTAGGGCATGTAGGTTTGGAGGCCCGTCAGATTTAATGCACTTGTGTTGTCTGTTGTCATTTTAAAGGCAGCCCTGCTTTGCAGGTTGCTTTTAAAGTTAAATTATATGCAAATTCGACTTTGGAATTAAAGGTACTTCCAAAGTCTTAAACCACCTTATTCTTACATATGTCACCTGCAAGGTCTCCTCAAAGTGCCCCAGGGGTAGGGTGCCTTGTAACTATAACCAGGGACATTTTAAAAGATGTTTTATATGCCCTGGTGAGTGAAAAACAGCCAGTTTCGTTTTCCCAATTGTAGCACATTGGCTCCATAGGCTAACATGGGAATACTTCAATAAGGAATACCTGTTGAAAGGAGTGAGCTAAAAATGTATTTCAAAGACCTAAAAGAATATTAGAATGGAGTTATCATAACTCCAACAACTTGTCACTGTTAGATTTATTATAACTATTACAGAAAATAAGTTATAGAACTTGCTTTTTGATTAACCAAAATCCAGCCTTCCAGCAGCCTCTCCTCGTTGGCCAGCCTTGGACAGGCTGACCCAAACTGCTCTGATGAGGTGTGAAGTGGCCTGCATAGAGACAAAGGACATCTGGTGGGAGGATATCTGCAGCTGCAGAGCAAAATGCAGGATGGCGGTGGAGTAGCCAAACTAGTCGTCAAAGAGGGAATGACAGTTAGTACAGGACACTGGCTCACCCCCAAATCCTGCACCCTCAGCCAGACAGGAGACCCAATTATTGAATTAGCAGAGGGGCTGGAAGGAGTGTTAGGGAAACTTAGCCACGTCAGTGTGTTGGCTTAGCCAGATATTAACCTCCAAGAGAGAGTTTCTCCATTTTGGATTTGAAAAGAACAGTGCCTTCTGAGCCAAGAATATGCCACACTTTAGAGGAAGCTGTTGTGCTTCCGGGTGGCACCCAGTACTAGGCCTGGGCGGAGTTCCTGACCAAAAAACTCGGCTGCTCTACACGGAGTTCCGCAAGCGGTGGAGTGCATTAGGTCAGTCCGTTCGTGCTGATTTTTAGCAACGGGTATTTGTCCAGCACTAGAAAATCAGTGCGAACTGCACCATGCTCCGCGCAATAGGGCACTGCTTCTTTCTGCCTCTCGAGTAGATGTTCTACTTAAGCGGCGCTTCATCAACACAAATGGATGGTTCTCAACTCGAGCGATGGCCACCATCTGCGTTCAGAAATCACGCTGGTAGGTGGTCTAACGTTGGATTTTCCTCGCTCATGCTCACCAACTTAATGTTGGCGAGTGCTTGTAAGGAAAGAAAATCCACTCCGTGACTTTTTCGGAACTCCGCGTGGTCCACGTAGCGCAGTGTGTGGAAAACTACACAAACTCCATGATCGGAACAGAGTTCACCCCCCAGGACTACCCTGTACCCCATTGGTCAGGGGTGCCCCCGTGCTTGTCACCCAAGAACACTGGATAAATATGGGAGAGCTGCCTGGCAACTCGGGGCCATATTATCAAGAACGGCGATAACATTATCGCCGCTTTAGCGGCAGGAAACTGCTACTAAAGCGGCGATAAGGGGCTTGATAATATGCCCTATAGAATTCCAATAGAAACCCAGGTTCTGGTGCGAAGGACATCAAACCTGGGCTTCTATTGGAATTCTATAGGGCATATTATCAAGCCCCTTATCGCCGCTTTAACAGCAGTTTCCGGCCGCTAAAGCGGCGATAATGTTATCGCCGTTCTTGATAATATGGCCCCCAGATCCCTGCCTGAAACTACAAGAAAAAGGACTGCCCTGCTGGAACCCTGGCCTGCACCAAGAGGATTGCACTCTAAATGACTGCACTTGTTGCACACTTTGGAACTACAGCTTTAAGTACTTTGCCTTGCTTTGAAAAGTGAAGGAGTGAAGTCTCTGAAAGCAGCAGGTTAAAAGAGCTTCACCTGCATCATCTCCAGAAAGAAGAAACCAGCTGGACTTTAAAGGATTGGGCCAGCTGTATTGTGGGAGACGCTGTCCCAACATCCTAAGGAGCAACTCAGAGCTTCTGAAACTTTGGATTCATGTTGTGGACAGTTTGGAACCCCCAAAGTACCTCCTCGAAGAAGATCCAAAAGTTTGAGAAGTGTTGGAGAATTTTTGTCAAAAAGCTCCATAAGTTGACTGGCCCATTGTCGAGAGTCAAACTAGCAACGTTGAACTGCGACTCGGCCTGAGATTCAGGTTTGCCCCGCTGAAACTCCAGAGCTTTTCGTCATTGATGAGCCTTCCAGGAGTTGGCCGAAGCATCACACTGAGCCGAGCTGCCGTCATCGAACCCAAAGCTTGCCTGATGGGGAGCCTCGCTCGACGTTGAGAGGAAAAGCTAAAAAAAAGTAACTACGTCAGAAGGTAAAAACTTGACTGGGCCTACTGCTTACTGTATCCTACCCGCGCTCCATTTCAGCTGGCCTCAACTGTTGCTTTTGTCCCAATCAAGCCAGAACAGATGTCCCAAAGTGGCATTTGTGGCTTGTAGGCACTAGAAAGTGTTTATTCTTTACAAATTAATATCTCCAATTCCCTACATTTGATTTTTGTCGTTTTGTTGTCATTTTAATCACAGAAATATTTCCTATTGTTATAAACTGGAAATGGATTATTTGTGCTTGTTGTGTTTTACTTATTTAATGTATTGGTGTTTTTAAATGCTTTACACACCTGTCTCCTAAATTAAGCCTGCCTGCTCACAGCCAGCTACCAAGGGCCCTTGACTGGGCCTTATATTGTGATTGTGACCACATTCCAACACACTCTCTGTGACGTCACGTGCTGTGATGTCACACTCCATGATTTCACTTCCATACTGCCTAACTTGGTTGGCCCCGCACTATTTTATTCAGGGCTTGTACCCTGGGGATGGGAGTCAAAGCCCATGGGTGGTGGCATGGGAACTCCCATAGAACGCATGGGAACGCCCATGCACTCCCATGGAACACCCCTTTGTCGCAAAGCAATGAAGGAAGCACATTGGACAGCTTACTGTGGGTTACAATCCGTTGTAAACGCCACCACAACACTTCGCGACAGGTTTGCATTAAAAAAGTAACGCAAACCTGAAGCAAATTTTGTAAATCTGGACCATAGAGTTAGAGAGAGAGAGAAAGTTGAGGAAAAATGAGATGTAGAGATATAGATAAAGAGGGAGAGGATACATACAGATAAAAGGAGGGAAAGAAAAGCAGAGGAAGAATGGGAAGGAGACATTGAGAGGAAAATGGGGAGAGGGAAGTGAGAGATAGATGAAAAAGAGGGGCTTACAAAGACGAGAGAGATAAAAGTGGTAGTGTAGAGAGAGCAAGTATAAATCTGGGAGACTGTGTGGTAGAATCAAGATATTAGAAATTTGAGTGCACTTGTCGTGCTAGCCCTGGTGCAGGACTGTTAAGACAAGACTACTCAGAAGGTTACTCACAACCCAGTTCATAAAAATATCTGACTGTCACTCGAGATCAGAACTTCCACTGCTCCTAATGCGTAGTGGTGACAGGCCAGCCAATAATGGAAATCTTCACATGTATCCCATGGCTGTATTTCAGATAAGCTGTGAACTGTTGTACTCCACTCATTCTCCCCATCTATTGCTTTTTTGTTGGCTAAAAAGCTAATACTGACTGAAACCATCACATGTCATGATGATGGGGCATCTGCTATTCCTCACCTAAGTAGGACAACAGCTTCTTATGATCCTCCTTCACAAGCAGCTGCGGCAGCCTAGTGTCAAACTACTTGCTGTACATTAGGTAAGCCATACATCACCACGTCTTGTGTGACTGGTACCTTCAGCCAGTCCTAGCTTTTAGCCAAAGCTGAGCACCTTGCATTCTGTGACTAGTCGAAGCACTTTTTTGCAGTGGCAGACTGGAATGTAATCTTACAAGGCCATTGCTTGTTAGACCAACCCATTTAAATGCTTTGGGGATCTTCGTCTTTTTATTTAGGGCTGCTCCGCTGTAGGTGATCACATTCCCTATTAAAGTCCATAAGTTAAACATGGTTCAAAAGTTATGCCTTGCTTTACACCATTTGTGCTGAAATAGGCAGCTGGCTTAAGTCCATTATTTCTTCTTACATGAGTATAAATCAAGCATAAGTCTACACAGCTTTATTAAATGAAAGGCCTGCCTCAAAAAGCATTACATGTTATGTATTATAACGGTACAAACGTTTTCAGGGTGAGAATGTTATGAAAAGGCCTTAGGTAAGCAACATAACAAAAGTCATTCAGCAGCATTTACAACATCTAAATACGGCAGGCGGACCACCGTCAGCTTGACGTAGTACTCAGAACCACCACTGCGGCAAGACAATGGTAGTCCTGCCAAGATATAAATAAGGCCGTTGTGGCCACATGCATCAAAAGAAAAACCGGTCTCAAACGGGCAGATTCTCAGAATCTGCCCCTTTGCGACCGTTATTTTTGCATTTGGGATGCATCATCCTAAATGCAAAAATCGCAAGTTGAGGAATCGCAAAATTTGCGATTATTTAAATTGCGATTGCATTTAAGGAATCGCAAATTGCGATGCCTCAAATGCAATGCATGATGCCATTGAAAATAGCAATTTCGCTATTAGGGGACGCAAATTACCATCAAATGAAACTTGACGGTAATTTGCAAACACTTTGAAAATGCAATAAAGTGCATTTTTCAAAGTTCCTGGTTACACACACACACATGCCCTTGGGGCATGTGTGTGCGCAACATGTGTTCACATTACAATTTCAGGGGTGCAACAGGGTGTCCTTTTGGCACCCTTACACCCTTGAAATTGCGCATGCAATTCCCATTCATTCCTATGGGCCTCTAGGACCATAGGAGTGAATGGGAAGCAATTCCTTAACTGCGACTCGCAATTTGCGAGTCGCAATTAAGGAATTTGTAGGAATCGCAATTTTATTTGTGATTCCTACATGCATAGGCAATAACGATTCCTTAAAAATCACAATTAAAGAATCGCTATTGACTTCTTTGATGCATGTGCACCTTGGTCTTTTCAAGGTAAGCTGATAGGTCTCTCAAGAACCAAGACATGCTAGAGCGCAATAACGAAAGATTAGTAAAGTAAAACTCCTAGTGCCACTTGGAAGCATTCATCCACAATGATCACCCAAACATCATGTGCCAAGTTTACCTACGCCCATCCCATCTATCACATAAATTATCATTTGAAATTCATTGATGCAAGTTCCCTGTTCCAAGTGTGGTGTCAATCCATTTATACTTCCCTTTTCCAATGAAAACACCATACATAAGCAATGCAGTCCTTAGTTTGAATCTTCACTGACAGTGAATCATGGGAATTAAAGGTTAGGCATGTGAGGAATCTTGTTCTTCCAGGAAATGGATGTATCTATTGGTTATTTGGAGGCCATTGCTCATTGCATAGTCTATGGTTCACTGTAAGGTTAAATTATTTTCTTTTCTTTCTCACCTCTCAACACTCAGCCACCACGCCAAGCCCAAAATGACCATGCCTTGTCTACTGGTCCATTTAAGTTTATTCACATTAGCACACCAAATATAAAAATAAAAAAAATTGGTTTTTCTTGTGTTTACGGCAGACATTTACGTAGTGTTATGTTAGTATTTTGAGTCTAGAATGCAGATTATTTTGAGTCTAGAATGCAGATTAAATCTTCATATTCAGGAAGCTTGTCTGGAAGATGATCATTTCTCACACTTGTGGTGTCTGAGACATCACTGTCATCCGCTATTGTGTCCTCTGGAACCCTCTAATTTTTGGGCATGAAGTGTTTATTCATGTTTATCCTCATCAGTCTCTCCACATATCAAGGAGAAAGGCTGTCCTGTCTGACCATGACAATTGTACCAGCTGCAATAAAAATCCTTTCCAATGATACACTGGTTACAGGGCGTTCAAAAACTCTATTGCCAGCCTGCTGAATTCTGGTCACTGTTCCTTTTTCCCATGCCTTTTGCGTATAAGAAACACCAGCACTGCTTGTATATGCACTGTGTCTGTTCTGCTGGTCTCTGATTGGTGTGTGTGTGTGTGTGTGTGTGTGTGTGTGTGTGTGTGTGTGTGTGTGTGTGTGTGTGTGTGTGTGTGTGTGTGTGTGTGTGTGTGTGTGTGTGTGTGTGTGTGTGTGTGTGTGTATCCTGTACTATGTCAACCTGAGAAGCCTGTACTCTGGCGACCTATATATGCAATGGATCAAGTTGACTTTTGCTTTAACATGTCAACTTTATAAAAGGATAATGTCAACATGCCCCTATAACTGATTGCCCTTGATCCAAGATGCATGTATCCCTTCTGCTTATGAAAACACTTGGGGGCATATTATCAACGGCATGCGTTGAATATCGCAAATCGCGCTTAGCACGATTTTGATTATCGCTGTCTATCGCTGGATTACATCGCCGTGTTAGCGGCGTATTAGCAACGCTTAGCTCACAGGCGATGTACAAACCAGCGATAGACGGCGATAATCATCATTAGCGTGTGAAATCAAGCGATGATTTCACAGCGCTAATGAAAAGCTTGTTAATATGGGAGTGTGGACTTAACCTGTCAATCCACCTCCCATACTAAACATGCTTAAGTCAGGTTTTGACCAGACGTTAGGATCCGGCGATAACCGCGGTTAGCTGGACTTTTAATATCGCTTCGCAAGACCGGGGCCGCCTTGTTAATACAGCGCTGTTGTGTTAGCGCCCTCTTTCATGTTGTATTTTTGAAGGAACGCCTACTTTGCATCTCATTAGCGATGTTTATCGCTGGCATGAGATGCGTTACAAAATCGACTGCTAACATGCGCTAATGCATGTTAGCGACGCCTTGTAAATAGGGCGATAACAATATCGCTGCTTTAGCGGCAAAAAGTGCTGCTAAAGCGGCGATATGGCCCTTGATAATATGCCCCTGAGAAACATATTGGAGACCAATTGCATTCATTGAATTGTGACACACTGTGAGACTTTAAAAGCATGGCATCAAAGATGGCATTCCACAACCGAGTCGTAAGATAGTAACCTGTACCTAAAAACATTAATATCCAGTGAAACTAGTATGCATGTTAGCGACGCCTTGTAAATAGGGTGATAACAATATCGCTGCTTTAGCGGCAAAAAGTGCTGCTAAAGCGGCGATATGGCCCTTGATAATATGCCCCTGAGAAACATATTGGAGACCAATTGCATTCATTGAATTGTGACACACTGTGAGACTTTAAAAGCATGGCATCAAAGATGGCATTCCACAACCGAGTCGTAAGATAGTAACCTGTACCTAAAAACATTAATATCCAGTGAAACTAGTTTCCCACATTACAATTTGATGGCTTTTTCTGGTGCCCGATGGCAGAACCAGCAAGATTTTTAAAATTTTAGGGATGATGTTCCTATCAGATGTTTCAGTTTTTAACATTGGTGTAACTTAGGAATTAGCTTTGATGACTCAAGCTCCAACCTGTAAGTGACATATTGGTTAGTTCTTCTGTTTTGTCTCAAACGTTTGCCTGTTAGATCCATGTACAAAGAAGGATAGGTTTGCTGTTTGAAGCACGAGTGCAGAGGATCTATGAATCTAAGAGATTGTAATGCTCTCAGAGACTCAATCCAATGAAATCTCTGTAACCTGAGAGATTGTTCTCCTGTCAGAGGTGTGGGCCCATAAAGCTTTGCTGTCAGATTCCTCATCCTGTAAGATTTAAAAAACAGCTCTGCTCTCGTACAGCTGGGATTGTACAATATCTGTAATGAGAGGGGTGGCTCTGCTGTCTGGTAAAGGCACTCTAAAATTGGTATAATCAAAGGGAAAGTACTTCTGTCTTAAATCTTAGCTTACAAGATTTCTGTTACCTTAAGGACAAATCTTCTGCCTGATACCATTAGTCCTCTGTGACATGAGGGATAGACATATTGTTGAAAGCATATGCCTCAGTATGAACAGTTTAACCTAAAAAACATCTATTCTGTTCAAGGCATACATGTGAGTCTTCTGCAACCTGAGGTAGTGCTCTGATATCGGAATTCATAACCGATAATATCTCTCTAACTGAGACATAGTATTACTCTGGATCTGCTCAAATGTTTTAAGTTACTCTCAAAAATTACAATATAACCTATTTTGGACACTTTTACATTATTTATTGAAGTTGAAACTTTCATATTGCCTTACCTGTCTCATGCATTGCAGAGTGGATCATACCCATTTTAGATGCATTCCAAACTCATCCACAAAAACATTAACAAACTAAGAGAAATGGTCCAAGAGCTAGGGGCATAACAGGTAAATGAAAATGTATATATTAATTTCTCCATCTAACAAAGAGATATCGTATTCTGGTACTTTAACTATTCCAACACTTTGATACCATATGCTGGTCAAATTACACGCCACTAAAATGATATGAAGTGATAAAAAAAATTCTAAGGGATTGTCTATGTAGGTGTGAGATTTTTATTTTTATATTTTGTATGTATGGGGTATTGCTAGACTTGTTGTAGCCTCAGCACGTCTAGACCTAGGAAGATCAATGGAACCAATTATGGAAGCTACATTTTACATTTACAAATCTGAAAGAGAAGATGGCATGCAATTGTCCAAGAAGAATAAATATACTATAGAATTACAGATGGGTAACAGTGAATTACTGAGTTGTTTTTCACTGGGGGCTCTGAGTGACATCAACTAGACAATAGGAGCGAATCTCGAGTTATCTATGATGTCACTCAGAATCCTAAGGTGAAAATCATCTTCATAATTCACTTTTTACCCATTTATAATTTCATGTTATGTATCACCTCCAAAATGTCCGCTGCTGCTTTCAACTGCAAAGTAGGGGCAGAGGAGTAATGGGACATGCATAACATGACCTCCCCATGTCCCAAATGGAAAAAGAAATACTTCACCTGCCATTCATAACCAACCCTCATCACCTTCTCTGCCTTCCTTCCCACTTCTGCAGCTGTGCTTTCCACTTTCTGTCAAAGCAGACAAGCAATAATGCAATGGTTGGCATTGCCTGGAAGGTTGTTATGTCGTAGCAACAGTGGGTAACACGTTTTGTTATTAAATATTGAAAAGTCATAGCAGTGAGTTACCAGATTTGGAGATTGATGTAAACGATGGAGGGTTCTCATGGAAGCCATGCATAACATATTAAATTAATGAGGAGTAAGAATGAATAACTGGTGTTTTTCTCCAAGGGGTTCTGAATGACATCAAATAGACAGTGAGAGTGAAGCTCGAATTGTTGATGAGGTCACTCAGAATCACAAGGTGAAAAACATCCCTGTTATTCACTGTTACCCATTGATAGTTTTATGTTTTTTATGGCCCACCTGAATCATCTTCCCCTGCTCCAGTTACTATGAATGGACAGAGGAGTAATGGAGGAGCCAAACATAACATCGCCTTGGCCGCTCCTTCAGCTCGCAAAAAAAACAAAAAACTGCCCTCTACCATCTGTCCCCATCACCCTCTGTGCTTCTATCCCTCTCCTCACCCCTGCTCTCCACATGTGCTCTCTGCTCTACCAACGCTTCACTGACATGCTCGGCGAGAGCCCTGCCAGGGCAGCCTGGATTTTAGTTATAATGTAGCTACAGTGAGTAACAGCTTTTGTTAACCACTGTTGCTACGTCATAGCTGTGTATTACCAAATTTAGAATCTGATATTCATGCTAGTATGGCATTGTGAGAGCCATACATAACATATAGAATTATAGATAGGTAACAGTAAATTAAAGGATGTCTTTCAACAAGAGGTTCTGAGTGACATCAAATATAAAGCAAGAGCAAAAATTTGAGGTTTTAACTGAGTGAAAAAGAAAAAAGAAAATATATATATATTAATTTATTTATTTATTGATATATTACCCAGTGCCAGTCGCCACTGGGTAGTTATAGCTAGGTCAGCTTTTCCATAGGAAAAGTGTTTTTTCTGTTGCAAATAACTTTGGCCCCATTTGATGAATCTCCACAAAAATTTCCCAAAAAGGTGCTACTTACTGACTAATGTGTGCGTGGAAAGTTTCGGGTGATCCGTCAAGAGGAGACCAAGAAAAAAGGGAGGCCCCAAAACTCAAAATCCCCATGCATTTTCCATAGAATTCTTTAGCCAGGGCTACAGAAAAACTGCTCAATGGAATTACACCAAATTTGGCAGGAGGCTAGCTCTTGAGCCACAGATTGTGCTCTTTGTGATTTGGTGTACATCACCTTGTTATTTTTTTAGAAACTACAGGTAAAACATATTTGTATATCTGGATGGTTGGATCCCTGACAGACTTGAGAGACTCACTCGGGGGTGCTAATTGAAAAATAGAGGGTTCTAATTGGCCATGGGAGTTTTTTATTTCCCTTGGGCTAATTTGCTCCTATGGGAGTCAGAGTCATACATCAGAAAAATGTTTCTGGCAGACAATATAGGTGAAATGCACCAGTTATAGGTTAGTATATAGGACCATCACCATCCAAGAGGCCTTTCTTGTCTAGAGGGAAAAGGGTCTCCCTGGAGGGATCCTGCACAGAATGAAGATTGTGTGCAGTTGGCGAGAATGCAATTCACAGTTAGCTCAGTTAAAAATAACTGGTAAATTTTGGCGTTATTTTTTGTTTTAAAACGATATCTTTTATCTTATTACAAGGAAGATTTATAATATATATGGCCTCATGCCACCCACTTCCCACCCCCAACCATTCTCTGTGTCTTCTCCCCCATGATCTGAGTTCCCTGGTTTCAAGCGCTGCTCTGACAGGCTCCTAGAGAGCCCAACCAGAGCAGCTTGGAAATCCTTTATGACATAGCAACAGTGGGTAACAGCTTTTTTTTAATTTTTTTTATTTGAGATCCATAAAAATTTACAAATTCATTTATATACCACAATATAAAAGTCAAATAATGCGCTTCCAATCAGTAAATATGACATACATATTCAAGAGTAAAAAGAAACGTACATAATCAGTATAAAAGCCAGAATAACTTTGGGCTAAAAAAATCAAGAGAGGCCAGATACAGTACCAATTCTCCTTTTAAAAGAGAATAACTAAAGTGCCCATGGTGCATCAAAGTGCGAACCTGAATAAAGCATCGAGATATAACAAAAGATGGAGCTTATGATAGTATTTCACAATAAAAGACCAGGTACAACGTCAACTACCTGTTTTGAGAGGAACTTAAGTGTCTATAGTGCGATAAAGTGCAATAAAGTATACAAATATGTCGACATATGAGCTTTCGAATAGTATTTCATCATATTAACAGTGTCTTTAAAATGTTGAGCTCTATTTAGTATTTAGTCGAAATATGACTCCCAAACTTTTTCAAATTTCCTAATCCCCCCACTTTGTATTGCAAACAGACGTTCACTATTTTTAACCTGCTTCATTTTCCGAACCCACTCATATTTTGTTGGTACCTGACCTGATCGCCATCTTCGAAGCAGCAGTGACCTAGCGACCGCCATTGCAATGTATAATAGTTTAACCCATTTATCAGATAAGCAAAGGGAGGGATCGTACCCCAGGACTTTCAGCCAACTGTTAGAATCCAATTTAATTAGACATTCGGCCTCCAAATGTCGGAAAATATAGTTCCAACACCCCTGAATTAAAGGCCACTGTGAAATTATATGGGTCCAGTTGGCAGTCGACTGATTTGAGCAACAAAAACACTGACTAGATTGACTAGGAGAAACTTTGGATAGAAAGTGTGGGTTTCTATATAGGAGCCATTTGCTGAAAAATAGCATCCGACGCCAATTACCTCCCCGTAACGTACTGAAATTAAGTTTATTCACTTTGGTCCACATTCTCGCTGTACCTCCAACCCTTCATGTTTTTCCCATTTTATTATTGCTTTCTGAGTGAGATCCGGACCTTTGATAGGGGCCAAGAGTTTTTTCCACTCCCCGGGTTTCCTAACTACGCTTTCTTCAAATAGCGCAAGCGCCAAATTTTTACGCTCAATAATCTGCATCAGATCCAGATTACTAAGGAACTTGTAGAGCATGCTATAGGACCCAAGAAGAAGAAAATCTTTTGGAATTAGATCATGCATTTTGGAAATATTTAGCCACCTATCAATTGTAATAAAGTCTGAGATTTTCCCAAATCCGGCCTTGGTCCATTTTTGAATAATTTTGGATGGTTCTCTAATCCCGAATACCAAAGTGAGTTCGGCTAAAGGGGTTGAAGCTGGGATTGTATATCTTCTATAACAGTTCTGACATTTGCGAAAGAACCACTGCATACACTTATAGAGCACTAGTTTTGGTGATGTCGTAATTTTTAATGGACAATGTATCTGGTGCTCTTTACAAATTAAACTCATAAAATAGTTCACAAATACTCCTGTATGCAATTCTGACTTAAACCTAGACATGTATTGTGCAAAGTATGCAAAATAATAATCCCTGAGATAAGGGAGGGCTAACCCACTCTTCTCCAAATACTTGTATAAAGTGCTTAGTACGATTCAGGGTTTTTTCCCCCCCAGAGGAAAGATGTAAACATGGACTCTAGCTTTCCGAAGAAAGGTGCTGTTAAAACAGATGGAAAAGCAGAGAGTAGGAAATTAAACAGCGGGAGAACAGACATCTTAATCAATGAAACCCTCCCCATAATAGTGAACACGAGCGAGTTCCAGCGGTGCAGTAAATCCTGAACTTTCAACAGAAGCAGAACAAAATTTAAATCGTACAGGTCAGAGATTCGTGATGAAAAGTTAATTCCCTAATATTTTTTTGGTTGAGAATTTATGCATGACATGATATCAGTAAGAAAAACATCAGACTTGCATCTGCACTGGATTGTTTCCGTTTTCATTTTATACATTTTATACCCGCCGAAAGATTCAAACTGTTCAAAGATCTCAAAGACTTTTGCTTGGACCCCCTTATCGCAGTCGAGAATGAGCATGATATCATCGGCATATAATTTTGGTTTCCCCATACTTGGTAAAGGGGGGTGAATATCTACTCTATCTCGGATGGCAATAGCCAGAGGCTCAGTAAAAAAAGCAAATAGTACAGGGGACAATGGACAGCCTTGTCTGGTCCCTCGTTTAACGCTAATTTGTCCTCTTTCGGAGGCGTTGACAATAATACTGGCTTCTGCTTTGTGATACATTCTCTGAATCAGCCCCGTGATCTGGGGGGGGGAATACCGAACCTGGACAAGATACGGAATAAAGTCTCCCAGACCACAAGGTCGAACGCCTTCTCGGCATCTAACAGGAGGACCAGGGCTCGTATTTTCTTGGTCTCGAAATAATCCAGTGCTTCTGCTAAATGATGCGTATTTGTCCCAAGCTGTCTCCCTGCAATAAAACCATTTTGATCAGAATGGATCAGGTTTGAAGCTATTATATTAAATCTATTGGCTAAAAGTTTGGTAATAATTTTTTAATCAGAATTCAAAAGCGTGATTGGGCGGTATGAATTAGGGTCTTTGCCGTCCTTCCCCTTTTTTAAAAAGCTGACTACATTCCCTTTTCAGAATGATACTGGTATCGGGCCTCCCTCTAGGATTGAGTTGGCAATCAATAAAAAATATTCTGATAAAACCCCTGAAAATGTTTTTAAAAATTCGTCCGGTAGACCATCCGGTCCACAGGCTTTACCTTTCGGGAGGTTTTTTATAAAATACCCCAGTTCTTCTTTAGAAAAGGGGCGCATCATATTAATTTTATCGGTCACAGAGAGTATCGAAATGTTCTGTTCCAGAAGGAACATTTTCAAGGACACATTATCAATTGTTTGTTTTTGACCATAAATCCGCCTGTAATGTTCCACCATTATATCCCCTATGTTAGCTGGGTCCTCGCTTCGGGTACCAGTAGCGGGACATTTCAATATACTTATCCGATTACTAGCGGCCTGCTCCTGGGACTGCCATGAGAGAAACCTCCCTGTAAAATTACTTTCTTCGTATACCTTTTGCCTATAGTTACGGCTGGAGGTTTCGCATTTTAAATAATAAGCCTCGCTTAGAGCCTGTTTAGCCTGGTCGAGCTTTCGTTGATTGGGAGCCGAAGGTCTTCTAAGTAAGGTATCGTAGCATCTCTGAACCTTCTGCTCTAGGATTTCCTTTTTTCTTTCTCTTTTTTAAAACTTTTTGTGTCTTTACCTATAGCCAGGCCATGAATATATGCCTTAAGGGAATCCCACACAATGTGAGGAGGAGCCGTCCGATGATTTCTTGCGAGAAATTCCTTTATCTCTGTTTTACAGAGTGGCACCCAACTTTATTCCAGTAAGTATTGCCTATTAAAAGTCCATCTCTTGGGGTGAACCAGGATTTTGCCTAACTCGACCTCAAAAATAATCATAGCATGATCCGAAAATCCATTGGGGAGGATTCTCTGATGACTGAAGTTCAGGGTCTTGTATATAAGAAAAAAATCTATACGTGAGAAAGTGCAGAATCTGCCCGAAAAATAAGTATATGCAATTTTAGTTGGAAATGCTTCCCTCCAGGGGTCGATAATCTCCAAAGTCTTGCTGTAATTTTGAATAATTAAAGGTCTTAGGTTTTAATTGCTTTTTGGATATGACTGAGGAATCGATCTGTGGGTTTGATAAAAAATTTAAATCGCCCCCTATGATTATTTCACCGGGAATTTGTATGAAACATTGAAATAATTCTTTGTATGGCTCAGCATTATCTTCAACTGGGGCATAAATACTCGCAAAGGTTAGGTATCTACTCCCCAGCTTGCAAGTCACCCAACATCACCTTCCTCTCTTAACACTAACGAAATTCACCACCTCTGCTTGAAATTTTTTACCCAGAAAAATCACAGTGCCCGTTGTGTTCCTGGGGAAGAGGAGAAGCCCTGATATGCTGCCCAGGATCTAAACATAGTGAAATCTGCTAACTTCCCAACCGGTATATGGGTCTCTTGAATTAAAATTACAGATGGATTTTCCGTCTTATTCCAGGATTCAATGGCCCGCATTTCTTTTTATTATTGAGGCCGTTATCATTAAAGGAGACCACCTTTAGGATTTCCCTTTTATCCATTAGCCCGATATACTATTTTAGCCCTAGAGGGGTCTCAAATATAAACTGAAACTTTAGGACAAATAAGTCCTCCGATATACCTGGCAAACCCCAAAGGTCTCTTATTGACGCAGCACTGACACTCACAGGGTGCAAATTTACAAATACATTTACAAATACAATTCGAATAGCACAATTTACATTTGACTTTGGATTTTTAGAAATGGATCTCTTTTTCCCTTCTTGCTTCCCATTCCTATACACCACCTCCACCCTACCCCACCCATGTCCCACCCACCCCCTCGAAATACTGCGGTGAGCGGTCCACCGTCCCCGCTTACACCTGGCTGGCTTACCCCCATTCCCCAAAACTGGCACCCTGACCTTATGCCAAAAGCTATCAGCCTACCCACCCCATCTCTCCCCACCCCAGGACATGAAAGAGAAAAAAATAAAAGAAGGAAGAAATCCCGAATAGTACCTAAGACAAATTCGAAAAGGGAAAGAAAAAGAAGAAAGACAAAAAGATATGCAGACAGTCATGGAATCCGTCTAAGAGCCCTGAGCTAAGAAATTAGGACTTGCTAGAGATTTGTTGCAATAGCTCCTGGGCTTCGGGGACATTGCAAAATACATGAAATCTTCCTTTCACAAGCACTTTTAGTTTACTTTGCTGTGCAATCATTGCCTGTACCCCCTGTACTTTGACAAATGCAACATTTTAACAAATTCTTTCCGCCTTTTGGCTGCGGAGGAGGACATATCAGGGAAAATACGACATATTGGCACTTCCGGTGAGGTAAACTGTCGCTGCTTAACCGCTTTGGATACAATTTGTTCCTTCACCCTGTAATCTCCAAAGTTGACCAGGACCATCCGTGGGAATTTGGCGTTGGGAGGAAGATACACTGGCACGCAATGGGCCCTTGTGAGAGTCAGATCGCCATTGTATTCTGGGAGGACATTTTTTTAAGTAAAAGAATCGACCCATTGAAGTGTCAGCTGACCCTAAAGGCCTTCTGGAATACCGAGGATACGAAGATTAGAGCGTCTAGAGTGATTCTCCAATTCCTCCAATTTATATTCTATCGCAGAATTTTGACTCTGGCAAGCAGCTACCTTATCTTTCATGATGGAAACCTGATCCTCCAGCTGCGCTATCCTGGTTTCTGCCTCATTAAGTCGCACCGGAACCCGGGCCATATTATCTTCGATTCTTGTAAGCCGGGCATGTATAGCAGCGATCTCCGCAGTTTGAGAGGCTTTAAGTTCCCTAATCTCCTCCAAAATTAGGTTGAGCAGGTTCTTGGCATCTCATTGCATAGTGAAGGGTGTATTGCCCAGAGAGGGGCCTTCCTGAATTGATTCAGGCCCGGATTTGGTTTGTGCTGCTAAAGCTTCAGTGTTTTCGAGTACTGGCTGCCCTGTGATTTCCGGCACGGCTAATCCAAATAACCTCTGTGGGGAAGACAGCTGAGATTGTGGTGGAAGTTGTGATGAAACATTACTGTTGCCTCCGGGAGACATACCCTCTGTTGAGCCAGGGGACTGTGCAGCTACTGGTGGAACACTCTCCAGCACATCTGCGCCAGGTGTTGATCCAGATTTAGCCTTAAAAAATAAAAGGTATTTTTAAGTTCCTTGGACTTTCCAGCCTCAGCATCACTCATGGAAGTAATCGCCTCTGATTCCTCCTCAGATATTTGGTGGTTGGGCCCCCCCCCCGCAGAGTCGCCGAGAGCGGAACTAAAACTCATATCCAAATCGGCTGAGGCACCCCGTGACAGTTTTTCTGAGAGAGCTCTGAGGCTGCCATTTCTGAATTTTCTGTAGGCAATACCAGGTCTTTCCGTGAGGACGCGGCACGATTTGCCCAGGCTGCTGCTTGCCCTACACGCTTTTTGACCCTCTGGACCAAGACCGGTGAATCAAGATGGGTTGCAGCAGTACTTTTAGAAACATTTTGCATGTTGAAAGCACCTCTACTCTGCCTCCTCTGCAATTTGAGGATTAATCATTAGTCAAAGTCACTGCTGGGCTTATATGCTGCTTGCTGCACTTGCGGAGATTACAGAAGTTTAAAAAGCAAAAATTAGATATTGTTGCACATAGGACCCCCCCAGAAACCCTCTACCAGGTAGCATGAAAGCCCTATGCCCGGGCTGGCAGCAGAGCACATGCACTTACCCCCTGGCAAGAAACCTGGTGGTCTATTAAGGCGAGGAAACACAACCCATAAGTAGTTGATCTGCTCTGATTCTGGGAGGTTGCACTGCCAATTCCAAATTTCCTCAGCGTTTCTCAGCATTCACCTCAGATTTCAACAACAAAGTCAATTAAGGAGATTTCTTCCAGCTGCTGCTGCTGTCCTATGGGGCTAAAGGACGCCAAAAATGCTAATCCTGTAATCGGCTTCTTGCCAGTATGACCCAGTCGCCGAGTGGAATGAAGCAGTCCAACCGGCAGAACCGAAAACCAAAAACCGGGAGCTCAATCAGTTTTTATGGCCCCCTGCCAGCTTCCAAAACAGCATGCTTACTTTCATTCCATCTACAATTGGAAGACGGAGCAAGATTTCCTCGGGTAGCAATTTTGGCCAACAACCCCTACGTAGAAAACGCTGCAATCCACGGACTCCGGCTCGAAAACTCACCCACGGCCATTGCCGGCTGCGTACGCATCGTCCTGATGTGGAGAGGGGGAGTGGCTTATGGCGCGCTCAGCCGACAGCCTGCATCCATTGACTCAGCACTGCACATCAGTGGGTAACAGCTTTTGTTAACAACTGTTGCTACTTCATAGTAGTGAGTTGCTGGATCTGCACCCAGATATTCACCCTAGGGCCTCTCTACCAGAGCCCTACATAACATTATGGGGCCGATTCCGATCTCGGCCGGTAGGGCTTCGAATCGGATTCGGCTTAACCGGATCCGATTCGGAGCCCTATTTCCCGACCGATTCGTACGTGCGTCCGGACGAGCGAGTACGATGCGAAATCGCCGACCGACTCGTTCGGGCGTCCCAACCGCTCCGACTGACACGTTCCCGGGTCGAACCGCACCGACCGACTCGCTCGGACACGACTCGCACCGCGCAATGGAGACGTTCCCCGGCCGGGTAAGTACGATGCGCGCCGTGAGCAGTCCGACCGACACGCGCCGCCCGGCTCGAAAGAGCAGTCAGAGCCGTACTTCAGGGGTCCGTGTCGGACCCCCCTGTACGCGTAGCCACGCGAGTCGCACACAGGGGGGACCCATGGGTCCCCCCTACCTGTGCATGTACGGCGCGAGTCGCTTCGCCGCGTACACGCTGTAGGGACGCCCTTGTTCGCCTCGCACCCATTGAGGCAATGGGAGCCCGTGTACGCGTTGTACGACCGGCTCCCATTGACTTCAATGGGAGTCCGACCGACTCGAGTACGATAGCATACGGACGCATCGTACTCGTTCGGTCGGGCTGCACGGGTCCGATTCGGTCGGAAATCTCTCCGGGTCCGGCTCGGTCGGAGAGATTTCCGGCCCGAATCGGAATCGGCCCCTATGTATTAAGTTGGAAATTAATTACTATAACTGCTAAATTAACGCAGTTGTGGACTGGAGTTTCAGGAACCTTGGCACGGCCAGATGGTCCAGGTTGAAAGAGCCAGTGTGTGGGTGATATTTTGGGCCTGTGGGCCATGATAGGACCAAAACAAAAATGGGACACACATTGGCCTTTTCAAGTCACCTCTCTGGCAGTGCCAGAGTGCAGGAAAGGCCAGTTCAACACTGAACAAATGGCATTTCTATCTCTGTAGACCGGATGCAGTCCTGTTGTCTCATATGCTGATCACTGCTCTTGTCTGTACTCTCCTGTTATATGTCACAGCCTTTAAACAGAAGAATAACTCTGGTATTATACTGTTCACCCTTACAAATCTGAGAAGCCTTAGGGATAGCTCTGCTGTCTGAACCCCGAGTGAGATATGTGTAACATTGCGGATAACTCTACTGCTTGAAGTGTAAGTCGGTGACTCTAACGAATGTCTGACAGAAAATCGACCTGCAAAAATATCGACACAGAAATATAGAAGTCAAAAATATCGAAATCCAATCTACATAAAGGTAAGTACAAAAATATCAAAAAAATATATATAGTTGTCAAAAATATCGAAGTTAAAAATATCGTTTTTTAAAATGTTTTAATAATAATGTAAAATTAAATAAATAATACATATAATTAAAAGAAATATAGTTAAAAATATTAAAATATATTTTAAAAATAATAACTAATACATTAAGGGGCCGATTCTGATGCGGGTTGGAAAAGCTTCCCGACCGAGGGCCTGATTCTGATGCGGTTAGGAAGGCCTCCTAACGGCATTTGCTCCTTCCAAATCAGATCGGGAACGTGTCTTCCCGACCGAGGGCCCAATTCTGATGCGGTTAGGAACAAATGTTCCCATTGAAGTCAATGGGAGTTCAACCAAATCGTATCTGGAAGCATCCGGATGCATCCTACTCCACCGGTCGGACTTTCCCGATCCGAGTGGGTCGGAAACCATTTCCCAACCGATTCGGTCGGGAAGCTTTTCCAACCCGCATCAGAATCGGGCCCTAAATGTTAAAATAAATTAAACATATACATATAAAATAATATATATACTTACTCCACATAGTGCAACAGTAGGGAAAGCGTTGGATAGCGTAGGGGTAAAAATTACTATTCCCACTCCAGAGAGTGCAACAGTAGGGAAAGCGCTGGATAGCGTAAGGGTAAAAATTACTATTCCCACTCCAGTGAGTGCAACAGTAGGGAAAGCGTTGGATAGCGTAGGGATAAAAATTACTATTCCCACTCCAGAGAGTGCAAAAGTAGGGAAGGTGCTGGATAGCGTAGGGGTAAAAATTACTATTCCCACTCCAGTGAGTGCAACAGTAGGGAAAGCGCTGGATAGCGTAGGGGTAAAAATTACTATTCCCTCTCCAGAGAGTGCAACAGTAGGGAAAGCGCTGGATAGCGTAGGGGTAAAAATTACTATTCCCACTCCAGAGAGTGCAACAGTAGGGAAAACGCTGGATAGCGTAGGGGTAAAAATTAGTATTCCCACTCCAGTGAGTGCAACAGTAGGGAAAGGGTTGGATAGTGTAGGGGTAAAATTTACTATTCCCACTCCAGAGAGTGCAACAGTAGGGAAAGCGCTGGATAGCGTAGGGGTAAAAATTACTATTCCCACTCCAGAGAGTGCCACAGTAGGGAAAGCGTTGGATAGCGTAGGGGTCAAAATTACTATTCCCACTCCAGTGAGTGCAACAGTAAGGAAAGCGCTGGATCGCGTAGGGGTAAAAATTACTATTCCCACTCCAGAGAGTGCAACAGTAGGGAAAGCGTTGGATAGCGTAGGGGTAAAAATGACTATTCCCACTCCAGAGAGTGCAACAGTAGGGAAAGCGCTGGATAGCGTAGGGGTAAAAATTACTATTCCCACTCCAGTGAGTGCAACAGTAGGGAAAGCGTTGGACAACGTAGATGTTAAAAATAACATACTTATAAATGAAATAAATATTGTAATTAATTAATGATTTATTAATAAATTTAGAAAAAAAAAAAATCTACAACTATATCAAAAATAATAATTACTTTAATAATATTAAATACTTCCCACCCTATTCCCCAATAAACACACAACACACTCCACATAAAATTTCACACAATGAAATTAATTTTCAATTAATCAATTAATAAAAATTAATTTGCAATTAATAATTAAATAAAAAAATGGTCAATCACAATAAATAATATGTAATAAAAATGAATACCAATTAATAATTAATTAACAAAAAAATTAATTATCAATACCAATAAATAATATTTAATAACAAATAATAACAAATCAATAATTAATTAACAAACAAAAAATATCGATACCAATAAATAATATTTACTAAAAATTAATAACCAATAATTAATTAACAAAAAAGTAATTATCGATGCCAATAAATAATATTTAATAAAAATGTATAACAAATTAATAATTAATTAACAAAAAATATCAATACCAATAAATAATATTTAATAAAAATTAATAACCAATTCATAATTAATTAACAAAAAAATAATTATCAATACTCAATTTTTCTTTATTAATTACTTAATTACAAATAATTACTTACCACCCTATTCCCCTAAAAACACACAAGCCACTCCAATAATAAATTAATACAAATAAAATAATTATCAATTAATAATTAATTAACAATAAATTAATTATTAATAACAATAATTAAAAATTAATAATTACTTAATTAAAATTAAATTACTTCCCACCCTATTCCCCTATAAACCCACAACCCGCTACAGAAATAAAACACAAAATTCCTAAAAATTATTATTTAATTTACTATAATTAAATTACTTCCCACCCTATTCCCCACAACCCGCTACAGTACTAAAACGCATACATATATTTAAAAAAAACAGTAAAATACTTAACAAAAAATATAGAACACATACATATTAAATACATACTAAAATACATAACACTCATATAAATATCGATATTATTAACATCGATAATTTAACTATCGATATTACTAACATCGATATTTGCAACATCGATATTTCTTACCTTAACTTCGATATTCTGGTTGTAGATATTCTTGACTTCGATATTTTGTCCCTACGATATTTAAAACTCGATATAACTGTGCTTCGATATTTAAAAATCGATATTTTGACTGTCCACCGCCTCTAACATCACTGGGTTGCTGTCAGAGCATGTTATGCATGCGGTACCCGGGTAATTTTTTACGGTTGAATCGTCAGTCTGTATTCAAATCCATATAACCTAACTAGTCCTTCTACTTCTGAAAGCTTCTCTGATCTCTAAATTCAGAACCTGTGACATCTTTGTTGACCACAATATACTCTTTCGTAACAAGATCCTGAGTATGCTTATGAGATGTGTAGCGCAATCAGTGAATATTTCTAAAAAACGTGAAATATATCTCACATTTTGCTGTAATGTATTAAACATAAATACTAAGGGGCCGATTCCAATTCGGGCCGGAAAACGTACCGACCGACTCGGAGCCGGAATTCATTCCGACCGACACGTACCGGTGCAGCCCGACCCGCAAAGTACGATGAGAAGCGTGCAAAATCCGACCGACTCGTACGGAACACAAGCCGAACGACCGAACCGCGCGGAAAACAGCTATCCGGCCGGAAAACCACGCGAATCAAACCGACCGACACGCACCAGGAAGAATCCCGAACAAAACGTACCCGCGAACTCCGACCCGCCAAGTACGATGCAACGCGTGGAAAACACGACCGAGTCGCACGGAGCCCAAGCCGTACGACCGACACGCATACAAAACTGCGAGCCGAAGCAACCCAATACACCGCGACCGACGCGTACGCAGCACAGAAAACAGCACAAACACAGCGTGAACGAATCTGACAAGCTCGCACGAGACAACTGCAGGGTCCGACTCGGTCAGAAGAACGTCTCCTACATGCACAAAAAGTACTAAGGAAAAAGCACACAAAAAAAGGCCAAACAAGCAATTACAAAGCCAATAAATACTGGGTGGGGAAACAGGGAACAAAGACACACCCACAACTCCACCCATATAAAGGACACAAATCCCTACCATGATCCTTTGCAAATTCAAATTACCTGCCAGCACTCAACACCAACAGACAGCAACCACACACACACTCACAGCTCATCCATCACACAAGCCACACACCAGCAGCACCTCAACAAATAGCACCCTCACATACACCCAGCAAAACACACACTCACACACCCTCACATGCACACCAACACACACATCACTCACCATCACCACACATCACCATGCCCCCAAAGAAGAATCAAAAGTTCATAGATAGTGAATTGGAAGTCCTGGTAGATGAGATCCTCAGGGTAGAGCCACGGCTGTTTGGCACACTGGTCCAACAGACACCCATGTCGCAGAAAACCAAGATGTGGGAGAGGATTGTCGACAGGGTGAACGCACAATCACCATGTTTGCGCACAAAGGGAGACATCCAGAACAGGTGGTATGACGTGCGCAGGAGGGTCAGGGACCTGTTGAAGAAGGACTACCTCTTGAGCCAACACACCGGCAGTGGCCCTCCTGCCAAACCAGTATACCTCAGGCCCTGGGAGGAGAAGGTGCGGGCCATCCTACCACCAGTGAGCGTATATGGACTAGAAAACATCCCAGAGCCTGGTGAGTTCACAACAAATGTACACAATATTGTGCGACAATACACACACATCACTGTCAAGGGGAGAGTCAAACCATGCACCCTTAGCAAATCCACAGCAACCAAAACAGAATCATCCCAAAATGTGTATGTCAGTCAGATAAACACAACACATGCCATCTCATAGTGATATGTAACTGTGTCATCACATGTACAAACACAACTACAACTACAGCTAGGCAGTGGCACAAATATAACTAACAAACACATCCAGACATGTAGCCACCACTACAACACCACCTCACAGTGAAGCCCACTGAAAGGAAGGAATCCTGTGTATGCTGGGCAAGTCAGTGTAGCCAATAGCATCATGGGAGTCGTAGTCACAGATATTGCCCACCCTCACAATGCGCACATCAACACCACCATGAACCATGCTCACATCACAGGGAGTGGAAAACAACTGACAAGATGGCTGACACTGGCTACTGCTGTGGGGAGCACAAGGTCCTGCTGGCAACTGTGCACCAACCAACAGCAGGACACCACTGACTGACATCCTGAAAGACAACTTGCACTCCCTGCAACGGAAGCATGTTCCATGGTGGAAAATCTGGCTGGGTGGGAAGGAGGACTGACAGCACTGACCATAGTTACCAGCAGCTCCACTCACACACACCCCTAACACAAACTCCACACAACTCACCTGGGAGAATGCATTGCCTCACACTCTAATCAAATATCCCACAAAGAACCACAACCCTGGGTCATGCTGTGTGAAGCACAGGGACACACATGGGACTTGTAGCAAAACTAACCCCAGGATAACACTGTCAGTCATCTTGTCAGAACAGGCACACAACCCCACAGGGAAGCAGAGTCAAAAGGAAGGAAGCATGGGCATGCTGGGAAGGGGGTGGAGGCAATAGCATGATGGGAGTGGTAGTCACAGCCCAACATCCCCCACCCGCATGGCCCAGCAAGCTCACACTAAAGCATGCACACCTACCAGGTAGTGAAAAGCCACATCAAAGATGTCTGACACTGGTGCTATGTTGTGGGGAGCACAAGGCCCTGCTGGGACCTGGGCACCAACCAACAGCAGGACACCACTGTCAGCCATCTTGCCATTGCTGTCACACTCACACACAGTGAAGTACACTCAAAATTAAGTAAGTATGGGCATGCTGGGAAGGGGGTGGAGGCAATAGCATGATGGGAGTGGTAGTCACAGATATTGTTCACCCTCACAACTGTCCCATCAACACCACCCTGAACCATGCGCACATCACAGGGAGTGGCAAAGAACTGACAAGATGGCTGACACTGGGTACTGCTGTGGGGAGCACAAGGCCCTGCTGGGAACTGTGCACCAACCAACAGCAGGACACCACTGACTGACATCCTGAAAGACAACTTGCACTCCCTGCAATGGAAGCACGATCCATGGTGGGATATCTGGCTGGGTGGGAAGGAGGACTGACAGCACTGACCATAGTTACCAGCAGCTCCACTCACACACACCCCTAACACAAACTCCACACAACTCACCTGGGAGAATGCGTTGCCTCACACTCTAATCAAATATCCCACAAAGAACCACAACCCTGGGTCATGCTGTGTGAAGCACAGGGACACACATGGGACTTGTAGCAAAACTAACCCCAGGATAACACTGTCAGCCATCTTGTCAGCACAGGCACCCAACCCCACAGGGAAGCAGAGTCAAAAGGAAGGAAGGATGGGCATGCTGGGAAGGGGGAGGAGGCAATAGCATGATGGGAGTGGCAGTCACAGATATTGTTCACCCTCACAACTGTCCCATCAACACCACCCTGAACCATGCGCACATCACAGGGAGTGGCAAAGAACTGACAAGATGGCTGACACTGGGTACTGCTGTGGGGAGCACAAGGCCCTGTTGGGAACTGTGTACCAACCAACAGCAGGACACCACTGACTGACATCCTGAAAGACAACTTGCACTCCCTGCAATGGAAGCACGTTCCATGGTGGGATATCTGGCTGGGTGGGAAGGAGGACTGACAGCACTGACCATAGTTACCAGCAGTTCCACTCACACACACCCCTAACACAAACTCCACACAACTCACCTGGGAGAATGCATTGCCTCACACTCTAATCAAATATCCCACAAAGAACCACAACCCTGGGTCATGCTGTGTGAAGCACAGGGACACACATGGGACTTGTAGCAAAACTAACCCCAGGATAACACTGTCAGCCATCTTGTCAGCACAGGCACACAACCCCACAGGGAAGCAGAGTCAAAAGGAAGGAAGCATGGGCATGCTGGGAAGGGGGGTGGAGGCAATATCATGATGGGAGTAGCAGTCGCAGATATTGTTCACCCTCACAACTGTCCCATCAACACCACCCTGAACCATGCGCACATCACAGGGAGTGGCAAAGAACTGACAAGATGGCTGACACTGGGTACTGCTGTGGGGAGCACAAGGCCCTGCTGGGAACTGTGCACCAACCAACAGCAGGACACCACTGACTGACATCCTGAAAGACAACTTGCACTCCCTGCAATGGAAGCACGTTCCATGGTGGGATATCTGGCTGGGTGGGAAGGAGGACTGACAGCACTGACCATAGTTACCAGCAGCTCCACTCACACACACCCCTAACACAAACTCCACACAACTCACCTGGGAGAATGCATTGCCCCACACTCTAATCAAATATCCCACAAAGAACCACAACCCTGGGTCATGCTGTGTGAAGCACAGGGACACACATGGGACTTGTAGCAAAACTAACCCCAGGATAACACTGTCAGCCATCTTGTCAGGACAGGCACACAACCCCACAGGGAAGCAGAGTCAAAAGGAAGGAAGCATGGGCATGCTGGGAAGGGGGGTGGAGGCAATAGCATGATGGGAGTGGCAGTCACAGATATTGTTCACCCTCACAATTGTCCCATCAACACCACCCTGAACCATGCGCACATCACAGGGAGTGGCAAAGAACTGACAAGATGGCTGACACTGGGTACTGCTGTGGGGAGCACAAGGCCCTGCTGGGAACTGGGCACCAACCAACAGCAGGACACCACTCACTGACATCCTGAGAGTCAACCTGAACGCACTGCAAGGGTGGCATGCTTCATGGTGGGATAACTGGGCTGGGGGAGAAGGAGGGCCGGATGTCAACCAAATACAACCAATGCAGACCATGTACACACCCCAACATTCAAATTGAAATGCTCAAAGTATGCAGGACAATGTGCTACACCAATATCAACCTCTGACTGTGACAACTTAGGACAATGCAATGTACAGGCCCGCATCCAGAGGTACAGTCACAACTGTCAGGTGTGTCAACCATTGATGCCTGCAGAAACATAACATACATTGTGTGTGTCTCCCAAAAACAGGTGATGATGGGGACACAGCAGCAGACGCTGAGGAGTCCCTGTCCCAGGATCCAGGGGAAACGGAGCTCCCTGGTGTGGAACAGCCTCTGCCCTCCTCGGATGACGAAGACCTACCTGGCACCTCCGGAGCGAGTCATCATGCAGCACCAGCAGGACCACCAGCTGCACCCCTGCACCCACCCCTCCAACGACTGACAACACACAAACCACCCCTGCCGACACGGACAGACCAAGGACCACCACCACCACCAGCACATGGACCCTTGCCCAACGTGGGGCTATGGACACCAACACCACCAACAACCCCCAAGGGGGCCCAGGGTCACCTGTGCGTGCCACCTCAGGTACTGCATGTGTCGCCAGGCGTGGTGGGAGGGGTGTTAGACATAGGTCGCTGCTCGCAGAGGGGTCTGGACTGCATGATGACCCACAACTGGTACGCATAGCCGATGCGTACCAGACCAGCACCGGAGAGCTCAGCCAGGTAGTGGGGATCCTCAGGGACATTCAACAGCAGCAGGCTGCCCATCATGCACGCTTGGACTCACACATGTCCCGCATGGAGTCCAAGTGGGACACACTGCAAGAGATGACGGCGGTGCATAGGGACATATTACAATGCCTCCGCCAGATGAGCAGGAACACGTCAACACCTCCCTGTGTGCCCACAACATCTGGTGCTGAAACAACTGCAACTGCCACAGGGAGGGAGGATGACTCTGGCGGAGAGTCCCCTGCATCGCAGCAGCCTGCACTTGAGGGTCCCCCAAAGAAGAGGGGTCGTCCGAGGAAGGGCAACTGAGAGGCCGATGGCCATGCGCAACCCCAGGAAGCCAAAACCTGTTCTGGATAATCACCTTTGTGCGCAAATTGTTCACCCTGTTGAATGCAACACAACTCCCCCACATGACATGGGGAGTACAAGTTGGACCAATGTATCAGATGACTGTGGACTTTACTCAGGACATTTCTGCTACCAGGACTTCCAAATCATCTAGGAACTTTGGATTACAATGACAATGTACAGCACCCACCATCCTGTGCACTATACTCACACATGTATGACAATAAACACACTAATACACCATACCTGCCTCTGTCGTGATTCCAACGTGGTTTCTGTCATGGAGCTGATGACCTGCGAAATTACACTGTGCATGCTAACTGCTACAGCAAGTACAACACAGGCATGTGAGTCATGGCAACGTGACACATATGAGGGAGACACACCACCAGGGCTACACAACATATACACACCAAGGCCACCTGACTCATCGCCTACACTGATGTTGCCAGGAAATACGGTGCAATGCACAGACACAACACCTATTCACAGTCTTTGTCAACTAGCCCACTGGTGCAGTAAGCAAATGTCAGTCAGATGTGTGACCACAGACAACGCACATCACAAAGTGAAGCACAGGTTTATTACACATTTGCAACATGTTGTAACCACTACAGATGCAAGGTAATCCCACCTGGCAGTGGGCACACAGTCAACAAGTGTAGAAGGAAGGAAGTCCATGGGTGTGGTGCACATCACCTGTAGGGACACAACAGCTACCACCCTGGAAGTTTAATCACGGTGTTGGGTGATCACAGTTGACCAAACAACTCTGAAAGTACCCTGTGAAGGACAGAAATGACACACAGTCAAAAGCACTGAAGAACAGGACAGAACTGCAATACTCATGCCCAATACATGTCACAAGATACCCACCCAGAACCAAGTTAGCATGTCAACACTGTTGGGGAGTACAGACTACCTGTAAGGACACATCGCTACACGCATACAGTCATGTAGCACATGGCCACACTCAAACAGCACCAGAGCACCACCAACACATATCATGCATACTCACATCACTGACATCACATCTCCGGATACTCACATTCAGCTGAAGAAGTTGGTGATGAGCTGTGTGCGGACATCATCATCATCATCATCATCATCACTGGCATCGTGGTCCAGGCCAGGATCCTCCACAGGTGGCGGATGTTGATCATCGTCATCCAGGATGAGAGGCAACTCCTTCCGCAAAGCCAGGTTGTGTAGCATGCAGCAGACGATGACAATCTTGCACACCTTTGCTGGGGCATATGGGAGGGCCCCTCCTGTCTTGTCCAGGCAGCGGAAGCGGCTCTTCATGAGACCAAATGTCCGCTCAATGACTCTCCTGGTCCGACCATGTGCCTCATTGCAGCGCATCTGGGCTGGTGTCACAGGGTTCCTGAGGGGCGTCAACAACCACGGCATGTTGGGGTATCCAGAGTCACCTACATATGGACAATTGCACATTAGCTGATTTGGAAAAGAGGGTGGAATACTACATCGCAGAACACACACAATGGTACAAAGCCAGTACACACCGACAAGCCAGGCACGCTGGTTCCGCATCTGTGACATCATCCTCGGGATGCGACTACTCCTCATCACGTAGGCATCGTGTGCAGAACCGGGGAAACGGGCACACACGTGTGAGATGCTCATAGCAGCAAGACATACCACCAGTGCATTGACCGATTGGTAATGTTTGCGGTTCCTGTATGCCTGCTCATGTGCCTGTGGTGGTATCAAAGCCACATGTGTCCCATCAATGGAGCCAATGACATGCGGCATCCTCCCCAGGGCATAGAAGTCACTCTTCACGTCAGTGAGTTGTTGAGGTCTAGGGAAATAGATGTACTGGTTCAGGTATCTCAACATAGCCTCCAAAACATCGCGGAGCACACGGCTGAACATGGTCTGTGACATCCCACCAGCAGACGCCACAGTGTCTTGAAAGGTACCGGTGGCAAAGAAGTGTAGGGCTGCCATCACCTTCACCTTGGGGGTCAGAGCTGTGGGGTATGTCCGGCCAGGTTGCAAATGTGGGGCCAAGCGCACCGTCAATTCCGACGGATGCAGTCCCGTTCCACCATGGATGCAAGGTCAGGAAATGGTCTATGGACAGCTGGTGACCTGAAGTGCATAGGTGAAGAAAGAAAGAATGTCAGTCGCCCCACATATGTGGCATTGACCATACACAATATCACATGATACATCATTATGAGACACAAGTACATGATGTGTGCAGTTCCGTAAGGACATGTATGGCACCTACATGGCCAACATCTAACATCACAGTTCAACAAGTGGCATCAACAAGTCCCATGTTGTACCATGGGATATCATGAGGCCGTGTCACAGTTCCCATCTACTGCTGCCACGTTCCAAACACACCCCACAGTGACATGTGTGGACAGATGTGCCCCAGGCATCACAGCTCATCGACAGGTAGATTCCCAGGGACCCTGTATTGCCACATGGACACTGGCATGACATGGTGCATCATGAATACACCACAGCAAAATAACCATGATTCCCACAGGTAGTGGTCCCTGTTGCCTCGTCAGGACAGACATGGACGTCTGTGACACACACATGCACAACATCAAAGTTCATGCACAAACAACGTGGATGTGGAGACTGTCTCCCTTTGTGCACATGGAATCAGAGACATTGTAAACACAACATGCACACAGACTGTGGAGGACCATCACTATTGTGCCAATGGGTCCCCTGGGACGTACATACCATCCCACATGGGACTCAGGGGGTATGTGACATGACATACACATACACCATCGTGAAATGTGACCATGCCACATGCTCAGGAATGAACATTTGCACATCACAGTGGTCATGTGCATGACACACCAAGGATCCTGTCCCCATGAACACGTGCACTGCCTGGGAGTGGCTGCCCCGAAGTGACACCCACAGAACAACATGTTCACCCCCATACACGGAATAGGTAATGCAGCCTTACATGCCTTAGGATACAGTGTGGACAGGCTGTGGTGTTGTAGGTGTGCCCCTCACTCCCTGGGAAGTATATGTGGCTGGCATATGTTCACCTGTGACAGGCATGGTGACATATGCCAGTGACTTGTCCAGGGACGTGTTGTACAGCAATGGACCGATCGGTGCGCACACATTGGCCATTGCATACAATGTGAGCGGGTACGCATTGTATTCGCAATACGCGTTGTACAGCAATGGACCGATCGGTGTGCACACATTGGCCATTGCATACAATGTGAGCGGGTACGCGTTGTATTCGCAATACGCGTTCTACAGCAATGGACCGATCGGTGCGCACACATCGGCCATTGCATACAATGTGAGCGGGTACGCGTTGTATTCGCAATACGCGTTGAACAGCAATGGACCGATCGGTGTGCCCGGCCGGCCCATTGCATCGTATGTGAGCAGGTACGCGTTGTATGCCTGGTACGCGTTGCACAGCAATGGACCGATCGGTGTGCCCGGCCGGCCCATTGCATTGTATGTGAGCGGGTACGCGTTGTATGCCTGGTACGCATTGAACAGCAATGAACCGATCGGTGTGCCCGGCCGGCCCATTGCATCGTATGTGAGCGGGTACGCGTTGTATGCCTGGTACGCGTTGAACAGCAATGGACCGATCGGTGTGCCCGGCCGGCCCATTGCATCGTATGTGAGCGGGTACGCGTTGTATGCCTGGTACGCGTTGAACAGCAATGGACCGAACGGTGTGCCCGGCCGGCCCATTGCATCGTATGTGAGCGGGTACGCGTTGTATGCCTGGTACGCGTTGAACAGCAATGGACCGATCGATGTGCCCGGCCGGCCCATTGCATTCAATGTGAGCGGGTACGCGTTGTATGCCTGGTACGCGTTGAACAGCAATGGACCGATCGGTGTGCCCGGCCGGCCCATTGCATCGTATGTGAGCGGGTACGCGTTGAATGCCTGGTACGCGTTGAACAGCAATGGACCGATCGGTGTGCCCGGCCGGCCCATTGCATCGTATGTGAGTGGGTACGCGTTGTATGCCTGAGTACGCGTTGAACAGCAATGGACCGATCGGTGTGCCCGGCCGGCCCATTGCATTCAATGTGAGCGAGTACGCGTTGTATGCCTGGTACGCGTTGAACAGCAATGGACCGATTGGTGTGCCCGGCCGGCCCATTGCATCGTATGTGAGCGGGTACGTGTTGAATGCCTGGTACGCGTTGAACAGCAATGGACCGATCGGTGTGCCCGGCCGGCCCATTGCATCGTATGTGAGCGGGTACGCGTTGAACAGCAATGGACCGATCGGTGTGCCCGGCCGGCCCATTGCATCGTATGTGAGCGGGAACGCTTTGTATGCCTGGTACGCGTTGAACAGCAATGGACCGATCGGTGTGCCCGGCCGGCCCATTGCATCCAATGTGAGCGGGTACGCGTTGTATGCCTGGTACGCGTTGAACAGCAATGGACTGATCGGTGTGCCCAGCCGGCCCATTGCATCGTATGTGAGCGGGTACGCGTTGAATGCCTGGTACGCGTTGAACAGCAATGGACCGATCGGTGTGCCCGGCCGGCACATTGCACCGTATGTGAGCGGGTACGCGTTGTATGCCTGGTATGCGTTGAACAGCAATGGACCGATCGGTGCCCGGCCGGCCCATTGCATCGTATGTGAGCGGGTACGCGTTGTATGCCTGGTACGCGTTGAACAGCAATGGACCGATCGGTGTGCCCGGCCCGGCCCATTGCATTCAATGTGAGCGGGTACGCGTTGTATGCCTGGTACGCGTTGAACAGCAATGGACCGATCGGTGTGCCCGGCCGGCCCATTGCATCGTATGTGAGCGGGTACGCGTTGAATGCCTGGTACGCGTTGAACAGCAATGGACCGATCGGTGTGCCCGGCCGGCCCATTGCATTCAATGTGAGCGGATACGCGTTGTATCGCGGGTACGCGTTGTACAGCAATGGACCGATCGGTGCGCACACATTGGCTGGGGCTTGGCATGGCAACGGACACGTTTCGAAGCTCCAACGAGTCTGATGCAGTGAATTCAGTTGGCCAGCCACAACAATGTTGCAAAATCATGGGTGTCATGAAGTTGAAGATTTGAAGGATGCTGTGGGCGTGTATTAGTGCTGCTATACCATGGATTGGTCAGATTTAGAAGATGCAAACGACTTGGACCTATCACTTTGGACACATGGGACAGTATCTGCCTCTGCAGCACACATATAATGCTGGCTGTTCCCCTGAGAGCTCACTTGCCTGCACTACATGCTCCAGGACGACATCTGCCACCAACACTGCTGCTGTTTATGCATCCTCTGGCTCCTGCAATGGCACGTACTGTGGAGTGAGCCCCAGCCTTCAGCCTTGAGGAGAACCAGGCCCTGCTGGACAGCCTCCTTCTACAGTACAGCAAGCTGTGTGGGAAACCAGGGGAGCAGGTGAGTGTGCTGTCCACTGCATCACTAATTGTGCATGTTGTCTGACTAGCAGGACTTTCACTGTGCACACCACTGGCTAGCATGCCCACTGAGTAGTTGTCACACCCCAAAGTGTGTAGTTACATGCACTGAACTGGTACAGTGCAGTAACAGTGCATTCCAACTAGGTTTACTTCCCATGCAATGATACCATGTAGTGACTGCTGGCAAACTGTTCATAGCCATTGTTGCACTGCCTGTATACATCATATGCCCCTGTAATTGAGACATGTATATCCAACTGTGTGATGCACGGATATGTTGCATGTGTAGTAATGGCATTTTCACTTTGTCATCCTCACAGGTTGATGCCCACCAGAAGCAGGAAATTTGGCTGACCATCGCCCGGAAAGTAAGATCCGTGGGGGTCTACAGGCGCAGGATCCGCAACTGCCAAAAGAGGTGGCAGGACCTTCGTGGCTGGACCCGGAGGATCGCAATGGTCCAGCTGAAGCTGTCGCCTCCTCGCAGGAGGGGCGGACAATGGACCCTGACCCCCCACATGCTCCGGATCCTGGCGGTGGTCTTCCCTGACCTGGATGGGCAGCTGAGGGACAGACAGCAGCAAGGAGGGGGTGAGTCCATGACTGCACTGTGCACTTTGTCTGACATGCTATGTGCCCTCCTCTGGCCTGATTAAACTTCCACAGTACATCAGTCATGTGGTCCAGGACCCATGTCCCTCATTTGTTACATGCCCACTTCTCCTCTGATACGCATATGTGTGGCCCTTATAGTCAGGAAACTGTGTCATTTGGGGACTGTGTCATTGCATTTTGCTTAGCTCAAGGTGGGGGACAGCATTTGTTCCCGTGACTATGTTGTGCGAATCATGGGTGGGTCAATTGCCTACACAGTGCCTAAGTTCTGACATGTGATCTGCGTGTAAATTTGATATGTGGTCCGCTAGCTGCTCTGACTCACCACATGTCCCTGGGGAATGTGGCACACACCCATGCTGCTGGTGTGAACAATATTTGGGCCTCAGGAGTATGTGTAGCTGTTGTAATTTGGCAGCATTTAAGTTAAGCATTAACTGAAGACAGCCTGTATTTAGAGGCTAAATTGTCCGCTTTGTGGAATCCATTTTGTATTTCTGGCAGCCATTTTGGCTGCCATGTGCTACCATGTGCTCGCCATGTGCTCTGTCCTACCTTCCTGTCAACTGCTCTTGAAATCTGCCTAGAGACAAGTTATATTTAGTTCCTCTTGCTTTGCACATGCTCAGTTGAGCTTGCAGGATGTGTCTACTAAAAGTAGAAACTGTTAGCTCCACCCACTTGTCGACTGTGCATTCTCTGTATGACCTTATATGTGCCTAAAACCAGCATTTGTGTTAGTACCGCCTTCATTTGAGCCCCTGTGTGGGTATAAAAGGACCAGGATCCTTCCATTCAGTGTGCTACTTCATGCATTACTGAAGGGTGATGTGCGAATGTTAGCTCCACCTCATGAGGTTTAATAAACTCTGTCTTTTCTATTTCCAGTTTCTGTGCCAACTTCTTCCTAAGTGTCTGAGGACTCTGTGCAGAGAAGGAGAACCCCTAAGCACTGGTAGGCCTTGCTGAGGCTCACTACAACAAATTGGCGCCCAACGTGGGGCTCATCAGCGACTCGGATGCCCGAAGGACTGGTCGCGACGAAGGATTGGAATCTCGCTTTTGGACGCGATCGCTGCCTCAGGAGACCAGTCTTGGCACCCACGGCGTTTTTCCTTTCTTTCTGATCTGACCATCCCGGCGGCGCCGGTCCTTGACTGAGATCTTTTCTGTTGATTCGCCGTGCAGTGACCATTTGGTCGATTTGAGAACTTGGCAGTTGGAACCTGGACACCATTTGATTGGTAAGAGCCGTTTTGCGGCACTTGCTGTTGGTTTGATGCCTTTGATTGGTAAGGTAGTTTTAGTAACACTTACTGTGGCTTTGTTTGTATGATTGGCCAATTTTGGAATCTGTTTTGTAATTATATATGTATTGCAATACATATAGGCAGGTAATGAGGAGAATTTTCTCTATTTAAAATTGTTTGAACAGCGCAACGTACGAAAAGTACCTTAAGCGCTACTTTGATTATAATACTGCATATTTTGCACTATTTTTTGGCATGCCTGTTTTCAGCACACTTCGTAGGATGTGTTGCTTTTGTAGTGGTACCAATTTGAGACTTGACGAAGCACAACCAGCCTCCCGGAGGGGACGCCTAATAGGGATATGTATATTAAGTATGGTATTTCTTCTATAATGTACTGCACGTTATGGAACAAATATACTAGTAAAGATCCTGAGTTGCGTTGGCCTATGTATGGGTCATTTGATTTGCGAAAAATTCAGTATGTGGAACAATGTATGTTTAAACGAAAGACTAGGCAAGATATGTTTGATTGTGTGCGAATGTGGGAGAAAGAAGTGCGTGAGCGAATGAAGCGCGAGCAAGCCTTGATTGACAAAGAACAGCGAAAGACCATTTATGCGAAAGCATTAGAGTTAAAAAACAAGGAGATGAGAGAAATTAAAGAGAGGGAAGATAGGGAACGCCATTTACAGGTAACTGGCCAATATGCTGTTAGTCAGCCCCTTTATCCTATCCTTAATAAACCGCAAGATGATTTCCTGTTATTAGATCTTTCTCCACCTCCGTATATTTTTTCTTCTGCTCCTCATGAGTCAGATGAGGACTCTTTTTCAGACCAGGACAAAGCTCGAGAAACTCGTTCCATGTTATCTGCTGAGCGTGCATCTGAGATCAGATCTACTGCGCGTAAAGCCGTTCGTAGTACTACCAGTGCTTCTGAACTTTTAGATAGTATAAAAGGATGGCAGGAAAGGGAGCAAATATATTTTACCGATACATTTGCTGCAGAGGTTATTGAACGATTTAGGAAGTATTCGGTAGAAGTGGAGCCCGATGATGTAGCAACTAACGGTAAACAATTACGTGACGGTCTTTTTGTCTTCTCCCAGGTGGCTGACACAATCAGACGCTTGGTTAAACTGCGTGTTGAAGCAGCCCGTTTGCAAGAGGAGAAAAAGGCAGCAGAAGCAGCTGCACTAGCATCTCAGATCAGCATGGCACGAACTTCTACTCCTGAAACAGATAAGAATGCTGTAATTCATGTGAAACCCATGCGGGAAGCCGCGCCTTTATATGTTCCTCCTAAAGGAACGGGTACAGAGGATGATAAGACTTCTCTTAATGCGAAAGGGTACTTTATTTATAATTGGGTTTACACTCCTTGGAATAGAGCAGATGTTATGGCCCTTAAAAATGCATTGCCTGACCCGCGAAAAGAATCCAGCAGCCTTTTATGAGGAAGTTGAGGGTGCAATCAGCTCTTGTACTATGACTCTGTCTGATATTGATTTGTTTTTTGGATTAATATTACCACCTGATATGTGGAGAACTGTGCGCAAAATAGATGATAATGCGACATTTGGAGCATTGTGGAAAGATTTAGAGCGGTTAGATGAAGATAGAGAACCTGCACAGAAACCGTGTCAGTTAATTTTAAATCTTCCGGCAGCTATATTAGTTAAGTTAAAGACGATCATTCCCCCTAAAAGATAGATTGGACAGTGCTAGCGTCTTGCAAGCAAAAGGTAGATGAATCAGTTTCTGACTTCTTCACACGCTTTGAAGAAGCATTTCACGATTTTAGTGGCCAGTCATTGACAGATGACACAGGTAGGCATCTGTTTGTCGATAAATATGTCGCAAACCTTTTGCCAGGAATAGCTAGTCGCTTAAAGGCCAGTGAGAGTTCATGGACTACATCTTCTCCGGTTTCTCTTTTAACTATGGCCCAGTATTATGAGCGGCAAGAATTAGAAGCCAAAGGTAATGAGGACAAAAAGTCTAAAGAGTTGAAAACAAAGGTTATGTTGGCTCAAGCTTATGGTCCGCCTTCTAGAGATAATGATAGAGGTGGACGTGGATCTTATGGTTCGTCCTTTCCTTCCTCTGCCCGTTCGAATTTGTCTGTTGATCAGTGTGCGTACTGCAAAAAATTTGGACATTGGCTTTCTGATTGTCCAGTGCTGCGTGCTCAGCAGAATCTACGTGGTCGGGGACAAATGAGAAATCGTTCAGGATATCAAGGGCCTAGAGGAAGCGCGAATGATCGTGCTCGGTTTGATGCTAATACACGTGGGCAGAATGGGTTTAACACTTTTGATAGAAGGAACCAATATCAAATGTCTGACTATGTGCCCTCTGATTTTCAAGATTCTGCTTATGCATAGGATTGCCTAGGATGGGGTAAGGAATCAGTTGAAGTTCCAGTAGATCAGAGGGTTCCCTATGTTACAGCACATGTTTTGGGTTCTACTGATCAGTTTCTGGTTGATACAGGAGCTACTCGTAGCGCCTTGTCTAAACAATTGGTTCCAAGGGCTCCCCTGTCTGGCTTAACCATTACATCGATAGGTTTCGATGGAACACCTTCCCTTAGCCCATTGTCACAACCACTTGCATTTGATATTGATAAGTTTACTGCTCCATGTCCGTTTTTGCTTTCTCCAAACACACCAGACAATATTGTGGGTCTTGATATGCTTAAATATTTTAGGGCTACGATACGGTGTTCTCCGGAAGGAGTACGGGTTATTTTGAATGACAACTACCCTATGATTGAGAGATCTTGTATTGTTAAAGAGGACATTGCACTAGCCTCACTCCCTAGTACTTTGTGGGCTACTTCGGATACTGATGTAGGGCAAATGGTTATTCCACCAGTACATATTAGTGTCAAGGAGGGCGCTTTATTGCCAAGACTGCCTCAGTATAAAATTTCTCGAGAAGGAGAAGAAGCACTCACACATATTGTACATGATTTAATTAAGGTGGGGGTTGTGGAAGAAGTTCCTTACAATATTTGCAATAGTCCGATTCTTCCCATTTTGAAAAAGATACTGACACTAGGATTTATAGATTTATTATCGATTTGAGAGAAGTCAACAAGATTGTAGTACCACAGTACCCTGTAGTCTCTGACATAACGACATTGCTTACCCTGGTCCCTCCAACAGCAACTACATTTTCTGTAATTGATCTGAAGAACGCTTTCTTCTCGATTCCTATTCATCCTGATAGCCGATATTTGTTCGGTTTCACTTTGAATAATAGATCATACAGATTTTGTAGAGTTCCTCAAGGCTATACTGAGAGTCCTAGTATTTACAGTCAAGCATTGAAGAGACAGCTTGATTCCTTTACCTTGCCTAAAGGAGTGGCTCTCATACAATATGTCGATGACATCTTGTTGGCAGCCGATACACCTGAGCAGTGTGAGAAATGCACTTTGTCTTTGCTTTCTTTTCTTGCTACACACCACCATAAAGTATCACGAAAGAAATTGCAATATTGTAGACCGAAGGTGACCTATTTAGAACACCTTCTGTCTAAGGAGGGCCGTGCACTGACACCAGATCGCATTCAAGCAATTTTAGACACCCCAGTATCTTCCACGCAGAAAGATGTCCGTGCATTCATTGGTCTGACTTCGTTTTGCAGGCAATGGATATTGGGTTTTTCACACATTGTTAAACCCTTGCTAGCACTTTTGACTAAAAACACACCGATCCCCCTTCCATGGACAGATGAATGTCAAAATGCTTTTTGTCAGTTGAGACAAGCTCTTTGCTCTGCACCAGTGTTAGGCACACCAGATTACACGAAGGCTTTTACACTCTATGTACATGAGAAAGAAGGATGTGCATTGTCAGTTTTAGTACAGACACACGGGGACAAACAGCGTCCTTGTGCATACCTTTCTGCAGTTCTTGACCCTGTTGCTCGTGCATTGCCTGGGTGTTTCCGTTCAGTTGCAGCGACGGCTGTGTCCATACGTCAGAGTGAAGGGATAGTTTTGTCACACAAACTGTTGGTGCTAGTACCCCATGCAGTAGATGCCCTTTTGAATCAGACTAAGACTCAGCACTTAACTAGTGCTCGTTTGACAGGATACGAATTGACACTGCTAGCACCTCATATTACCTTGAAAAGATGTGCGACACTGAACCCAGCCACTTTGTTGCCATATCCTGCGACTCAGTCTCAGTCAAAGGAGCCTCACGATTGTATATTCCTTACTGAGGAACAGACAAAGGGTCGCATCGATTTGCAAGATACGCCCCTCCCAGATGTAGATGGGGAACTGTGGGTTGATGGGTCCTGTTTGAAGTTACCAGATGGCACGACTTCAGCTGCTTATGCAATTACCACGCTTGAGACAGTAGTGGAAACAGCTCGCATACCTCAGAAGTCAGCTCAAGCAGCTGAACTAATAGCTTTGACACGAGCGTGTGAGCTTAGCACTGACTTGTGTGTGAACATTTACACGGATAGTCGCTATGCTTTTGGAGTGGTTCATGATTTTGGCCTACTCTGGAAGGAAAGAGGCTTTCTTACATCCCATGGGATGCAGATAATGCACGGAGAGTTAGTGCATAATCTCTTGACTGCACTTACATACCCAAAGAAAGTTGCTATTATGAAGTGTAGCGCACACAAGAAAGTGACTGACAAAATAGGACAAGGCAATGCCTTTGCAGACCGCGTAGCCCGTGAGACTGCGATGCAGCGAAGCACTACACCCATGTACGTAGTGAAATCACAAGCTGAGCGTTGGCATGATGCTAGAGAGGAAGTATTGGATATACAGAGATCTGCTTCTGTGGAAGAGCTTGAGCAATGGTCTAAAGAAGGAATATTAGATGATGAGGGTTGTTGGCGTAACAAAGACATGAATAAATGGAAATTGCCTGCGGCCTATTTACAACCTATGGTTCAAATGGCACATGGGCTGGCACATGTTGGAGCTCTAGCAATAACTAAATTGCTTACACAAGTTTGGGAGCATCCTGAAATTGCTAGCACAGCCAAAAGGGTAGTACAGTCCTGTTTGATCTGTTGGCAGTATAATCCTGGAAAAGGGACACGAACTCCTACAGGAGGGTTTGCTACACCAACTGCACCTTTTGAAGTTTTGCAGATGGATTACATCCAACTCGAACGCTGCAATAATCTGAAATATGTCCTAGTGGTGGTGTGTGCCTTTAGCAAATGGATAGAGGCATACCCTACGAAGGATAATACTGCTCTCACCACAGCAAAGGTGCTTCTAAAGGAGTTTTTCCCTAGATACGGTGTTTGTAAACTTTTGTGGAGTGACAATGGACCTAATTTTATTGGGCAAGTTGTTGAGCATGTCCTGAAAGGATTAGGGATCAAACAGAAATTCCATACAGTTTTCCACCCGCAATCAGCAGGATTGGTGGAAAGGTATAACGCTACTCTAAAAACAAAGTTGGCGAAAATACTGGCTTCCACGTCTCTAAAGTGGCCAGATGCCCTACCTTTGGCATTGTTGTCCATAAGATCGGTGCCACATTCACGATCAGGTCTTACCCCTATGAGGTGGTGTTTGGGAGACCAATGAACATTTGGGGAATTCCTAAGCCACGCCCCATACATGATGTTCCTTGTGTTCTGATGAATGATTATTTGGCACAGTTAACTGACAGTTTGATTTCTATTCATCAACAGGTTCGAGAAGCTCTTCCTGACAGATCTACAGGTGAGGCCCACGAACTCCGTCCTGGTGACCATGTAATGGTCAAGGTCTTTGACAGATCGAACAGCTTGGAGCCAAGGTGGCGAGGACCAGAGCAGGTGCTCCTTGCGACAAGGACAGCAGTTCGAGTGACAAACAGAAAGAATTGGATCCACAGCACACACTGCAAACGCGTGTCGCCTGCCTTGGTGGAACCTGCTGTGTTGACCGACCATCGAGAGATTCTGGAGACGGAGAAAGGCCAAGCTATCTCACCTGACGAATCTGCGGAAGTCTTCCCGGACCACACGATCACTGGAGTATCCAGATATCAATTAAGACCGAGGAAAGGATCTGCAGTTTTGAAAAAGACTGGTTGAGCTACCACCCTGGGTTAGTGAAACGGAGAGCCATTGTGGCAAGGGGAGGGGATCAGCCCTGTATTAGTGTAGTGACACCCGCTTTGGCCCATGGTGAAGAAATCAGCGGCTGCCCAGGGAGAAGAGCTCCAACAACTGTTTTCAACAAGTTTTCAGAAAGATCAATCATTACTGCTGCTAAAATGAAAAAACAAATCATTTGTGCTGTAGGGTTTGTTGTTGCTATGGTGGCTATGGCAGCAATTACGTGGTACATCGAGAAGGTGGCTCCTGTTCGACAGCTTTTTGTTGCCACTACAACAGTACCCGTGGAACACCACTACTTTACTCTTCCTTACCATGAGCAAAAGCATCGACAATCTTACCTGAACAATACTTTTATCCAGATGTTGCACCATACTCACAATGCTACGAATACTACCAACTGTTGGGTGTGTGGGATGATACCTGCACATCAAAAGAAAGGAGGAACACCTTTTATTCCTCTTCCATTTTCTCACAATGGTTCTTGTCAAGCTTGGTATGCGCTTTTGTTTGCATATGGAAAGCCTTCAGTAGGTGGGATTATTTTTCAACTTAATAAAGTATGTTATCAAAATAAAGAAGGTTATCCACAAGCCAAAGGGACTAAATGGGAATGGGAAGAGTATCAACCGGACAATATTTCAACACCATATGTTTTCACAAATGTGAGAATAATAAAGAACATTGGACCTTTTGTGATTTCTGTGACAAAAGCTAAAGCAGACTTGTGTATTTGTAGTGTTGGAAGAATTCCAGTGGGGAGGAGCGAGTGTACTGTAATCCTGACCATTGAAGGTGCCAATAAGAGCACTTTCACAGCCTCGCATAACACGTATTTTGTGTGTGGAAATAACGGATATTATCAATTACCTGTTGGGTGGTCAGGAATCTGCTATGTATCTTTTCTGTTGCCCCCTGTGTTTCTGGCACCTGCATTGTATCACCGTGATTTTAAACTGTACAATGACATTTCCAAAAACAGAAATAAGAGGACAATAAGTATGGATGAAGTTGACCAAACCGACACTACCCTACAACAATATGTTGATTTCAACTTGGGCTTATTTTTCTTTGTGGGTGCTGCATTAAACAGCAGGAAAATCCGACGACTGACTCGTGTTGTGGAAGCTGTTACTAATCAGACAGCTATGGCACTTGGGAACATTACAGAGGAACTACAGATTGCAAGGATTGTAGCACTCCAGAATAGGATGGTGCTAGACGTGATTTTGGCTGATCGAGGTGGTGCATGTCGCATCATCGGTAGCAGCTGTTGTGTATTCATACCAGATCACTAACCTTCAGTATATGACGCAATATCAAAATTGCATAAGATTGCTGCAGAAATTCATCCAGAGACTGGAACTTGGACTTTTGCTGGATGGTTTTGGACTCTTGTTTCTGCTTGGGGCTGGAAGCTACTGACTATCCTGTGTGTAATAATTATAATATTTTTTACATGCTGTGTATGTATCCAATGTGGTCCAATGCTTTGCTCCATTTGCATTTCTGCTTGTATACCTGCCAGAGGGAACATTGCTGAAACAAAGGCCCAACAAATGTTGAATAAAGAGGTGGCCGAAATAATGTTAATAGATGTACGGGATGAATATCTAGATTACCCCAGATAAACGAATGTCTTCAGCCAATGCTGAAAGGGTCGTCTGTTGTAATTTGGCAGCATTTAAGTTAAGCATTAACTGAAGACAGCCTGTATTTAGAGGCTAAATTGTCCGCTTTGTGGAATCCATTTTGTATTTCTGGCAGCCATTTTGGCTGCCATGTGCTATCATGTGCTCGCCATGTGCTCTGTCCTACCTTCCTGTCAACTGCTCTTGAAATCTGCCTAGAGACAAGTTATATTTAGTTCCTCTTGCTTTGCACATGCTCAGTTGAGCTTGCAGCTGTTCCGAGTTTATAAATGTCAGGATGTGTCTACTAAAAGTAGAAACTGTTAGCTCCACCCACTTGTCGACTGTGCATTCTCTGTATGACCTTATATGTGCCTAAAACCAGCATTTGTGTTAGTACCGCCTTCATTTGAGCCCCTGTGTGGGTATAAAAGGACCAGGATCCTTCCATTCAGTGTGCTACTTCATGCATTACTGAAGGGTGATGTGCGAATGTTAGCTCCACCTCATGAGGTTTAATAAACTCTGTCTTTTCTATTTCCAGTTTCTGTGCCAACTTCTTCCTAAGTGTCTGAGGACTCTGTGCAGAGAAGGGAGAACCCCTAAGCACTGGTAGGCCTTGCTGAGGCTCACTACAACATAGCCAGTGTGTCACACATGCTTAGCCACCTGCCTACTGTCCAGGACTCATCCCTCTTACAGGTGGAGCTGGACAGTCATGCCTACTCCAGTGCATACAATACACTCTGTACTCCCACTCCCGTGTATCATCTGGCATGTCGTGGTCAGTGAAATGTACCCTCAGGTGTCTGCCTCTGTCTCATTGTGCTGTGTCTTCGTTGTCAGGACTACTGGTATGTTCATCGTTTGGGGCTCAGCATGCCATCTGAGATGTGACCATGATAGACGATACTTCTGTGACTTATAGGTGTCTGATCACTTGACTGTGCACACAGGTGTTTGCGACTGTGACTTTTAGGAAGCTGTATTTTCATTCACAGCACACTGTGAGGTGCTCATGTTCAGGGAGTTGTGTTTCATGTCCCCCATATGTCCAGTTGGTATGACGTGGTCAAATAGTAGTACAGATGATGTGGTTTCTGGGGGATGGACATGTGCACTTGTCAGTCACATTACTTGCATTCCCCATGCCCTCGGGTTGTGACAGTGCAGACTGTTGTTGTCTGGCTGCCATGGCCATGTGACTTGAGACAGTAATGTATGACTTTGCATGCATTCCTGTGTCATGGCATTCAACTTCCTGGGACTGATCCTGCAGGGGAGGTACATGTGCAACAAGCACCCCATTGTGGCATTGACTATCCGGACATGGGTGCATCATGGTGTCTGGTGATGGTATGCATCACATGCATTTCTAATTAGAATCTGGCCATCCCTTTATCCGGACACCTGCACTGACTCAGTGGCAAGAGATGTGATGTGTGCATGTTCACATGCTTCACCGTGTTCCCTGCAATGTCCAACAACTGTGTAGGTGGTGCATGTGTCCACACTGGGGTCTTACCATCAGACAGGCACCAGACAGATGGGTGCAAGGGCAGGAGGGGTGTGAGTCCCATGGTTGACCATCAGACTGACAATTGGCTTCCCCGAATCTGTGTGAGGACTTTAGGCAATGTTCAACTAAGGATGCCAGGGCTTGCTCTGTAATGTGGTGTACTTACTGTGGTGTGTGCGGTCAGTGCAGGTGACTGATGTTTGTCTGTTTCCCTAATTGTTTGCAGATACATCCACGGCCACAGGAGGGGACAGCTCCACGGACCAGGAGGAGCAGCGGAGCCAGACTGGGTCAGCATCGGACGAGTGGTCAGAGGGACCCAGTGGCACGGAGGGCGAGGGGAGCCACACCGAGGAGTCCTCAGCACCATCCACCTCAGCTGGGGACCACAGCAGCTCGGAGGATGACTCCCTTGTGGAGGCGGGTCTCGGCAGCCACCAAAGGCCAGCTAGTCTGTCTGGCCCCGCCACCACCACCACCGCCCTCCCATCGGCTCCCATTCCTGAGGTCCGTGGAGGCTCCTGTGCTCGGGAGCGTGTCTCCTTCGTGCCAGGCACCGCAGCCCCTGCCCCTGTGTCCCCTGCTGCCCTGAGTGAGGAGTCTGTGTACCTCCTTCGGCAGCTCCATATAGGGCAGACAGCAATGCTGAGTGTCCTCCATGCACACACCACTCTGTTGACACAGCTGGTGTCGTTCATGGAGGGCATCTCGATGGGTATGTCTGCCCTACAGAGGAGCAATAGGTCCATGGACTCCTCCCTGACGGCAGCAGTGTCCCTCCTCCAACAGTCCCTCACCCCTCCCACCTCTGCCCCATCCACACTTCCTGCCCCCCTACCTGTCCAAAGCACATGCACACCTGCACAGTCATCCATACACACAGACACAAGCACCACAGACACACCCAAGAGTAAGGCAAGACGTGCACACAAGCATCCTCAGGGGACTGATACCACAGACACAGGTGATGGGGAACACACACACACACAGGCATCCACATTCACTCCGCAGTCCTCCAAATCCTCTCCCTCCAAGACCCCTTCCCTTGCCTCGCCTGCTACCACACATACACAGCAGGTCTTCCTGTGTGACCTCGGCCTCTTCCCCACCATTCCTGCTGACCCAGCACACCAGGGGAAGAAGAAGTCCACCCACACAGAGAGGAGTGCCCCTCGCCCCCGGACTCCCTCCCCCAGGCGCAGGCAGACACAGGATCCCATTCGGAAGTCCCCCTGGAGCAGGAAGAGCAAGACCCCACCACCACCACCACGCAGCTCCAGCGCCCAGTCTCTCTCCTCCATCCCCCAGGCCACCACTGCACAGGTTCCCCCGCCACACCCAGCCCCAGGTTCCCCCACACACCGATACCGCATCCCCAGACTGCTTAGGCCCTCCCCCCTGCCACTTGATCTTCCACCCCCAACCCAGATGCTCTGCCTGTTAGTGGCACTGTTGTTGTGACCGGGTCCCCCCCCTCTGTCCTGCCCACCTCATCTGCCCACCCTTCCACTTCCTTGGAGTCATGCACTGCAGTGGAGTCCACAACCACCACGTCTGACTCGGGCACTGCAGTGGGTAGCCAGTCCACTACATCAGTCCAGCCCACTGCAGTGGTTGCAGCACCCACACCAACTGACTTGTGTACCACGGTGGTGCCGGCCCCCCCTGAGTCAGACACCTCCACTGCAGTTGCCGGTGACACTCCTGCACCCACCACCCCTTCACTGCCTCACTCTGCCATCCCCTGATCCTGTCCCTGCAGTGCCTGGCCTGCCCCTTGTATGCCCCTCCAAGGGGGATGTCCCCCAAACGTACTAGTGCAGGCAAGCAATGTGTGACCAGTTGTCACTTCTCACCCTGTTGGTACTGTTATTTTGGACTGGCCATTGGCCTTAGTTTCTTTTGGACTTCCGTTTTTACCCTGACATTTGCTGAATAAAGCCTATTTTTGTTTACTTTTGGGTTTTCTTTTGATGTACATGATGTGGATGAGTAGCATCCTGCATTTGCAGTTGTAATAGTGTTCACATCAGGGCGATGAAGTGTTGCAGTGATGGACTCCATGTGGTCCATGGAACATGTGTCCTGTTGTATTCTGGATCTATGGCATCCTTTGCTACAGTCTGAGGGTGTAATGTTCAGCATTTGACACAGGGATGTCCTTTTTGCATTTGTAAATGAACATCTTTGTCTTACACTGATGCACATCTGGTGGGCTTAGCACTGTTCAATGTTCCTATTTCCCTGACTGTGTGCCAAGCTCCACTGGACATGCAGTTTTGCACATCAATGTCGAAGGACTCATCTGTGCATACAGTGCAACTTGCTTGACACTTGTTTGGTGTGTGTGCAGATGACTGAAGTGACACCCCCGTACCCAGGCTGATGTGAGCAGAGCCTTCTGTGTGTTGTGGTTGTTGACTCACTGACGGAGTGTTCTGCTGACATGTTTGGGTCGTGCACAGACAAGGTTTGGCACAGCGGACCTTCCACAGGAGTGTTGTGCCCTCATGTCAGTGTGTAATCTGGTTACATTGCGTGGGCCTGTGTTGTGTAAGCATGTCTGTGCGTGTTCCCTTCCCTTTTCCCACACAGGCTGTGTCCCTAGGGATGTTCCTGTTTGTGATGCTTGCTGAGTTGTTCTGTGTTCATCCAGCATCTTGGACCTGGTTTCTCTGTGATGTGGGTGCATGGCAAACTAATGTTCATGAGGTTGTCATCCCAGGTTGTCTTTGTTGTCAGTGCTGGGGATGTGGGCAAACGCAGATGGGACACATTCAGGATTCCCCTTGGCACTTGTTGTTTACACGAGTAATGTGATTTACAGTTTGTGTTAGCTTACAGTGATTGTGACACGTTGTGTGTGTGACTGCTGCCACTCCTCAGGGTCAGAGCTGCAATGTTGGTAGTTGTGTAAGTGTGTTCTTCGTGTGTCACCTTGGCTTCTTCATTGGTGTGTGACTATGGCCAGGATCCCATTGATTGTGGTGGATTTCACATCATGCCCAAGTACAGCATACTGTGCTGTGTGTCAGACATTGACAAGTCTTGTTGACTGGCCATGTGTGATGGGTTTCTGCACCTTGGTTCCCACCACCACCCCTGGTATTGTCATGGGTGCATGTGCAATGTCACCTGTCCATGTGAGCTTCACTGCTGCACATTGGTGGAGATCAGGGTGTGTGGTGTTGAGTGTGTGCAGAAGTGAGTTGTTGCACGGCCAGACCCCTACCTCCATATTGGCCTTGGCTGGCAGGCCGTGCTGATTGGTTGGAGCTTGTGTAGGTGTGATGGTAGTTAGTTGCTCAGGACACATGGCTGGGTTTCACAGTGTGAACGACATCTGACATTGTCATCACAGTGGGATTATCATGCAGGCCAGTGTCAGCACAATATGGGGTCCCTGGGGGTAGTGCTGTGGTGGGTCTGACTCTTGCTGTGTTAGTTGCAGTTCCTACATGCTTGTGTGACATGTGCAATTTGTGCTCCCTCTCATCTAACAATGCCTGATTGCCCACACAGGGGATTTGGATCCATGAGTTACTTTTGTGTGGCACTGTATGTGCATCTGTGTAATTGGTATTCATGCCTCATCATGTGTTGTGTGGTTGCCTGGGGACACTGGCACCCCCCCACACCTCACCTGTTGTGTTTGTTGTGCAGTGTGGGTCTGCCTGTTTGTGCATGTGCACCACTGCATTGGCATATCTTTAGTGTGTATGTTGTTTGGTGGGTTTGACCTGCTGTCCCTGGGACTCCTAGGTCATCAGTCAGCACAATGATCATTGTTTGTGTGTCCCATTGCTTGCATGGTATGTTATTTGTTCACCTCACATCTACAGTCTCCACAGGGTATCTACATTTGTGTGCCCATTGGTGCGAATATGTGGGTCTGCATTATGATGGTCACTTCTGTCATTGTGTCATTGATGGATGTTGACAGTGTCAGCCCCCATGGGTGATGTTTGTCTGCACATGGCCAAAGGTATGTCTTATTTGCACTGCACTGTTTGCCTCACCCAATCTATGTTGCTATGGGACACAGGCACTACTTTGCCACTGATGTGTTTGTTGTTCTGTGACCAGGAATCATCTATGCAGTTTGGCAGTTGCAGCTTTTTCTATGTCAACACTTACCTTTTGGTCACTGTGATGATGGGGGCTTAGACCCCATTGCCACAATGTGCAAAATGTGCTTCAGCTATGGACCCCACACTTACCTTTTGGTCACTGTGATGATGGGGGCTTAGACCCCATTGCCACAATGTGCATAATTTGCTTCAGCTATGGACCCCACACTTACCTTTTGGTCACTGTGATGATGGGGGCTTAGACCCCATTGCCACAATGTTCAAAAGGTGCTTCAGCTATGGACCCCACACTTACCTTTTGGTCACTGTGATGATGGGGGCTTAGACCCCATTGCCACAGTGGTCATGGTCTGCTTGCATTGTGGGGGCCACACACATTTATGTGTGACACATGTGATAGGGGGTCACATTGTATGTTCAAAGTCATGTTCAGTGTTATAGGCATTTGACACAGTCTACACATGCTTGTCATGGTGTTGGAGGGGGATGTCTTTTTGTTGCATTCCTTATGTTGGTGTGTGCTTGTTGTGTCATGCATTAGCCATCCTGTAAGTGGGGGTGTTGTTGGTGGTAGGCATCCTGCCCCCCATGGGTAGAGGTGGTAGTAGTGACAGGCATCTGGCACCCCCTGAGTAGGGATGGTAGTGGTGGTAGGCATCCAGCCCCCCATGGGTAGAGGTGGTAGTAGTGACAGGCATCCAGCCCCCCATGGGTAGGGTTGGTAGTAGTGGTAGGCATCTGGCACCCCCTGAGTAGGGGTGGTAGTGGTGGTAGGCATCCAGCCCCCCATGGGTTGAGGTGGTAGTAGTGACAGGCATCCAGCCCCCATGGGTAGAGGTGGTAGTAGTGGTAGGCATCTGGCACCCCTGAGTAGGGGTGGTAGTGGTGGTAGGCATCCAGCCCCCATGGGTAGAGGTGGTAGTAGTGACAGGCATCCAGCCCCCATGGGTAGAGGTGGTAGTAGTGGTAGGCATCTGGCACCCCTGAGTAGGGGTGGTAGTGGTGGTAGGGCATCCAGCCCCCATGGGTAGAGGTGGTAGTAGTGACAGGCATCCAGCCCCCCATGGGTAGAGGTGGTAGTAGTGACAGGCATGTGGCACCCCATGAGTAGGGGTGGTAGTGGTGGTGGGCATGCAGCCCCCCATGGGTAGAGGTGGTAGTAGTGGTAGGCATCTGGCACCCCTTGAGTAGGGGTGGTAGTAGTGGTAGGCATCTGGCACCCCCTGAGTAGGGGTGGTAGTGGTGGTAGGCATCCAGCCCCCCATGGGTAGAGGTGGTAGTAGTGACAGGCATCCAGCCCCCCATGGGTAGAGGTGGTAGTAGTGACAGGCATTCAGCCCCCCATGGGTAGAGGTGGTAGTAGTGGTAGGCATCTGGCACCCCCTGAGTAGGGGTGGTAGTGGTGGTGGGCATCCAGCCCCCCATGGGTAGGGTGGTAGTAGTGGTAGGCATCTGGCACCCCCTGAGTAGGGGTGGTAGTGGTGGTGGGCATCCAGCCCCCCATGGGTAGAGGTGGAAGTAGTGACAGGCATCTGGCACCCCTGAGTAGGGGTGGTAGTGGTGGTGGGCATCCAGCCCCCATGGGTAGAGGTGGTAGTAGTGACAGGCATCCAGCCCCCCATGGGTAGAGGTGGTAGTAGTGGTAGGCATCTGGCACCCCCTGAGTAGGGGTGGTAGTGGTGGTAGGCATCCAGCCCCCCATGGGTAGAGGTGGTAGTAGTGACAGGCATCCAGCCCCCCATGGGTAGAGGTGGTAGTAGTGACAGGCATCCAGCCCCCCCATGGGTAGAGGTGGTAGTAGTGGTAGGCATCTGGCACCCCCTGAGTAGGGGTGGTAGTGGTGGTAGGCATCCAGCCCCCCATGGGTGGAGGTGGTTCTAGTGACAGGCATCCAGCCCCCCATGGGTAGAGGTGGTAGTAGTGGTAGGCATCTGGCACCCCCTGAGTAGGGGTGGTAGTGGTGGTAGGCATCCAGCCCCCCATGGGTAGAGGTGGTAGTAGTGACAGGCATCCTGCCCCCATGGGTAGAGGTGGTAGTAGTGGTAGGCATCTGGCACCCCCTGAGTAGGGGTGGTAGTGGTGGTAAGCATCCAGACCCCCATGGGTAGAGGTGGTAGTAGTGACAGGCATCCAGCCCCCCATGGGTAGAGGTGGTAGTAGTGACAGGCATCTGGCACCCCATGAGTAGGGGTGGTAGTGGTGGTGGGCATCCAGCCCCCCATGGGTAGAGGTGGTAGTAGTGGTAGGCATCTGGCACCCCCTGAGTAGGGGTGGTAGTAGTGGTAGGCATCTGGCACCCCCTGAGTAGGGGTGGTAGGCATCCAGCCCCCCATGGGTAGAGGTGGTAGTAGTGACAGGCATCCAGCCCCCCATGGGTAGAGGTGGTAGTAGTGGTAGGCATCTGGCACCCCCTGAGTAGGAGTGATAGTGGTGGTAGGCATCCAGCCCCCATGGGTAGAGGTGGTAGTAGTGACAGGCATCCAGCCCCCATGGGTAGATGTGGTACTAGTGGTAGGCATCTGGCACCCCTGAGTAGGGGTGGTAGTGGTGGTAGGCATCCAGCCCCCATGGGTAGAGGTGGTAGTAGTGGTAGGCATCTGGCACCCCCTGAGTAGGGGTGGTAGTGGTGGTAGGCATCCAGCCCCCCATGGGTAGAGGTGGTAGTAGTGGTAGGCATCTGGCACCCCCTGAGTAGGGGTGGTAGTGGTGGTGGGCATCCAGCTCCCCAGGGGTAGAGGTGGTACTAGTGACAGGCATCTGGCACCCCATGAGTAGGGGTGGTAGTGGTGGTGGGCATCCAGCCCCCCATGGGTAGGGTGGTAGTAGTGGTAGGCATCTGGCACCCCCTGAGTAGGAGTGATAGTGGTGGTAGGCATCCAGCCCCCCATGGGTAGAGGTGGTAGTAGTGACAGGCATCCATCCCCCATGGGTAGATGTGGTAGTAGTGGTAGGCATCTGGCACCCCTGAGTAGGGGTGGTAGTGGTGGTGGGCATCCAGCCCCCCATGGGTAGAGGTGGTAGTAGTGACAGGCATCTGGAACCCCATGGGTAGGGGTGGTAGTGGTGGTGGGTATCCAGCCCCCCATGGGTAGAGGTGGTAGTAGTGACAGGCATCCAGCCCCCCATGGGTAGAGGTGGTAGTAGTGACAGGCATCTGGCACCCCATGAGTAGGGGTGGTAGTGGTGGTGGGCATCCAGCCCCCCATGGTTAGAGGTGGTAGTAGTGGTAGGCATCTGGCACCCCCTGAGTAGGGGTGGTAGGCATCTGGCACCCCCTGAGTAGGGGTGGTAGGCATCCAGCCCCCCATGGGTAGAGGTGGTAGTAGTGACAGGCATCCAGCCCCCCATGGGTAGAGGTGGTAGTAGTGGTAGGCATCTGGCACCCCCTCAGTAGGGGTGATAGTGGTGGTAGGCATCCAGCCCCCATGGGTAGAGGTGGTAGTAGTGACAGGCATCCAGCCCCCCATGGGTAGAGGTGGTAGTAGTGGTAGGCATCTGGCACCCCTGAGTAGGGGTGGTAGTGGTGGTAGGCATCCAGCCCCCCATGGGTAGAGGTGGTAGTAGTGGTAGGCATCTGGCACCCCTGAGTAGGGGTGGTAGTGGTGGTAGGCATCCAGCCCCCATGGGTAGAGGTGGTAGTAGTGGTAGGCATCTGGCACCCCTGAGTAGGGGTGGTAGTGGTGGTGGGCATCCAGCTCCCCATGGGTAGAGGTGGTAGTAGTGACAGGCATCTGGCACCCCATGGGTAGGGGTGGTAGTGGTGGTGGGCATCCAGCCCCCATGGGTAGAGGTGGTAGTAGTGACAGGCATCTGGCACCCCTGAGTAGGGGTGGTAGTGGTGGTGGGCATCCAGCCCCCATGGGTAGAGGTGGTAGTAGTGACAGGCATCTGGCACCCCATGGGTAGGGGTGGTAGTGGTGGTAGGCATCCAGCCCCCATGGGTAGAGGTGGTAGTAGTGGTAGGCATCTGGCACCCCTGAGTAGGGGTGGTAGTGGTGGTGGGCATCCAGGCCCCTATGTGTATATGTGGCATTGGTGATGGCCATCCCGCCCCTATGGTGCTGCTGTTGCTGGTGTAAGTAATTTCTGCATCCCTCTGTGTGTGTGTGATATGTCGGGTACGTGTAGTTTGTTTTTGTTGTTGGTGTCTGACTTACCTTCTGCGCCGTACGCGTCCGTGCCTGTTTCGGTAATAGATGTAGAATATTGGTAGGATCGGCACGATGGGATTCATGGTTGGTTCGTCTCGTTCGTCTTTCTCTTTGCTTCGCCTCGTCCTCGTCGCGTTCGTCTCGTAGCCGTGGATCGTCTTGTGGCGCGAATCGGAGCTTATGTGCGCCTCTCCCGGATGCTTTGACGTGCCGTGCGTAGCGACGGGTTTGGCGCGTACGGAAAGCGCATCGTACTTGTCCGGCCGGACGGGGCTGCATTTTGCGTTTCCGGATCCGCCTCGGTCGGAGAACAGGACCTGTATTGGGTGAGTACGACTGGGTCGGGATTTGGGCAGTTGTGCGCATCGTACTTGCTCGTTCGGACGTATGTGCGAGTCGGTCGGGAAACAGGCATTCGCCTGGCTTTTTTCCCGGCCGAATGGTATTAGGTGCGCCTACGACCGGGATCGGAATCGACCCCTTAATGTCCATTATTCTATTATTTCATTCAGTATATGTGGGCAAAGTGCCAAATAGTCCAGCCTCTCTAATGTGTCGGCCAACCTACAATTGTAGTCTTATTTTGATACCTTCTGATTTGATTTGATTTGTAAACTTATAAAGCGCACGATTGCCCGAAGGCGTCTTGGCGCTGCTGTTTGATGCGCTTCTAAGATATTGCAGAGGTGAGATTCTGACTTAGCGGGGATACAGCCAGGTTTTTACTGCCTTTCTGAAGGCCAGAAGCGACGGGCTACTTTTTATTGTGATAGGTAGAAGGTTCCATGACTTGGCTGTCCTCCACAGAAAGCTTCTCCCTCCCCACCGGGCCTGCTTAAACTTGGGTACTTGTAGAAGTTTTGCGTGAATAGATCTTAAACGTCTTGCTGGTACATAACATTTGAGGTGTGTTCTCAAGAACTGAGGTCCTGAGCCATGAAGTGCCTTGTATGCCAGACACAAAGGGGCCGATTCCGATCTGGGTCGGAAAACTCTCCGACCGAGCCGGATCCGGAGAGATTTCCGACCGAGCCGGACTCCTGCAGTCCGACCGAGCGAGTACGATGCAGCCGCATGCTGCCGGACTCGATTCGGTCGGACTCCCATTGAAGTCAATGGGAGCCGGTCGTACGACGCGTACATGGGCTCCCATTGACTCAATGGGTACGTCGCGAACAAGGGGGCCCCCTGTAGTGGGTACGCGTTGGTGCCATCCGCACCGTACATGCATGTGTTCGACTTGTACGGCTACGGGTGCAGGGGGGTCCGGCAGGGACCCCCCAAGTCCGGCTCTGGGTGCTTTTTCGAGCCGGATGCTCCGACTCGATCCGGCTGTCCGACACGTCCATCGTACTGGCTCAGTCAGAAAACGTCTCCATTGCGCGCCACGAATCGAGTGCGACCTAGTCGGACAGAGCCGGTCGGACACGGAAATGAGTCAGTCGGCGATTTCGCGTTCACTCGCATCGTACTTGCTCGCTCGGACGACTGTACGAATCGGTCGGAAACAAAGCCTCCGACTCGGATCTGGTAAAGCCGAATCCGATTCGGAGCCCTACCGACCGAGATCGGAATCGACCCCATAGACTTAAACACTATCCTTTTGTCCACCGGTAACCAGTGGAGGGCCCTTAGTCTGTGGGAGACTGGTTCAGATCTGGGAATGTCCAGCACTAGCCTTGCTGCTGCGTTCTGGAGATGCTGAAGTTTAGCTAGGTATTGTGCCTGAATCCCTGCATATAAAGCATTGCCGTAGTCCAGTCTGGACAGGGCCAGCACTGTAACCACTGTTTTACGTGAGTCATGGGGGATAAAAGGACATATTCTTCTGATCATCTTTAATATATACCAAATGGTTGAGGACAGATTATTGATCTGGGCGTTAAAAGTCAATTTCTCATCCAATATGACTCCCAGATTTTTGACTTTGCATACTGGGATTGGGCAGTCGCCCATACTGGCAGGCCACCAATTGGGGGACCAGAAATCCGCGTTTGATCCCAGAAGCATAACCTCTGTTTTATCACCATTCAGCTTTAAACGATTAAGAGCTGCATCCATTGATTCACCTGCATCATGCAGTCCTTGAAGCGGTCTGCCGTTTCGTCGACGTTGCTAGTTACTGACACCACTATTTGGGTGTCATCGGCGTACGAAACTGGCACGAACCCACATTGCCTGATGATCGAGGCCAGGGGAGCAACATAAATGTTGCAAAGAGTGGGGCTTAAGGAAGAGCCCTGGGGCACTCCACATGGTACAAATTCTAACCTTTATCAGAACCTGCATCAGGAACTGTGCATAGGAATTTCAAATTTCTAGTACTTAAGAATAATAAATTGCCCATGGCCCCATAAATGTACAAAGTGGCGCAGATCTTAAATTGACAAGGCATACAAGGCAAACAAAGTTTGGGCCTCTGTTATCATTTCTATCCTTAATAAAGTGATAGAAAGATAGATGTACAGCTCATACGATGACTGTATATTTCTGTACTATGAGTTAGCAAAGCAGGAGAGGACGAGAAAAAAAAGACGAACTCAAGCATCACACATTCAGTTCTCAAAATAGTACATGCTTTGTATACAGAAATCAATCATGTTTTTGTAATTTATTTAAATGTAGTAGGCATTTGCGTTATCATCACTGCCATTGCCACCACCAACATTATCAAGACCACCCTTACCATTACTTCCTCCATGGTTACCACCGCCTCCATTACCATCAGCGTTATTACCACTATACTCACTATTACCTGCACAATTAACATTTCCACCACTATCACCATTACCTACTATCATCATGACAACACCACCACCATTACCACCACCATTACTACCACCACACCAGTGCCACTACAAACATTACAAACACACCCATTTGCTCTTCCAGCTTCACAGCATTTGTGCATGCCTTTATGTATGCTTTAGGATATGAAAGGCAGACCTATTGGCTTTGCCAGTGCTTCCTTGTTCGTCGTGCAGTCACATTTGTAATGCACAATATGGAGAAAGTCATGCAAAGCACCCATATAGATTAGTTGTTACATTCCCTTTGTGATATTCCCACTAACGTTTTACTCACAGCACGTTAAAAAAAGTAAACAATAAAATCATCTAGAAAAGGCACTGACTGGTTTACATATAAATAGGAAAGCTGTAAACTGAGAGATATGACTCGTTAAATTGTAATTTGAGCCACAGTAAAAGATAGCATGGCACTTATCTTCCTACTTCTAGAGGAAGCCTAGAGAAGCACACTCCTAAAAGATTAGATAAAACAAGATTTACAAAAAAAGGAGGCAGATGCTTCAGAGAAAGATAAGACAATCCCGCATTTCGGATAAGCACAGAATGTAGCTACTGTGTTGGTCTATAACAATCTGGATTTGTGCTACATTTTACAATGCAATAAAGATCATAAAGAGATGCTATAATATATTGTGATTTTTTTTAATTTCTCACTATTCTTAAGAAATTACCTTGTATGCCAAAAGAAAATATTATTTGTGAGACCATGGTAGGGGCAGAAAAACTTAACAAAGAAAAGCAACATCCCAAAAAGTATCAACATTGTTGAGAGATATAACTCTAGACCTGTCAGTATGATGCATAGTCCTCGATAAGATTCTGCTATCTATATTTTAATGGGCAGTTACAGTGGGGAGTGCACTTCAAGTGTTAAATTCATCCTCACCCATAAAAAGAATCTATTTCACTTGAGAATGATTGTATTATCCAAAGGTTGTGGCTTTTCCAAGCACAGTTGTTCTGGGTTCTGAGTGTTTCATGCACGTGTATTCTGTGGGGGTGTTGCATGGTACCAGGCCTGCACCTCTCCACCTATCCCATATGAGTCTGGAGTATAGTCTGTGTAGTGTGCAGCTGTAATTTGTTCCTGCAGTGTAGGCCAAATGAGGAGCAGGAGGTGTGGGTCTTCTGCCCTTCAAAATGAACCTGGTAAGTGTAATGTGAAGGGCTCTTGTATCCCTAATTCTGAGTGTCTGGTTAGCATTGTTCTGTTTACTCTGTGTTTCCATTTCCGTGGGCCTAGCAGACCATATATTTGCCTGTCCCAACGCATCCACGACTGTATGCGGCCAGTCTAGAGACAACCCCCATCTAAACCGTATGAGTGTGCCAGTGTAATTTAAAAATGTAGGTGTTCCCTATATAGCACCTAAGTTTGAGGATGGATGGTCAGGCCTGTGACCCTCCATGTGACCCTTGTGAGTGTAAGTGAGAGTTTCAGTGGGTGGTGCTCATGTTTTCTTGATTCTGTGATTTCCATTAGTCTGCCTCCCTATCCCATGTCTCCACTTCACAATACCTCCCAAGTACTGTGTCTACTTAAGTGAGGGATAGACTTGCTGTCTGAGGTCTAAGGCTCAGAAAGATCGCTCTAACCTGAGAACCAGCTTTAGAATTTGAGGCATGCATACGTGAGGTTTCTTTAACCCGAGGAACGGCTTTGCTATCAGAAATAGTAACCTGTGTAAATGAGCCTGGGGCATGCTCGAATGTAATAATTGTCAGTGTATGTTCCATCATTATAGATTTTTATAATCTGTCTCATTGTAGGAATAGATGTATTCTAATGTCAGATTCTCACATCCCCAGTGTTATAATATGCTCATTCCATTTAGCGTGCTATGTCTCTGTGCTGGTGAGTTGCCAGTTCCAACGTCAAGGTGTAGTCTAGCTCAGCGTGTAGGCTTCTGTCTCAAAATATTTATGCTTGTGATTTCCTGTCCTAGGTCGATGTTGGTGTCTGTTAAATGTATTTGTCAGGTGTTAACTGGGAGAAACCATTGTGTTCAGATTCCCCGAGTACTCCTTCTGAATTTGTCAAAACTCTACTGATTAAACCACTATCAGGCTGTCTGAATGTTGCTGCTCCAGGTCTCTCGGTGACTTCAGGTAGTAAAGAATCATTTCAAGGCCAGTGCAGGTGAAAAGGGGATGTACCTAGAGGTACACCCTGCCTTTTCATTTTCTCTCAATTACCAATCAGCCCACCTGTTATCTCCAACCTACGTGGGCAGTGAGGTCTAAATGGAGGAAATTAGGACGTCATGTACTTCAAAGACTAAATGGACTTGTTCGTGCTGAAATGTGACAGGACACATAAAGACACATGAAGTTGTATGTTCTGGTGCAATCATTACTGGGCTTTGCCTTGCTGTACATGTAATGGCTAATAGCAATTCCTCTTGCATGAAGCATTGAGGCAATCCTTACAGGATTGCTGGTCCAGGCCAGCACTCTCCCCAGCAGCAGCTCCGCCTCACAGCCGCTCCGCTCCAGTACAGAGGCCTTCCACGAGCAGGGTTCGCGCCGGCAGCCCGGCCCAGCGCCTCAGGTATTCTCCACTTTGCCTGCCGTTCCGTTCATTTTAATTCCGCATTTGTTCCCTATTGTGTTATTATTGTGCTTACTGTATTTCTTGTGATTCCCCCGTATTACTTGTGATTTCCCCGCTGTATTTTTTGGTCACTTCTTCCCGCCGCTACTGCCCCTGCGGCCCCGCCCCCCGACACAGCCCCGCTCCCGCCTCCCTATCTCTGGTCCCGCCCCCCTCCCCTACTTTATGGCGACCCGCTGCGGGGGAGCGCGTGTGAAGCCTTGACCTCTCGTCCAGGCCAGCACTCTCCCCAGCAGCAGCTCCGCCTCACAGCCGCTCCGCTCCGGTACAGAGCCCTTCCACGAGCAGGGTTCGCGTCGGCAGCCCGGCCCAACGCCTCAGGTGTTCTCCACTTTGCCTGCCCATTCCGTTCATGCTAATTCCGCATTTGTTGCCTATTTGTTGCCTATTGTGTTATTAATGTGCTTACTGTATTTCTTGTGATTCCCCCGTATTACTTGTGATTTCCTCGCTGTATTTTTTGGTCACTTCTTCCCGCTGCTGCTGCCCCTGCGGCCCCACCCCCCGACAAAGCCCCGCTTCCGCCTCCCTACCTCTGGTCCCGCCCCCCTCCCCTACTTTATGGCGACCGTGCGCAGCGAGAGCGCCGCTGGCGCGCCGAAGGCGTGCCTAAGGCAAGCCCGTCTGCGCCCGTCCGCGTCCCGACCGCGGCCAGCGCCAGGAACCCTGGCTCTCCCAGGCCCCACCGCTACAATTCCACCACCCTCCACGCACTCAATCCCAGAAGACACACCGCCTGCGGAAGATCCTCGCCGAACACCACCCACGGACAGTTCTCGTGCAGACGCTGCCGCAGATCCTTCACCATCGACAAAACCCCCACAACCGCGAAGGCCCGCCTGATGCATGCACCGCCGAAACCCTGACATGCATCCTCCTCAACGTGCACTCCCTGCACCGACACGCCGTAGAGATCTGGGACCTGATCGACACCCTCTCGCCAGACGTCGCCTTCTTCACGGAAACCTGGACCAGTGCCACCTCCGGCCCCGATATCGCCACTGCCATCCCCGACGGCTACAAGATCCGGAGAAGGGACCGCCCTCACCGTCCAGGAGGAGGACTCGCCATCGCACACAAGACCCCCCTCCGACTCTCCACATCCAGCACGAGTGACCCCCACTCCAACACAGAACACCTCCACTTCCAGATCCAGACCAGCCCCAGGACCACGCTACGTGGCACCCTCATCTACAGACCGCCGTGTCCTCGCACCCATTCCGCATCTACCATCGCCGAGCTCGCCGCACCCCACGCCATCACCTCCATGGACTACATTCTACTCGGGGACCTGAACTTCCACCTCGACAACTGCAATGACCCCGACTCCACCACTCTCCTCGACAACCTCGCCAACCTCGGACTGAAGCAGCTGGTCAACACGCCCACTCACAGAGCTGGACACACCCTCGACCCAATCTTCACAGGAGGGACAAATGTCCGCTTCAGCCACACCACCCAGCCCCTCTGGATGGACCACCACTGCGTCCATTTCACCTTCAACACCACCACCGCACCTAAGCCCGCCACGCACCCGCCACGAAGGAACTGGAGCAAGGTCACAGAGGAACACCTCAACACCACCCTCCTCCAAAACCCCCCCAGCGCCACAACCGACACCAACTCTGCAGCCATTGAATTTCACCGCTGGGTCTCCCGCTGCGCCGACAAGCTCGCACCCCTCCGCCACCACGCCAAACAACGCCCTCTGAAGGCCACCTGGTTCACCACGGAACTGCAAGAAGCCAGGCGCTCCTGCAGACGCCTAGAGAAAACCTGGCAAAATCAGAAAACCACGGAAGCACGGGACAACCACAGGAGCGCCATGAAGGAATACCACCAGCGCATAAGAGACACCAAACGGATCTTCATAAGAGACAAAGTCCAGACCAACACGACCAACGCCAAGGAACTGTTCAACGTCATACAGCAGTTCACAAAACCCCCCAGCGAAGCCACGGACGTCACACCTTCCCAGGAACTCTGCAACAAGCTCAGCTCCTACTTCCATCTGAAGATTAAAGTCCGCTACGTCAACTTCAGCGAACAGACGCCGGACACCACCCCCCCCCCAACGCCACCGATAAGCCAACCAACATGACCTGGAATCCCGCCACCGTCGAACACATCACCGCGACCATGAAGAAAACCCACTCAGGAGCCCCAACGGACCCCTGCCCACCACACATATTCCACAGGGCCACCGCCGCCATCGCACCCGAACTAGGACGGACCATCAATGCCTCCTTCATGTCCAGCATCTTCCCAGACAACTGGAAACGGGCAGAGGTTAAACCCCTCCTCAAGATACCAATGGCCGAGCCAACAGACCTGAAAAACTACCGGCCCATCTCTCTCCTCCCCTTCGCGGCCAAAGTCACTGAGAGACTCGTAAACGCCCAGCTGACCGCCTTCATCGAAGAGAACTCCATCCTAGATGCCTCCCAGTCCGGTTTCCGCAGCCACCACAGCACCGAGACCGCCCTCCTCGCCGCCACTGACGACATCCGCATGCTACTCGACCAGGGACACACTGCGGCCCTCCTCCTTCTAGACCTCTCCGCAGCCTTCGACACCGTTTCACATCGCACGCTCGCAACCAGACTTCACGACGCGGGATACAAGGAGCAGCCCTCGACTGGATCCGATCCTTTCTCTCCGGCAGAACCCAGAGGATCAGACTCCCTCCCTTCCTCTCCGAACCCACCGATATCAACTGCGGAGTACCCAAGGATCATCGCTCAGCCCCACGCTCTTCAACGTCTACATGGCCCCCCTCGCCACCATCGTCAGACAGCATGTGCTCAGCAATGTATCCTACGCCGACGACACCCAGCTCATCCTCTCAATCATGAACAATCCCGAAGACACCAGACTCTGCTTCCAGGAAGGAATGAAGAACGTGGCAGCCTGGATGAAAGACAGCTGTTTGAAGCTCAACTCAGAGAAGACCGAGGTCCTCATCCTCGGACCATGCACCTCCGCCAGGGACAACACCTGGTGGCCCCCCGCCCTCGGGAATCTACCCACCCCTACAGACTACGCACGAAACCTCGGCATCATCCTCGACTCCTCCCTCTCCATGAACCGCCAGATCAACGCCGTCGCTTCCACCAGCTTCAACTGCCTGCGCATCCTCCGCAAGACCTTCAAATGGATCCCCCCCGACTGCAGAAGGACCGTCACCCACGCGCTCATAACCAGCAGACTGGACTACGGCAACGCCCTATACGCCGGAATCAACAGAACTCTTCTACACAAACTCCAAACCACCCAGAACGCCGCAGCCAGACTCGTCCTCGGGACACCGCGTCACGAACACATGACCCAACACCTACGAGACTTCCACGTACCCAAAAGGAACCTCCGCTCCGCCGACCTTGCCCTGGCCGAGGTCCCCCGCATCCGCAGAAACAGAACAGGCAGGAAAGCCTTCTCCTACATCGCAGCCAGGACCTGGAACGAGCTCCCGGTGAACATCAGACGCTCCCCGACCCTGCACACGTTCAGGAAGGACCTCAAGACCTGGCTCTTCAACTGATCCGGAGCTCCCCCCCTAGCGCCTTGAGACCCTCATGGGTGAGTAGCGTGCTCTACAAACCCCTGATTGATTGAAACTGGTGTGATGGAGGGACAATAACTTCTGTGGCTTAATTAACCCTCTTGAATTTGACTTCTACTTAATTTGGAAATCTGTGCTGAGAAAGGTTGCTTGCTTAACCATTAATTACTACCATTTGTAAAATCTTCTATATGACTAGTGAGAGCACATCAAATGTAGACTCCTTCTTCCTGGCCCCTGCAATGCAAAGGTCTAGGTGCCTGAAGAATAAAAGAGTTAGGATCAACTACAATTTACCAATTACAGTGTAACCCATTTGGTCGCAGAGTAAAGCTCAGAGTTGATTGATGGGATTTAGTATGTATTTATTATAAATCAAAGGCCAGCTGATATAACATGAGTTTGTCTAAGGAGACCAATTAAAACGTATTCTAGCTGGGAATCAGGGGAACCCTAATAATCAGGGAAGCAGAGAAAGGTGTCAGCATAGCAGAACTTCTGTAGAAGTTCTCAAAGGTAAAGTATATTGTATGGTGTTAAAAGTTAGTAATGACAGACAACGGAGGAGCTTTCCAGTCTGCTTTAATGATCATCCAACTCTCCGGAAACAATGACTACTGTGAACATTCTAAGTCAAACTCCAGTGGACTAAACCAGGTAAGGGGAAGGGAAAGGGGTGGGTGGAGTGTACCATTTAACAGTAAGATTACAACACATCTCCCTTATTTACCAACAGAAAATACGCTACATTTTGTAACTTTGTCACAGCTCCAATATTGTCCATTTTCGAGCAGAACTACATTCTTGAATGTCTTGGCTATGCGACAAGGAGGGTAAAATTTGCTCACATTGCGTGCCCCTTTTACATTCCTCCTCACCTGCACCATATCTCCTACTCTCCACCCCGGGCCTTTGACTCCATTCTTTTTGTCATACCAGCCCTTGTATTTTTCCTGGTGCAGTTTGACCTTCTCGCTAGCTTCTACCAGATTGGGGTTGGCCACCTTCCCACCCTCCAACCAACTGGGGTTGAGTTTAGTGCAGGGTTCTCTCCTCCTGAGGGACACAAAAGGGGAAATACCTGTTATTAGATTGGGGGAGGTGTGGTACGCCCACAGGCAGTCCCGCAGGGATGATTCTATTTTCCACCCATTGGTGGAGGCTAGCTGAATGTGATCTTTGATGAGTCTGTTTGCCCTCTCTACCAGGCCATTGGCCTTGGGGCAATACAAAGCCGTCTTCTAATGTTTGATGTTCATTTTGGCGAGGAAGTCAATCATGAGCTGCGAGGTAAACTGTACTCCATTGTCCGTGATCAACGAAGATGGTATGCCTTCCTTTGCAAACACATCTTTCAGAAATTCAAGGACATCACTTGTGTTGATATGATGGACGAACTTGTATGAGACCCAATGAGAAGTGTAGTCCACTAGCACTAGCAAGAACCTCTTCTGGACACCCAGATTGTCCATGGGCCCAATAATGTCCATGGCCAGTTTACTCCATGGCTTAATGGGTACTTCCACTGGGGATAGAGGTGTTTTCCTTATTACTTTGCTTTTGTCGCTCCTAGCACAGCTAATGCAATCCTTTACTAACTGCTCCACCATGGAGTCCATTCTGGGGAACCAGAACTTCTCCCTCACTCTTTGTTTGGTAAGGCTGCGTCCTAAGTGCCCTTCGTGCGCTAGTTCCACAATTCTTTTCCTGAGGTTGGTTGGTGGAACTATCCTGTTTTGGCGGTAGACTTTGTTCTCTATGATGCTTAGTTCGTAACGCACTTCCCAAAAGTCTCTGAGATTTTCCTCAAGTTCGCTGCATTTCTTGGGCCATCCTTCGACCATGAACTCTTTAAGTTTCTGCATATCTTTGTCTTCCTCTTCTTCTTTCTCCCATTCTTCCTCCGTCAGTGCTGGCTCGTCCACTGCCATGATGGGGCTATCTAACATTTCTTCTTCTTGTTCATTTTCTAAAGGGGCTCTCGACAGGTAGTCTGCAATTTTATTCTCCTCCCCAGGAACATACTCCACTCTGAAGTTGAAATTCTCCAACCCTAAGATCCATTTCCCTATCCTGGGAGTGCAGTTTGTTGAACCTCTCACCGTGAAGATGAAGGTCAGGGGCTTATGGTCTGTACGGATGGTAAAGTTTATGCCCCACAGGAAGAATTTGAAATGTTTAACTGCCCAGTATACTGCAAGTGCCTCCTTTTCTATTACTGAATAGTTGCTCTCCGCCTTGGAGAGGCACCTGGAAGCGAAAGCAATTATCTTCTCACCCTTACCATCTCTTTGAGACAAAGTAGCCCCTAACCCCTTTTTTGACGCATCAGTGGTAAGGACGGTTCTTTTCATGGTGTCAAACGTGCCCAAGGCTGGTGACTGCAATATTTCCTCTTTCAATGTATCTACGATGTGCTTGTGCTGGTCAAGCCATTCAAAATCCTTGTCTTTTTTATCAGTTCCCGTAAGGGATTGCACTTTGATGCAAAATCCTTGACAAACTTGGCCATGTACTCCATCAGACCTAAGATTGACTTTAGTTCGTCCTTATTCTGGGGGTATGGAGCATCCTTAACAGCCTGCAGTAGGTTGTTTTTTGGTCTAAACCCTTGAGCAGAAATGGAGTGTCCAAGGTAGTCGACGGAGGTTACTCTTATTTGGCACTTGGACTTCTGCACTGTCAAACCCGCATCCATCAATTTCCTGAATACGAGTCTAAGGAGTACGGTCGTGCTCGTCCACGGAACGCCCATATACTAGAATGTCATCTTGGAAGCACATTGTTTGGTCTGCTTCTTTTAGGATCTGGTGCATAATCTTTTGGAATATTGCCGCGGCGGATGCTAGACCAAATGGCATTCTCTTAAACATGAAGGCTCCTTGGGAGGTAATGAAAGCGGTGAGAGGCCTAGAGTCGGGGTGTAGGTCCACTTGATGGTACGCCATCGACAGATCAATGATGCTGAAGAACTTGGCCTGTCCCATGGTGCTGAGCATCTCATTTATGTTGGGTAGTGGGTACCTCTCGACCCAGATGTTCTCGTTTAGGCTTCTTAAGTCCACACATAAACGAATGCCATCTCCGCTAGCCTTGGCTGCGATTACCACGGGCGCCAACCATTCTGAACTGTCTATTGGTTGTATGACCCCCATCGTGCACAATCTCGTTAGCTCTCTTTCTAAAGGCTCTCTCATCTGGTGTGGTACAGGGCGCATCTTGTGTACTACTGGCTTAGCACTTGCCTTGAGTTTTATTTTATGCTGGTAGTCGCAAAGGAGTCCCAACTTGTCCTCAAACAGTTTAGGAAATTCGTCACATATGCTTGTGCTGGGCGAAACTTGATCGGTTAGTAGTACCTGTTCTTCTTTGTTTGGGTTAAGGATGATACCCATCTCCTTTTGGTGTTGCCACCCTAGCAGGTTCGATCCTGTATCGACAATGTACACTTTCCCTACCGTGACTCTGCCTTTGAATTCAATTTTCATCTCTTCCATGCCTAAGAGGGGTATGGGTTCCTTGTTGTAGCCTGTGGGGGTGATGTCCGGGTTCTGCAGAGTTTTTTTTTCCTGTTGGTCAAAGCCTTCGTAGTCTTTGCAGTTCAGCAAAGTAAAGGGAGAGCATGAGTCAGCAAACATGGTGACAATTCTGCCATTAAGTTTCACCTCACATTTGGGGTAAATTACGTTTACAGTACCAGAAACTTCTTTGAGTTGGAAAATGAACTTCCTCTCACTGGGCAAAACACACTTAATTTCTTTGCTCATTGTTCCCTCTGAACTCCCTCCTTCTCCATGATGAGGCTCGCCTTCTCTACATACTCTTGCGAAGTGTCCTCTCCTGTTACACTTCTTGCAGGTGACACTCCTGGCTGGACAATGAATGTTGTTAGCAAAGTGGTTACTGCTGCCACACCTGTAGCACCTGTAATTCCTTTCATTTCCAGGGGTTTTGTGTACTGTACTCTTATTCTGTGTTTTGTTTACTTCACATACTTCCGCTTCTTCTTGGATACTAGCTACCACTTCCGTCGTAGTCTTCATTTCTTTTATACATTTAGCAGTGTGTTCCACTGATTTGGCAATACTGACTGCTTCACGAAGACATGGATTCTTAGCTAATAGCTTTTCTTGAATGCGCACATTGTTTGTGCACCGTACTAATTGGTCTCTAATTAAAAAGTCAGCCAAGTTCCCAAATTCGCAAAGTTGGGTGAGACCACGCAATACTGCAATGTAGTTGGTGACTGATTCCTGTTTCCCTTGGAACCTGCTAAAAAATTTGTGCCTTTCCAAAACCACATTTATTTTGTCCCCAAAATGTGTTTCTAACTTTGCCATAGTGGTTACAAATTCATCCATGCTTCCCACTTCTTCGCCATCTTGGGTTTCTGGTTCAGGTAATGTTTCATAGATTTTGCGCCCTTGTACTCCTAGATTGTGAAGTAAGATATGCTGTTTGCGCACAGCAGTGAACCGCTCCCCCTATGGCAATTATGTATGACTCGAAAAGTTTGACCCACTCCTTCCAGCAAATCTCGGGTTCTCCTATTTCATTTAAAAATGGAGGTGGTTGAGTCATGCTAGCTGCTGCCATCATGGTATAGTAGTAACACACAGTGTAGTGACAAGAATATAAGGAAATTGAGGGAAATGACTAGAGGGAAACGTGTGCTGGGGATCACAGGAACTGAAAGCAAGACCCCACGCAGCTAGTCCACGTTAGTTCCCATCAAACCACAGAGATGTAGCAAAGAGGTCTTTATCTCTTAGATTCTAAAGGGAATCTGAACAAAGCCAAAGTGCAATGCCCAAATATACCCACCAAAAGAACCTTCGAAAAATTCACATCACATGTCCACTTAAGTCTCATCTACAAACAACAGACTTGGCAGATACACTTGAGATTTCTTTCCTTTGGTCTGCACATTAAAATGTCATTGAATTCCTCCTGGTTGCATATTCCGCTCAGACAATTGTCCTCCCTTGCTTTGTTAAGTCTTCTCAGTTGTCCTCCCTTGCTTTGTTACGTCCTCTCAGTTGTCCTCCTTTGCTTTGTTAAGTCTTCTCAGTTGTCCTCCCTTGCTCTGTTAAGACTTCTCAGTTGTCCTCCCTTGCTTTGTTAAGACTTCTCAGTTGTCCTCCCTTGCTTTGTTAAGTCTTCTCAGTTGTTCTCCCTTGCTTTGTTAAGTCTTCTCTGTTGTCCTCCCTTGCTTTGTTAAGTCTTCTCAGTTGTCCTCCCTTGCTTTGTTAAGTCTTCTCTGTTGTCCTCCCTTGCTTTAAGTCTTCTCAGTTGTCCTCCTTTGCTTTGTTAAGACTTCTCAGTTGTCCTCCTTTGCTCTGTTAAGTCTTCTCAGTTGTCCTCCCTTGCTTTGTTAAGTCTTCTCAGTTCTCCTCCTTTGCTTTGTTAAGTCTTCTCATGCTTGCCAAGAGATGCTCCTTTTAAACCTCGCTATCTCTTTCACACAATGTGCCTTTCTTTTACCATGAGATCATTCATTTGCACCTGCAGAGGTAAGAAAAACACTGCGTCCAAAGCATGCATTCACAATAAAATGAAACATTACGAAATCCAAAAGATTAAGGTCTTTGGTCAACTTCAGTACTGCAAGCATTTCAGTACACGTTTTAAATCCATGATTACAAATACATATACAGCTACAATATTGGTGTACAGAACTATTCGAATGGGAAAATTTTCAGTTATAAAATAAATGGAGAGTAATAGAGAGTATTATTTAAAGAAATATGTAACCGTGAGAAACACAATATTATTCAAACCACACAAATATAGGCATATGTGAGAACTGCAACTCGTTTTTGCTGTAAGGAAAACGTTAATATGCACACTATTATAAATGTCAAGATTACTCAGTAGATGCACTTTCTCTAACGGTTCAAGTGCACCACATTACATTAATAAGGTTACATCACATGAGTATATAAGGCCATGCGTACACATGTATGTGGCCTAATTAAGCATGAAAGGGTGGAGCCAAAATTAGGCTGCTCCAAAAGCTTACATTGCCTGCCGCCCAAGAAGAATTTTACAGTACACCATTCTTTTACTCATGTCCAGCCTATTAATGTAAAACACACAACAGTTCATCTGCCAGTAGTCATTTGGCCAAGGCAAATGCAAATTTAATTGACCGGAAAATCTTAGAAGACCTCCACAGGAGCTGTATTCCTGGATCTGCTGATCAATTTGCGCACCACAAATCCACATCAAATCTGCCACAAGTTCAGATCCGGTCATTTTGTATAAAATTTGGAAACAGAGTAAAATATGAACCTCTACATGGTACTAACACACCTCAGGGATTAGCCTTTCAAGAAAATTGCTGAATATTTTTACAGAGTGACAATGAAAGGTAGGCAGTGCTTAGGCGGTTCCTGCACATGTATGGCTAGTAAGGGATGTGGGAAGATTTGAAGAGATTGCTGTACTTCCTACTGAATGACAGCCATCCACAAAGTACAACACACCTAATTATTAAACATATTATGGGGTTAGCATAAAGTCATGTGATTTCACTGGCTAATGAACTCTTACTCTCCTTCGTCATTATTCCATCATCATTCCCAAGCATTCACTGCTAAAGCACCCTAGTGCACTGCATACAGTGCTCTGGTCATCCAGTCAATCAGTCAGGCAGGGGTTAATGTGGTGTGAGGTTATGTGCATGCTTCTAATTAAACTTCTAGGAAGCATAGCCGTATAGGTGACAGATGAAAATTCATAATTATACAGCAGTTTAATTGAGAGATGCTATCTCCAAAAGTTGCTTTTCCAAGTAAATCAAAAAACTGAAAACACCATTAGAGAGTGCATTTTCTCTTTCCAGTAGTCTGCCTCTTTCTCCCGTAGTCTCTCGCACACACGTCATTCTCTTTCATATTTACTATTTGGGTAGCTCATCGGGGATGTGTGACTGCTGCAGAGATCTCATTGCAAAATATATGTGATATAAGGTACTTGGAGCAGAGACGTGTGCGTTTGAAACCTGCACATCACAAGTTCCAACCTCAGCAAAATGATTCTGTAAATTAAGGATTTTTAGCAGATCAGAAATTGCAATGCCATTAGGAATAAATGAGTATGTTCCAGCTGCAGTTCCTGCCTCAGGACACAGTATTGAGTAAGGACAGTAAGGACTCAAATTTAATCCTTACCTTGGGATAGTTAAGTCTAATTTTTGACATATGGTAAATGATTGTGGTTGATAATTGGTAGTGCCCTGGATGTATTTCTGTCTCTTATTTACTGGTAATAACTGGGTATCCTTTCACTTTCGAGGTGATTGTGGATGGGGCTAGTAAACCCCCGGGACTCTGGACCTGTCGGGGGTTGCTCCTCTGTTTTAGAGGAGGAGGGAGCGTTGCCCCATAAAGAAAAGCCTCACACCAGAGCTGAAAAATAAAATGGTAATAAAGTTAATTTATTACCATTTTATTTTTCAGCAACCAACCCATCGTGAACTGAGTGACTGAACGGGGCGGGTCCAGTGCTGCATCATAGTGGCAACAGGGAGCTGTGCGCTTTAAAATGTGCATGTCAGTTTGGCCGGCCGTCTTTCTATGGACAGCCAGACATGCGCATTTTAAACTTCTCTAACCTAGCTATCTTAGACAGCTGGGTTAAAGAAAGCGCAGGCCTCCAGTGCTCTTGAGAGCACTGAGTGAGGCCGCTCCCTCCAATACTGGTGCAACTCTCACGATGGTGAGAGCAGCACCAGGATTAGTTAGGGGAGTTGGCTGGGTCCTGCATTGGAGCCTGCCTTCAGAGAAGACCGAAGTAGGAGAACGTCGCGTTGCGCAGGAAGGTAAGTGTATTTTATTTTTATTTTTTTGTTTCCCCCTGCCCTACCACCTTCGGTACATGCCATCCGTGAATGCCTGTAATGCCCTGGAACATCAGTGTGTCTTTGGGTCTCAACCCTGCCCCAACAATGATCTTTGCGTCCCACACCACAGGAGTAAGTAGTTGCTGTTGGCCCGGTGCAGTGATGGTGGGCAGAGACAGTAAACTCCGGCAACTGTGGCAACTATAGTCCCCTGGAGCCTCAGCGTGTCCTTGGGCCTAACATCTGCTCCAGCAATGATCGTTGTGTCCAATGGGAGTCATGAGCCTCGTTTGGTTATTGCAATGGTGTGTGGGGGGGAACCCCATGTCCTCCAGAGTCTCACTGTGTCCTTGGGCATATCCTCTCCCCAAGCAATTATCTTTAGATATCGTGGGCTACAGCAGAATGAGTGAAAGAACGCTTTCCATTGGGCACAGTTTCTTTACATAAGCATGTTTGTTTTGTTTCTTTTTGTCTTTTGAGGAAATTATTCAGGTTACATTTGAGTAGGATAGGCCATTCGTGTTCTGTTTCCTCAGATAAATGCAGTCCAAAACTGTGGATGCAGGCATCCAGACATAAAATCTACCTCTTCGTTAGTTGGGAAGCATCCGGTTGATATGGAGAAGTCACCTGATGTGTACAGACTTCCCAGCCATGCATGTTGCAAGGAAAGAGGTATCTAGTTAGAGGTTCAGAGGAGTCACGACTCAATACTGCCCCAGTTCCAGGACCATTTCTATACATATCCTTTGAGAATGGTGAAAATATTTTAGCTTTGAACATTGTATTTGTCTTGAGTGAGTTAGCTGGTGATTTATGATAGCAAACACACATAAGGTGATGGGAGGAATGCTTGCTCTAAACCACTGGCAATTGCTCTGGGCAGCAGTCCAAATCATTGTTTTTGATGCTATGCGAATCTAGACCAGGACCCTCCTTGTGCAAATAAGCACTGACCCTACTCCACATTGGACCGGTCCATTCTGCAAGGCCAGGCAAAGCTACCTCCAGAAAGAACACAAACAACCCTGGACCAGGTTTCAGGCCTATTAGGTCTCATCAATGAGGTATGCCTTGGATCCTGAGGCACAGCATGCAGGGGACCCACGTCTGGAAATACCCTTCTCCAAATAAGGGGTTAAATCAAACACACAAAAGCTTATGGGAGAAATGCTTGCAAATAGCCTATACCACTGGCAATGATACTGGCTAGGATTCCAACCAATTGTTTTTTGCATTCTTTGTCACTCAAGAAAGGGGCTCAACTTATGCAAATGCGTACTCACCCTTCTCCTCACGGGAACAACCTGTCCCAAACTGACAAATGGGACCACCTCCAGAAGAGAACACAAGCAACCCTAGACCACCTCATGATAGCGTGTGCCCTTTTTTATTTCCAGCATGGCTTTTGCCATTTGAGTTCATGTTATCATGATGGAGTAAACGAATGATAGTAGTCTAGTTGTAGGATGCCAGGATGCCTGAATGAGGCATGGTGGCCTCCAAGGGCCTCATGAGGTTCAATTTGACTCCCTTCATTGCCCATTTGGCGTGCCTCTCCGACTCCACTGTTGGGCATGGCAGCGCGAATCCATGGGCCTCAGCAGACATCTGGGAGCTCTGCGGTGGGAGCCATTGCTTGCCAGCAGTATTCAGTCGCAAGTGAAGAGGATGTTCTCTGCATGGCTGCCCAACACGAGGTAAGCCCTAGCCCGGTATTGTGTGTGGGGTTATCTCCTTAATTACAGTGAGGGTACTCAGGCGCCCTCCAGTGTCCTCCATGCTCTGGCCACAGGTGTGTGCAGGGGTGGGGCAGGAGGCCTTTCTGCCCATCTTTGACCATGCTGCTCTGAGGAGATGCTCCAGACTCTTCCATCGACATTTTCGGCTGGGACTAAGGGCATCATTAGGATGGCGGGCGGACTTTGTCCACCCACCATCCCGATGTACAAAGGGACCGCCCACCATAAGTGCGGCGGTCCCGTGGAGGTAATTAGGATGTGCCCGCCACACTGGCGGGCGCATCCTGCATTTTCAACATTGCGGCGGGTGGTGCATTCAGCACCGCCCGCCGCAATGCCAAAAATGCATGTTGTGCATTTGCATGCACAACGTGGCAGGCACCACGCGGTGCCTGCCATGTTGTGCATGCAAATGCAGGGGGGTACCATAGGTACCCCCCATGTGCACCCCCCACCCCCCAGAATCCCTGGGGGCCCGCTACGGGCCCCCGATGTAAAATACCGCATGCCTTTCCGCAAATCCCCGCATGCATCCTGATATGGATGGCAGTGTCTAACAGACACCGCGAACATATTAAAAGCTTTTCCGCCCGGTCGACTCATCGACCGGGCGGAAAACCGGCAGACGGTCTTTCCGTCCGCCGGGTCCCCCCGCCATAGTAATATGGCAGGGGGAATTGGCATGCGGGCGGGAGAGAATGTCGGGCGGATCGCCACCGTCATGCGGGCGGTGGCGATCCGCCCAACATTCTAATGGGCCCCTAAGTACATCGAAATGCTATTTGGATATTTAATTGATTGTCAAACGTGTTGCATCCGTAGGTGAAAAAGATGGACACACTTACTTAACCAAATTCTGCCTACATGGGGACAAATTACATTCAGTACCTAGGTCGCTGAGCGGTGTACCACTGGTTATCAGGAAATGATAAACATTTGCACTGCCCGTCCAGCGCAACATTACAAACACATGTGTACTGACCCCATGGGACTCTAGTATTCACAGCTACATGTACTGCTTTTAGCTTTACTTACTTGCGGCAGAGTCCTTCTTTGCATGTCTAGCATCCACCTTCCCTGGAGAGAGACGCTCCTCTCTACATATCAATATATTACTTCAGCTCACTAAGAAAGAATTGACTGTTCACTCTGACAACACATCTTTTATTTTCTATTTTTTGAAAGATGTATTTATTATATGCGGGAAATTTATACGGAGAAAGCAAAATACAATCTCGAATTTTAAATGGACAGAAAATGATACAAAGTAATTTGGTCAGACGTGATACAATGTGAAAAATGCAAAAGAGCCAAAATTCCGCTGCCTAACTGATCATTGCAAGGATGATATTTGCACGAGCTTAAAGTGGCATTTTGTGCTGGTCAGTCAATGCAAGATTTACTCAGTTGCTAGTGTGATTGATGCATGCAATCTGACACCCGGGGTACTACTAGCATTGAGTAAGTGCAAGAAATGAGAAATGGGCAGAGAAGGAGTAAAGTGGGGTGGCTGAGCAAAACCTTTAGAAAAAAGTTATGCAAATAGTTTTCCGCCCTGCAAACTCTTGTGAATGTATGCAAACAAAAAGGTTGTTGCAAGTTTGTTTGCATAGTAGAATAGGTGAAAGGAGCACTCTTTTTCACTGTGAATACAAAGCAAATGCACTGTTACGCCTAACATTGAATGAGTGGGTTTTCATGGTGGAAATGCTGCCTGATGAATAGTTAGGGATTTCAGACAGACCTATGGACATCTATAAGAGGTAATGCTTTCCGGGGCTGATATCTGGAAAAATATTTGTGAATCACAAGAAAAACATACATCTAAGGCAAAGTAGACATATTTGAAATCACATTTTGCTTCCCCTATTATATCCCTACTTTCTGTTTGAGACATCTGCACATCTAACCTCCCTGTTTTGGAGTCCTGCGGCCTTTATACCATTTCCGGGTCATGGCAGATGGCCAGGTAGGCATCTTCTACTTGGGTTTCAGCAGACAGATTAGAAGTTTTTCCTATGCAAATACTGAAGAGTCTGTGGGGAAATCATTGGCAAACAGGAGAACGATGCAATGCAACACATTTTGAGATCCCCCGAGGGATTGAAACAGCAAACGATCAGGGTGTGCCAGGAAACACTGACATCATCATTTGAATCAAAGGGCGCAGCCGAGGGTATGCTGCTACAGCTATTTCAAAAGTAGCCTCATGTGCTAAGAACGCCCTAGAGCAATTGAGGGATAAATAAAGCATTGATACATACTAGTATTGAATGGTTCAAATTCATAGCTTGTGTGTATTTCATCCATTCTTGCTAGCCCTTTGGGTTTTACCAAGCTATGTCATCACCTGTGGTCGTATCTAGATTAGGTCCACTGCTTTTGAGACGTCTAAAGTTCATACATATAATTTCTACAAGTTAATGCAATACACTTTAGACAGAAAGAAGTCAGCCAGTCAAAAACGTTATTTCGGCACAAGGTCAAAAAACACAAAATACATTACATCAGTACCGTGTCCTACATATGGTACAAAATGATTAAACAATGAATATACATAAATGATCAGGAAACACATCCTAAATGGGAAGATTCCCTAGTGAGGTTAAAAAAGAGAATAAAACCATCATAAAAACAGTATACAAAACATCATCTAAAAAGAGATTAATTATGTCTATATCTAAAGAAGGTTAGACTAATGACAACTCATTAGACATCTAAAAAGCACCTATACCATAAAGTCAACACTGAGGTTTGTAAAATCTCACAGGCATTTTTGCCCCTTGGCCTTGTTAGCAGCACAGGGACTAAAAGAACGTGCTGTGTGGAGTGCAACCACTACCCATTTGTAACAGATGGGCACAGACTCAACATACTGGTTAAGCCAGAAATTACATTAACCATTCAGTTCAAGTTCAAACCACTTTATTCGGCTAACAAAAGCCATAAAAGTACACCACAAACAGACAATGTCATACGAAAAATACGTGGGATCATGTTAATACATTTAAAATTCAATAAAGTACGCCACATACAAACAGTAAAAGGATGCCGATAAAAAGTGATGACTTATAATTCATTTATCAGACAATAAAAACAATTATGTTGATATATAAAATCCATCGATTAATAAAAATGTCTAATACCCTTTCTTCCTGTGTCTAACTGCTGCCACCAAAAAATTTGCAACATTAAAAACCTCCCACGGGTTATTTAACAGTTGCAGGTATAGTAAGGCAGGTCTAACTTGCACAAATCCCCTCCCCTTTAAAATAGGATTTAAAAACTTTTTCCTCATTGGACTAAAATGCTCCCAAAACATTATAAAATGCATAGTATCCTGTGTAGAAAAATTGTCACATGTACAGGGACCTAAATCATTTACCCTACTCCATCCCTGTACATCTGCTAAAAGACAATGGATAAGATTAAAACGAAACCTAGTTAATAGAAATCGATGAAAAGGTTTTGTGACAATTGTCAGGTACGGTTCTAACCGTGGGACTGTCTTTAGCAGGAAATGGGCTTTCACCATGGGTTTCACAATCTCCAACGCCTCTCTCTCTGCAGACAACACATTTAAAAATTGTGCTTTAACCCATGCCAGATCCTTTTTCACTATCTTTTCTGGGGAGGCAAAAAGTTCTGGTCGTCCCATTTTACCTAGCGATGACTTGACATATTGTATCCATTGGATTTTACTTACATTATCCAACGATATACAGTCCCTGACAATTTCTCTATTAAGCCCCAGTTCTGGGTTAATCCATGTCTTTAGCCAACATACCACAGGGCCCAGTCCAATTTGGTCCTCGACAAAACCACTACCCAACTCTTGATGGGTAGCATAGGTAGGGGTAGACTGGGGAACCGCCAGGAGATATCTCATGAATTTATTTTCAACTTGCTGAAGTTCAGCTACGGCTTTATATCCCCAGATCGCAGACCCGTACGTTGCTATCGCAATGCTTTTAGATCTATAAATTTTGAGCAAAGCATCAAGAGGCTTCGCCCCTAGTCGGGATACAAAACCTTGTATAGCGGCTATGGACCTAGACATTGCAAGTTTCTTTGCCCTTAGTTGGGGAGTCCAGGAGCCTCTTTCGTCGAATAAGACTCCCAAATAGGGGAAAGAGGAAACCCTTGACAACTCTGCCCCTTCACAGTTAAAAGATTTGGACTTCTTTGGCTTCTGCCCCATTATCATTGTATACGATTTAGTTTTGTTGACGATAAGATTCAAAGATTGCATGAGAGAACCAAAGGAGTCCAAAAGTCTCTGTAAACCAACTGCAGTACGGGCCAAAAGGACCGCATCATCAGCGTATAGGAGAGCAGGAATAACCCTGTCTCCTATACGTGGGATATCTAAAGTGGCAGTGCTAAGGGAAGTATTTAACTTATTTATATAAAGTGTAAAAAGCAAGGGAGCTAAAATACAGCCCTGTCTTACCCCTTTGTCAATTTTAAAGTGCTTAGTACATTTACCATCTTGACTGACTCTGACCCTGGCATAGAGATCCTTATGGAGATCTGCTAAAAATAGACTAAGCAGCGATCCATCCCCATGTCTATCAATATGGTCCATAACTTCGATCTATTTACTAGGTCAAAAGCCGAAGATAAGTCCATGAAGGCCAGCTGCAACGTTCCTTGTTTCGCCACAGTGTATTTCTCAGCCAAAAGATGCACATTTAGGCACTGATCTATGGTGCTTCTACCTTTTCTGAAGCCATATTGACAATCTGTTAAGATTCCAGTATCGTCCAACCAGTCAGAAAGTTTATTTAAAATAACTCTGCCTAAGACCTTAACCACAGGGTCAATCAGGGAGATAGGTCTGTAACAACCTGGATCACCTCTCTGCCCCTTTTTAAAAACTGGAATAATAGTGGAGAGAGACCAGGATGACGGGAATCCATGCATACTAGCCGTATTTAAAAGTTTGGTTAAAATTTTTGCCCAGAGCTGCGGATTTTGTTTATATAAGTCGGCCGAGACACACTCAGGGCCGGGGGCCTTATAGCTAGTCATTTGAGTGATAGCCGTCTCCACTTCAATTTCTGTAAAATTTCGTGATGTATTACCACAGTCTAGGACAGGAAGATCTAAAGAGCCTCTCCCGGACTGGGATACTCCATAAATAGTGTTAAAGTGGGAGTACCACTGATCCTCCGTAATGTTACATTGTAATGGCGTAGTATTTAGTCCTGTGAAAAAGGGTTTATTAACTATAGCCCAAAATCTAGTACTATCCCTATTAACCTCGACCGAAAGCAGGTCATGCCATGCCTCTTCTTTAATTTCTTGTTTACGGTGATTAATCGTACATTTATAGGACTGCCTCAATTGAGCTATACGGGCACGGTCTCTTGGAACCTGTTTCAGGGCAAAAATAAGTTTTTTGTGAGCTTTCGAACAATTCTTATCAAACCATTTCTCACCCAGATTAATATAACTTCTTGTAGGAGAGTAGGATCTGCCTCTTATGTTGCCCCCACCTTTTTTCTGATGTTTACACTGGTTTCTATCTATAGTCTGGCTGGGACCCTGCTAATCAGGGCCCCAGCCTCTCTGTTCTCTCTAAACGATTTGGAGTGCACTCTAGGTGCACTAGTGATTGGATACTGTGGTACCTTATGAGTCCCTAGTATATGGTACCTTAGGTACCAAGGGCATAGGTACTCCACAGACCTACCAGGGGCTGCAGCATGTATTATGCCACCCCTGGGAAGCAGACTAAATCTGACACCACAGGCCTGCTACTGCAGCCTGGGTGAGGAAGTGCTAGCACCCCTCACTGAGATATAGGTCCCCTATATCTCTCCTACACACACATATAAACCTATCAGTCACCCCTAAGGCAGGCCCTACCAATCCTGAGGGCAGGGTGCTTGGCTTCTATGTGAGGGGGTGCCTCTGCCTGAGCAGGGCCCCTCTGCAGCTCTCAGAGTCCATTCTCTGATGCTGTTTGTGGATGCGGTTAAACCATATACTTTTAAGTGCATTATATCCTCGCGGTAAAATGCTAACTTTGGAATGGCTGCATCGAAACATGTCGTGTTTGGTGTCAAACACCTTGGAATACTACCCCCCGCCAGTCCTGGCGGCGGGGGTAGCATTCCACCCTTCTAGAGGGATAGACATGTACCTACTGTGGAAACACGGTAGAATCCTGCAGAGCCCTGGCATCACAAAATGGATGCCACCAGTCACAGACACTGGGCTGCCCTCCTGCTGATGATCAACACTCGCAGTGGAGGAAGCCCAACAATAGATATCCTGTCCCAAGGGGGTGTGACCACCTTCCAGACAGGGTTTAGTGTATTGGGGCTGGGTGGGTGCACTCTTAGAGTGCTTTGAAGTCCTGCACTGGGGGAGCAGAAGGCTCCTCTGTGCATATGCCAGTTCAAACCGGCTCAGGGGCTACCTGTCCCTGCTCTGGCGCGAAACTGGACAAAGGGAAGTGGGTGTAGCCACCCACTCCCCTGACCCTCCCATAGGTAGGGTCATAGAGCTAGTCCCTCCCCTTCTTCTAGTATAAGAGGGGGAACCTGTGCATAGCACCCTAGATTTCCCTGGACGATGCTCTACAAGAAGAATCCCAGACCTTCGACGTTTCACTACCTTTGGAAGACTGAAGAATCTCCCTTGGAGTCAAGGAGTGACTCCCCTGCTTGGCAGGCACCAAAAACTACAAATGATGGTCGCAAACTATGCAGCTCCCGCCAGAGTCCGAAGTCCCTGCAGCCCAAGAAGTGGATTTCCTGACTTCTCAAAGGCCATTGTGAGTCTCCAGTGAAGCTGAGGCCAGTGGACCCCAAGAGTAATGAGAAACCGCGACCCCTGGGTACCGTGCACTATTGTCAAGTGCAACCCCTCCACAACGTTCCACGAACTTGTGCTTTGGACCACGTGTGGTCCCAGTCTCCAGCAGAAATCCCTCCTAAGATCAGCAGCCTACCACATCCTGAGTGACCGTGGGCCCCTGTGAGCGAATCCTCCCGAGGTGTCTTTGCGATCCCTTGCCAGCCAGCTTGTGGGTCCCCAGAAGACTTTCCAAAGAAACCAAAGGGCTCCCCTGGTTGCTCCAGGCCTGCCCTGACTTACCGTCGCTGGGTGAGTTCCACAGACCTTGCTGGTCTGCGCCATTGCCTCTTCACACTTTCCCCGAGACTTGCTGTTACCAAGGCTTGTTGGCTCCGATCGAGTTGCCGACACCGCAGTAAGCCGCAGACATCGTGGAACATGCCCAATCCAGCTCCTGGTCATCGTCAACGCCTCCTGGACCTCGTGGCTGAAGAGTCAAGGCAACTGTGAACGACCTGAATCCTGCGACGACGGTGGGCATTCATCTTCCTTGCCCCGAGTCACTGCCAAGTGACTTTGAACACTGTCCCCTCTGCTTTCAGGTCATCCTTCCACCGAATCCAGGCTTGGATTCCACCGGACACTTCTTCAAACCATCACAAGCAGCAAGTCTTCTTTGTTCGCCATTGAAAAGGACGCCGCGACCCGACACCAAAGGACACCTGTGCACCCGGCTTCCCTGGGTGAGGTAACTCCAGCACTACGGTGCTCCTGTAGGTGTGGGCCCTCGAAATACTTACCCTGTAAGTGACTTGCTTGTAGGTTCACCAGAAGTATCCTAAAACTCTTACTTTCCCCGTGCGATTCTCGCACTGACTCGTACATGGTTCGCGTCTGTGTTAGACACACCGCGTCCGACTCGTACTGAGTCCGATCGGTGTGTTCGCCTCGAACACGCAAGGGACCTTGAACATTGATATCTCAATCGCGTCTGAGTGCATAGACTCGTACAGGATTCGCATCGGTGCCAGGTCACCGCGTCCGTCCCCTGTGGGTCTCCTACAACTACCTGGGGTGGTTCTTGGGGGTCCCTCGATTCTAGATGCCCTAGACCTAGGTCTAGCAAACTAAGATTGTAACATTCAATTGTGCTAAACTTATGCTGATAACAATTGACTTGTACATATGTTCCTGACTTCTAATCTCATAAAGAGATTAGTAGAGAGTGTTTATTAATAAATACATATATATTTGATATATATACCTGTGTGGTGTCTTTTCATTTGGTGATTCAAGAGATTGTGTGGTAAAACAAGCTGCTTTACATTCCTTCAAGACTTAGCCTGAAGGCTGCTCTCCACAGCTACCACTAGGATAGCTTTCTATAAAGGTTGTCTTAAACCTATCTACCATAAGAGTCGAATTGTTCTGGTGCAAGGTGTCCACTTTAATTAGTGAACAGCATATACCAGGCCAACTTCTCACATTGGTAAGGCAGGTGGCAAATCAAAGGCCCCCCTGATACCACTACCTGTGGTGGGGGTACCCTTTGAAAGGGTAGGGATTGACATTGTTGGTCCCCTTGACCCTCAAACTGCATCTGGGCACAGATTTATCCTGGTGGTAGTGGATCATGCCACCAGGTACCCAGAAGCAATTCCTCTGAGGACCACCACAGCCCCTGTGGTGGCAAGAGCCCTCATTGGAGTCTTCTCCAGAGTGGGTTTCCCAAAGGAGGTCATTTCTGACAGAGGTACCAACTTCATGTCAGGATATCTAAAAGCAATGTGGAAGGAGTGTGGGATAACTTACAAGCTCACCACACCCTATCACCCACAATGCAATGGTTTAGTTGAACGCTTCAACAAAACCTTGAAAGGAATGATTAAAGGACTCCCAGAGAAGCTTAGGGCGGAAATGGGACCTTCTTCTTCCTTGCCTGCTATTTGCATTCAGAGAAGTTCCACAGAAGGGGTTGGTTACAGCCCATTTGAGCTTCTGTTTGGGCATCCTGTGAGAGGTCCACTGTGTTTGGTAAAAGAGGGCTGGGAGTTACCTCTCAAGCCCCCAAACAAGATGTGATGGACTATGTACTTGGTCTCCGCTCCCCGATGGCTGAGTACATGAAAAAGGCAACCAAAAACCTGGAGGCCAGCCAAGAATTACAAAAAGCTTGGCATGACCAAAGGCTGTACTGACTGTATACCAGCCAGGACAGAAAGTGTGGGTGTTGGAGCCTGTGGCCCCAGCAGCCCTCAAGGACAAGTGGAGTGGCCCCCATACAATAGTTGAACAGAAGGGAGAAGTCACCTATCTGGTGAATCTTGGAACTCCCAGGAGCCCCCTGAGGGGGCTCCATGTCAACCGACTAAAGCCATATGTTGACAGGGCTGACATGGGCTTGCTCATGGCAACTGATGAGGACCAGGAGGAGGAGAGTGACCCTCTCCCTGACCTGCTCTCTCAGAACCCTGATGATGGGTCAGAAGATGGTGTTGCTTTGGCAAGCAGCCTCACTGACCATCAGCAAACTGAGTGCAGACAAGTTCTGCAACAGTTTAGACATATGTTTAGCCTGACCCCTAGTCAGACTTCCTGGTGCACCCATGAGGTGGACACTGGAGACAGTCTGACTGTCAAGAATAAAATCTACAGGCAACCTGACCATGTCAGGGACTGTATCAGGACTGAAGTCCAGAAAATGTTGGAGCTAGGTGTAATTGAGCCTTCAGATAGCCCTTGGGCTAGTCCATTAGTCCTGGTACCCAAGCCTCATACCCAGGATGGTAAGAAAGAAATGAGGTTTTGTGTAGACTACAGAGGCCTCATTGCAGTCACAAGGACTGATGCCTATCCCATACCAAGGGCAGATGAGCTGATTGATACTTTGGCCTCAGCCAAGTATCTAAGCGGATCACTAACATAATATCGACTACAAAAATATCGAATATACAAAATATCGGCGTCTAAATATCGACTACAATAATATCTACTACCTATACTTATTTATAAAATTACAAAAATATCGAGTACACAATATCGTAAATAAAAAATATCGTTTACCACAATATCGAAATGCCAAATATCGTTACATTAAATATCGTTTACATTTTTATAACATACAACATTACAAAAATATCGAATACCAAAATATAGACACCAATAAAATTGACTTTTTACAAATATCGACTATATAAAAACTGCTCAATTAAATATATCTTTAGCACCAAATATAAATTCACATTATAAAACAATATAAAATACTTAAACAACATAATAAAATAATTTGCAAACACATCAATATATAAAACAATATATTTTGGCTAAAGAAACATATTACAATAATTAAATATAAACTTTAAATATATAATACTTGCATTATTTCACATTAAAAATAACATTTAAATTATTTACAAAAAGTAAAAATATAAAATATTTACTTTCTACTAACAGTTTCTTAATTAGCGTTTCCCTTATATGGAAAGAAAGTGCCAAAACAATAAAAACAATTAACTTCAACGAATAAAACGCTTACATTTCAAAATACACCAATAACATAAAGCAACCAATTAAATAAACACTATATAAACATCAAAAACATACATCTCTTTTACACTTAAAAACTACAACAAAGAAGAAGGTGAAACTGTGCCCAACTGTTTCCTGAAAGAAAACTTTCATTACTAAAAAGAAATTTAAAACTGCACTAAGTAAGTAAAACTGTTTTTAAAATATTACAATACTACTAACCTGCCACAAAAATTATTTCTAAAACCTAATTAACTATTCTTTCATTCCTTACTTTTATATCACCTCTACAGATATCCTACAAAGCCAGAAAATTATTTCAAAAATACTCACCAACAAAAAAACAATAAATGTAAGTATATTCTATTTTTGCCAAACTGACCTAAAAATATTTTCAAAACGTTATTCACTAATATATATTTTCTTTTTATCTATCTCCTCTACAGCCAACAGCAAAAGCTTCCAAAATAATTCTACAACTACTAACAAAATAAAGACAACTAAAAAGTAAG
>CAWUFW010019066.1:0-199584 GCA_963921515.1 Calotriton arnoldi
CAGCAAAAAGTGGGGGTAACTATAAGAAGCAGATCCTACTCTCCTACAGCGTAGCATTTTGACACATTCCCAGGTCTACCACTTTTGGTAAAACTGAAAGTGCATCAAAATCCATAGATGTTACTTTGGAACACCCAGGCAACACCCATGGAATGCCTCCCTGGCACAGAGAAACACAACACAGCGATTTGCGCTGCGTTGCATTACTCCAGATTTATCAAGCCGCTCAGGTTTGCGCACGGTGGCCTTGCGGGGCTTGATAAATCACACTTTGGGCTTGCGACGCACATGCCCCACTTTGTGTGATGCAAGATCGATGCAACCTCAGTCATAAATATGCCCCTTACATTCAAGACCCCAGTTGTCAATTCATCTAATGGAATCATGGCATAATGTTTCACCTCTATACCACACAGAACTATTATCATGTACCTACTAGGTTTCCCTGAAGAACCCTATTGTACAACACATGAAGCACAGAACCTCTCCAGTAGTTTGGGATCATGCTCTTCTGAAAACAGGTTTTGTATGGTGGGAAAATGCATCTAACCAAAACATGTACATCAGATTTGCCATATGTAGGGCTACTTGGAAGAGATTGAGGTCTGAAGCCCCATCTATCCTGGAGGCCTTTATCACCTTTATTATACCTTCTTCCCCTACAGGAAGCCATACAAAATTCAATACAAAATTAATGTGAGGAACTAGTACCTATAGGTGTTGATGTAAAATTCACAATCTGCAAGGGTCACTGTGCATTCAATGACTGTGAGAAAATCCCAGAAACTCCTGGGATTTACAGTATTACTTATTTCATGGATTCATACTCGTTGAGTTTCAACATATTACCCTCTGCTTTCCAGACTGAGAAATTGACCTTTCCTATAGTGGAGATGTCGTCTGGATTTCTGTGAGCTTGATTGATTTCTTTGTTTAATGCGCTCTTTTAAACCTTAGGATCTTTGAGAAACAGCTAGAACAATTTGTATTCAAATTTTGAGCACCGGCTGTTGACTTTTCAAATTGAGGTGAATGTAATAGCTGTCATACCAAATACCGTGGCTCCTGTGAGGTGCTAGTACATATTAAACATTCTGCTAACAAGAGGGAACTTAACACGGTGAGCAAGGGCTGAATTCTTCCTTTGTCGAAACAACTACTGATTGTTTATCACCCTCGAACTTGTTTCTCCTGCTGCAATCCATTGTTATGCCTACTTACTCTGTGAACTGTTCTCTTTTCAGGCGTATAAGTAATTGAAAACATATAGGGAAAGTGACTGATGTAAGTCGCAGGGCTTTCCTGATAACACATTCATCCTACACACAAATTAGGCCTGGCCTACGTGTAAGATAAACTTTAAAGTATTAACTCTTTAGAGTCCCAGGGTCTAGTGAAACTATGGGGTAGATTTACAAGCCCCTTGCGCCACCGGTGCGTCACTTTTTGCGACGCATTTTTCTGCCCCATATTTACAAGGACAGGAAAAGCCACCCTGCAAGTGACTTTTCCTGTCCTTGTAAATATAGCCCCTTTACACGCAGCACTTTGCGTGAAAGGGGCTTTCCATGGGTGTTGCTGTGCGTGTTCCCACGCAACACCCATGGAACCTGACACATTTCCAGATTTACGAGAAATCGCAAATCTGGAAATGCGTCTGAATGCTACGCCTCCCCAGGGGAGGCCTAGGGAGGCACAATGAGAAGAAATGTATTCATTTCTCCTCGCTTTTTCCTCTTTCTATGCATGCTGCATTCTGCAGCACACATAGAAAGAGGAAATCACCTTTGGTGATTGTTTATGTACAGGAAGGTGTCCTTCCTGCAGATAAACAATCCTTTAAATAAAGACGTTTTACAAGTTCCATGTGTGCTAATGCAGCACACATAGAAGTTGGAAAACGCCATTTCTGATTGTTTATGTGCAGGAAGGAAAGCATTCCTGCAAATAAACAACCATCCCCGTGACGCAGGCATCCTTGCACCATGATGGCACATGGCAGCAGTTTGTGCGCTAGTGCAGGGGGAAGCACAGAGATGCGACATATTGTTGTAAATATGTTGCATCCCTGCGCTTCGAAACAAACGCAGCGCGGCGCAGCAAAATGACATGCTGCACCACGCTGCGTTAGTTTATTATAAATCTGCCCCAATGTTTTCAATAGGGGTACTAGCAAGATCACCATACTATTTTAACAGCAGGTTGGCATTAGTCATAATAACAAAAACAACAGAAATGGAGCGAAAGGAATCTTTCCTTCTGTTGTCTAGAGAACTATGTGTAGTGAGAAACATTACAAGACAATTTGGCCTTGCTTAGGGCAAATGTGGAAGGGAGGAGAAGAAGTTGGACTTTGGGCCTGTTTCCCTACATGCATATGTATCTGTTCAAACCAATTGCATTTGTAATGGCTTGCAAATGCATCAACCACCCAGAACCCACAAGTTAAGATACAGGTTGCATGGAGACTCCATATAGCCTTTATTTTTCAGCCATGTTACATATAAACAGATCTCTGTCGAATTGACTATACAATGTAGCCTGGTACAAATATGCAGCTTCTCACTATTCCTATGAAACTGACTAACAATAAGCTTGAAATAGAGTTAAAAGGCATATAAAATGAAATCTACACAGAAAATGAGATTTCTCTAGGTGGCTCCTGGGAGGTGACCATAGCCGAAGGGCATCTGAGTTGCTTCATTTTCCGGCACAAAGTTTATTGCCTCCTCAAAATGAATCAGAGGACCCGATCCACCAGGGCGGCGGCACGGTTTCTTTTTTGTTGCACAAATATTACGTTTGTACAAAACAATGGCTTCTCCCACTGGAACTCCAACTCCATTTGTTATGCGGTTTCCATAAGGTACCTAGGTACAAAATAAGAGTTTAAGTGTCAGAGGTAATGTTCATTTTCATCATTTGCTTAAAGATTTGATTGATTGTGTCTGCCTTCTTAGGCCTTCATTGTTTTTTTTTATATTTCTTTTTATTAAACGTACATCGGAACATAAAGCAATACAGAGGAAGTAAACATCCCTATCTTGTGATAGAACGAAATGAAAAGCATGGTACATTCATTGTTACAGAAGGAATGTTACGGTGAAGTGGGGTCATCTTGATCTATGCCACGAGGCGGCAAACAAATTTCTCCACGATATGTGTTCCAATGACTCCAGATATGTGTCCATTTTTTGGGGCATCCCCTGGCCGCATACACTGTCTTTTCCCTGAGCATGCACCAGTCCAGATCTTTCTTCCAAGCCTCTATTGTGGGTGGCTGGGCTGCTCCCCAGAGCTGTGCTATGTTTCTTTTCGCTAACATAAATCCCAGCGTTGTCCATTGTGTTTGGTGGAAATTCAGATCTGTCGGCTCCCAGATGTTCAGGAGGCACCTCCGCACCTCTGGGTGAAGAGAAACTGAGAGTACTGTATTAATAATATCATGTACCTTGTGCCAAAATGAGTTTATAAAGGTGCACTCCCAGATTATGTGTAAAAGGTTCCCGTGTGACCACATCCTCTCTTGCATTCCCGCCCTCCGCCCTCCCCATTAGGATCTGTCGGGTTCCTGTGATGTATACCCTGTGTAGGATTTTAAGCTGAACTAATCGTAGTCGTGCAGGTATGGCAACTATCTTGGGTGAGGACACCGCCTCCTGCCAGTCCTCGTCATCCAGCTCTATTCCGTCCCGTACCCATTTCTCCCGCAGTGATTTAAGAGGGTCTTCCATGTTATTTATTAATTTTTGATATATTAGGGAGATAGTTTTATCAGGTAGGTGCCCGTCTAGTATTCTGTCTTCTAGTGGTGATGAGTCAGGGGGATCGTGTCTCGCGGCACGTGGGTGTGAAGGGAGGCGCTACCTGTGCGTATCGGAAGTATTCCGAGTCCGCCAGTCCATATCCCTTTTGCAACTCCGCAAAGGGCACCACTCCGTTTTCCCGCCACATATCTTTACTGTGGGAGAGTCCGATAAGGTCCCATTTATCGAACCCTTTTGTCCTCCACAAATTTCCGAGTGTCTCAGAGTCCCACAGTGGCGTTGCTAACGTCAGTTTGTGTCCCCACCCGAGTGAGCTGGTTGCATTGTGCCAAACCTGGACAGAATGCCCGGTTGGGCCTGTTAATTTATACCGTTTAGGTCTTGAGTACAGTGCCCTGCCATAACTTCCTCCCGGGAGGAGCCATCTATCCATGGCGAAGCCCGGGTCGTCAGGGCGACCGTAGGTACCATGGTTTATGGCCGCTAAGTACGCCGCCCAATAGTACTTTTTTATATCCGGGAGGCTGATCCCTCCGTCATACCACAATAATGTCAGTTTATGCAGGGCGATGCGCGGCCATCCTTCCCATAGGAGGTCTCTCTGAAGACTCTCAATTTCGTTAAAATATTTAGCGGGCACTGGATCTAAAGCGTTTTGTAGGGCGTAAAGGAACCTGGGCAGGGCCATCATTTTAAATAGGGCTGCTCTGCCCAGCAACGAGAGGGGAAGTGTTTTCCAGCTAGTGATATCTCGCCGAAGCAGAGGGGGGAGGAGGTTTTGAGCGTAGCGGAGCGAGGGGTCGAGGGAAACAAAAATCCCCAAGTATTTGAACCCAGTAGTGCTAATTTGTATTGGGCAGTTTCTCGGCGGGACCGGTGGGTCCCCTTTCAGAACATACAAAAGGGATTTATTCCAGTTGACGGTGAAGCCAGAGAATTTGCTGAAGACTGCCAGTATGTCTAGTACGACTATCAAGGATTTCCTAGGGGAAGCTAGGTACAATAAGATATCGTCCGCGTGACAGCGAAATGCGGTCTTCCCAGTCCGGGGACCACCTCAACCCCCGTATCCTGGGGTCTCTGCGGATCCAGGCCGCCAAGGGCTCGAGTGCCAGAGCAAAAAGGAGTGGTGACAAAGGGCACCCCTGACGGGTTCCCCTGCTGAGTTGAAATGTCGCTGACTGCTTGTTGTTAACCACTACTTGGGCCATGGGTTCGCTGTAGAGGAGACGCACCCATTGTATATATTTGGGTCCGAAGCCCATCTTATCCAAGACTGCCCATAAGTAGGGCCATTCTATTGTGTCAAAGGCCATGGTTAGCGTCCAATGACACAATCACTGCCGGTTCTTGAATACATTGGGCTCTGCCGATTACCCCGTGGACCCTGCGCAGATTTAATGCCGTATTTCTGTGGGGCATAAACCCAGATTGGTCTGGGTGAACCAGGTCTCCAATCATCTTGACTAGCCGCGTTGCCAGGAGCTTGGCCAGTATTTTGGGTTCAGCATTGAGGAGGGAGATGGGTCTGTATGATGCGCAGTCAGTCTTAGCTTTCCTTCCTTATGTATTGTAACTATTGTGGCGATCCTTTGGTCCCTAGGTAATTGACCGCCCTCTCTGGACTCTTCGAACATAGCTTTCAGATATGGCGCCAGCTTGTCAGGGCAGAGTTTATATAACTCGATTGGGAGTCCATTGGGCCCAAGGGCCTTCCCGAATTCAAGGCTCTGATCGCCTGTCCTATCTCATCCGCCATCAAGTCGCTGTCCATATAATCCCTGTCTTCTGGGGAGAGCCTGGGTAGCTTAATATCCCTAAGTAAGTCTCGGGAGTCATGTTCGGTGTGCGGGGATATTGTCGTGTATATCGAAGAAAAGTGACTGGCAAATCTGTTGACTATATCCTGCGGCTCGGTCAGGAGGCGCCCCCATCCACCCTAAGCTCCGGAACTAGCCTGCTCGCATGCTCCTGTTTATCAAGCCATGCTATAAGTTTCCCTGCCTTGTCTCCTAGCTCATATACTCTACCCTGTTTCTCCCTGCCCAATGCCTTCGACCTGTCTGTCACTAGAGCTTTGTAATCATGTTGCTTCAAGCTTAACCAATGGAGCTTTTCCGGCGTGATCTCGGATTCAAGGTCGCCCTCCAGCCCCTGAATTTCGGTCTCTATATCTAGTACTTCTTTTTGCTTTTCTTTTTTCATGCCGGAAATCAGGGATAAAGCCTGGCCTCGGATTACCGTCTTAAAGGCTTCCCATAATGATTGTGACGAGGACACTGACCCCTCATTATCTATAAAGTAGCTGTTGATGGCTTTAATTAGGTTTTTACGGAGCTTAGGGTCTCTGAGGTACCAGGGATTAATTGGGGCTATTCTCCCCGCTGTGGCCTGACTTAGGGCTATGCGTACCCATAACGGTGAGTGGTCCGAAATTCCCCTTGGCAGATGTTTGATTTCCTGTATGTGGGAGGCTTGTGCTGCTGGGACCAGGCAGTAGTCCAGTCGGGAGAGACTATGGTGGACCCCGGAGTGGAACGTGTGTTGTATCTGATCTGGGTGGTGTACCCTCCATCCGTCCACCAGCCCCATGGACTCAAGGAAATCGGGCAACCATTGAGCTGAAGGTCCCACCTCACGCGGGGTATCGGTCCAGTGTTCCCGAAGCCACTGCGTTAAAGTCGCCCCCAAGGATTAATAGACTATCTGGCATAGTGAGTAGCACAGAGCCCAAATCAGTAAATGTGGTGTTTTGCAGCCCCGGCGGCACGTAAATGGACATGAGTGTAAGTGGGCGCCCCTCCCATATACCCGACACCCCAATATACCTTCCCCTGTCATCGATCCACGTGGCGGTCACTGTGAGGGGGAAGGAGTTTTTCATCATGATGCCAACCCCCGCGACCCAGTGGTGAACCCAGCATGAGCCACCATCTTATATCCCCACCTTTGCATCGCCCTACATGTGTTTCCTATTAGGTGCGTCTCCTGCAGCAATACAACATCTGGGGTGTGTCTTTTGATATACTGGAGAACTACGCTACGTTTAATCTTATCCCCAAGGCCGTTAACATTCCAGCTTAGTATCTTAATAGTTTTGTCTCCCTGTGTACCCATTGACTAATACCAAGATCTCGGCCTCCTCCGTTATTGATACAAACATAAGTTCCGATGTGAGAACATAAACAACATATGAACACAAATTCCCCACCCAACTACCCCCCACCCTGCTGCCCTGCACTGTGAGCTTAGAACTGCCCATATATAACTCTGCAGAGTGCCTGTCGCCCTGTGTCTGCACTAAATGTAGAAAACTGGGGTCGTGGCATGCCGTTTACCTGATCCCCCTCTCTTTAAGTAGCTGTACAATTCCCTCAGAAAGTCCCGCACCACAGTCCTGGGCGGGGCCCGCCAATGGGGACCTCCCCACCCGGTCTTGCTTCCCACGCTTCCCGTTACCTGTCCCGGGCCCGAGTGAGGATACATCTTCACAATGGAGTCTCAGTTCTCGGAGCAACCCCATCCGCCGTGCGGCTAGGCGGCGGCTTCCACTTCCACAACACGATCTCGTGTGGTTCGATTCTGGTGTCGCTCAATCCATTCTGCTGCTTCCTCCGGTTGATCAAAAAACAAGTTTTTCCTTCCGCCTCCACCCGCAGGCGCGCAGGGAACAGCATAGAGTATTTAAATCCTCCCTCCCTCAATGTCCGCTTGACTGAGAGGAATGACCGTCTCTGCCTTTGCACTCTTTGTGTAAAATCTGGGAAGAAAGAGATATCTGCATTTTCGTACCGTAGAGGAGTACTTGTCCTGGCATTTTGTAAAATAATGTCTCTGTCCCGGAAATTCAGTACTCTCGATAAGATTGGGCGCGGGGGTGCCCCTGGCTTGGGGCGACCTCCGGGTACTCTATGGGCTCTTTCAATCACAAAGAACTTACTTAGGCCCTTAGGGCGTAGATGTTGCAGGATAAGATCTTCTACAAAGAGGTCTGGGGCCCGTCCTTCCGCTTTTTCCGGCACCCCAATGATACGTAGGTTGTTCCGGCGCAGACGTCCTTCGTAGTCGTCCAGCTTTAGTTCTGCAAACGTACGGAAGGATCTCATGTCTTGCATCTCTCCTTGGAGCTGGGTCACGTCTCCAACCAGGCTGGTAGTAGTGATCTCCACCTGTTTAACTTTTTCATTAAGCTTGGATAGATCGGCCCTGATTAAGTTGACATCAATGGCAATAGTGTCCATTTTGTGCTCCAGCAAGGTCTTAACACTGGTTATCGCTTCCACCACATCTTTCAGCGACAGCTCCTGGTCTTCCCCTCCTTGTTCCCTCGCTGGGCTACCTCTAGATGAGCGACTCTGGAGCATGTCTTTAGGGAGGGCATATCGGTCCAGTTTGTTTGATTGTACCATTTTGGACTCCTTTGAAGTCGCTGATTTGCCCTTCTCCATTGCTGCTGAAGTTTTCCCACTAGGCTCTACGGAGCTATCGAGTTCGGCCTCGTATTACGGCTCAGTCTCTTACACTATCAAAACTTGTGGTGTGACTGGCTGCTGAGAGGGGCGGCACGCTGTCACCACCACACTCACGACAAAGGACGCCCCGTCCTCTTTATGATATGCCGTGCCAATGGTAACTGGCTGAGGGGCACGATGTAATCCCTGACTGGGCGATTTTGGTTGTGTGCGCCTCCTCTAGCTCTGCCGTGTGGCCCCAAATCTTGCCCCAAAAGGTTTCGGGGTTTAGCCCTGCGTGCAGCTCCTGATGGTGGCGGCGGCCCCACAGTGCTACCCACTCGGTTTTAAGGGGGAGGTGGGATGTCCCCTGAAGCGGAAGAAATGCCAGATGAATGGCCCCTGTTATGTCTCTCACTTTGGTGGGGGCCACCCCAGCAGCCTTGTCTCCCCAGCGGATCTCTTGAGGCCTCTATTTCATTTGCATGCTGCGCACGTTGCTCTTTCCAGGCCCCTGGTGCAGTTTTGTAGCGCTCATTACCGCTGTTGTTGGGCGGTCATCGCCGGGTGCTCGCATAATTCGTTCCAGCCCTGGGCGTGAGCGCAGCCCTACTGGGAGCAGCCCCTGTGGCCCGAATTCCGGTCCCCGTCCGCGGCAAATAGCATGGATCAAGTCCCCGGCCCCACAGGTCCACCAGGCCCCAACTCTGTGGATCTACGCCGGCGGATCCTCTCTCTGCCACCCGGCCCCCAATCTCGCTCCAGACATTCACTGGGTCCTGGCCCCGTGCGAGCCTCCTGTCATCTGCTGCGGCCCCTCGGTGTTTCTGGCCCAAGGGTTAGACCAGGGGTGGGTCCAGTATGATCACTAGGCCACCGTCACACCACTCCCATTCCCAGGGGGGACCCTCCGCTCCCAGAGCCCCGGGGTGCCTCAAGGCCAATCCTCTGGTGTCGGGCCGCGTCGTTAAAATGTATCCTGGCCCATGATGCAGCTCCCTGCAGCCTCAATATTGCCACCTCCTAACCTGAGTGTGGTGCGACGGGGATCCAGACCGGAGCGTCGTCTGGCCGGCACTGGCTCCGCAGGTCCGATTCGCGGCACCCGATCTCGGCCGGCCGCGGAAATCGAGTCCCCGGCTCCACAGGATTACCAGGCCTCAATTCTGAAGACTCCGCCGGCGTCAGTATATTGCGGAGCTCCACTCCCGCAAACAGCTCAGCAGACCCCGCCTGCCCTCCGGTGCTTCGCTCGACCGTGGGAACTCGGATCTGTGCGGTGGATGTATGTGAGGGGGATCAGTTATCACAGAGCTCTCTCGTTAGGCGGCCATCGCGCTCCGGGTCTTGGCCACGCCCCCGGTTCAGGCCTTCATTGTTAGAGATGCAGGGAGCAGAATAGTAATCTAGCACCCGAAAAAAGTGCAATAAAAGCAACTCCTGTACTTCCGATGCAGGCATAAATACGTGTTTATTCCCATAATGGAATCAGAATTAAATTAAGCCAAATATAAGAGCCAATGAAGGCTTGTTCCCTAAAGTCTAGGGACGTCTGAAGCTGCTACGTTGCAACTGTGTATCTTTGTATAAAACTTTACACCCTTGAGAAGTGCAAACTTAAGAAAGTGGGTAGTTTTAGTTTGCAGTAGCATGAAACCATACCCGTTTCTGCTAAAGGCTCTGAGTAGAAGCAGGTGGAACAATGATGCTTGGCTGTAACACCAGTGGCGGCTCCTCCGCTATGGTGGAGGAGCGTCGCCCCACTGCTTTCAAGCAGTGCGAGAAGCAAAAACATAAAAGGATAATAACTTTTAGTTATTATCATTTTATGTTTGTGCTGCTTTGTGGGCGGGCAGGTGGGCGAGGCTGCTCTGCGAGCAGGGAAGTGGAGGAGTGGTGTGCCCACTCCTAAGTGCGCAATGACTGTTTGGTTAGCCCTCTCAGGCCGCCCAAACCAGTCATGCGCACTTTCACACTTCTCCATGCAGGCTGAATTACAGCCTGCATGGAGAACATGCCCACCCCTCCAGCCCCTGGCTGAGTGTCATGTCATAGCTCTCAGACCAATCACAATTGGCTAAGGGGAGGGAGCCTGGCTGTCTGCTTCCTGTTCCTGAAGTCAGAGACAGGAGAGCAGAGACACGGGACCCGGCGGCGGCAAAGTAGGATATTTGTTTTTAAAAACAAAATTCTCACTCCCTCCCGCAATCGCGACCCCCCTGTCTGCCCCCCCACCTGCAAGTCATGCCGCCCGCCACTGTGTAACACACTGGCTTTCAGGCCCTCAATGTATGGCTACAGTTGCCTACCAAATAATTTGATGTAATTGGAATAAAGGAAGAAGTGGTGGTATGTGTAGGTGAGTTTTAATTTGCTAGAAAATAATGACTTGTTTAGGCATGCTTCAGTTTCCATAACTGGCCGCACATTTTTCATTTGCAATCATTCATGAAACTCTGCAGGAAAGTGCATAGTTATTTTAAGTCTACACGTTTACCATGTGCATGTGTCTGTCTCTATTTCAGAAATTCAATGAAAATATCACCTCAGCAATGGTCTCTGTTTATAAAATGTATTATCTGTTCTGCTTTCCGGAAGGAAGGATGTTAATACTATAACAATGTCAAAGCCACCTTACTGAACTCTGCTGGTAATTAAAGAAACCATTGTATTCTTATGTTTCATAACACTTGATTTTATTTTCTTAATTAATTACTTGCAGCTTTAACCAATAGGATGCTTTAGGAAATAGGAGTTTCTAGTGGGGATGTATCAACTAATAGATTTATTGGTTTCATGAATCAAACTTTTAAAATCCAACCCTCCTAAAACATTACAAAAGACACGGATTTTGGGGAACAGCCAACTTTTTAGTTCATTTTCCTGATAGTTATAGAATAGTGAGCAGTGATTTTTTAAGTATTTATCTGGAAGCAGACCGTATGTCAGTTTTCTTGCTAATGCACTTGGGGGCATATTCTCAAGAACGTGTGATAACCACCGCAAGTTTAGCTTAACGCAACTTTGCACATCGCAGTCTATCGCGAAAAAACAACGCCGTGTTAACATAGTATTCCCAACCTGGCGGCACCATGCGATAGCCCCACGATAACACGTCAAATGGCGCGTTAAAATTAACGCGACGCAGCAAAAATGCGAAACACGAACGCGAATAAAGTTGCGATGAGGCCAACCGCGATACAAAAATCAGCGATAACCAGCGACAGGCCTGAAATCCCCACGCGTCATGCGGGAAAATGCACTATAAAAGCTGAACAAGAAAAACACACCATAAACAAAATAAACTGCGTAGCAACATGGAGGCACCTGGAACGAGTGCCCAGGTCAACGCAAACCCCACAATCCCCACAGACCACCAGCAAGGAACCTCGGGGTTGGAGAAGGCCAAGGAGAAGAGGAAGAGGAAGACTGGGTACAGTCTGCATGACAACCGGATCGTCGTCACGGAGGTGACAGAGGACCAACAACAACTGTCCGTCACCTCCACCGTGTCATTGGCAACACAGACGGAAAAATGGCATTCCATCGTGAATGCAGCCGGAGTGTCGAGGAGGCCAAGATGCGCTGGCACGATGTGATAAGCCAAACCAAGCAGAAACCCGCTGCCAACAGGAAGGCAGCAACGGCGAATGGAGGTGGGAGCCCTGCGCCACAGGAGGACCTGGAGCAAATGGCGGCCACAGTCATCAGTGTGGATACGGTGCAAGGAGTCGGGAGTCTGGACACTGCTCAACATGACCTGACACAACAGCAACAGGGTGAGTAATGAACAGGGACTGTGGGGACGGGCACAATGGCACACATGCACAACAACGTGTAGCACACCGCACACCCACAATGACCCTGGGTCATGCCCCTGATCCCTGTGGCACACTGCAGCACACTTACAAACATCAAGTAGGCCCACGTCCACCATGTGCCCAAAGGGGTCCCACCCCACACATCACCAATTACACAACACACACATGCACCCGTGCGAAACAGAGCAAAGATGCGTATGTGAGAGCCAAACTGACAATGCAAGTGACACCACATGATGAGCAGCATGGCTGGAGTACAATCACCATGACACTGTGCACGCCACGAGACTGAGGTGGCTGAGTGTGGACCACATCCGGAAAGGAGCAGGTCACACTCTGACACATCCATGTGCACAAACAACCACTGACGTCAACAACACATCTGCAGACAAACAATGCACAAGAGTACAAAAACCATCCAAGAGCACAAATGACCCAAGTCGCCAACATCACAGCACCTCAAAAGCACAAAAGCCAAAGGCACACTGCCTCCAAGGGATAAGGGGCAGCAAAATCACAGCTGCAGGTGCGACTCCCACACAATGCAGCACACACACATAGCAATGACAGCACATCCACATGGATGACAATGTGGTACACAGTGCAACACCTACACTGCAGAACAGAGGACACAACTGGGTCCGCCTGTGCGTAGAAAATGGCCAATCACATCTGACATAGCAGGAAACTGTGAGATGCAAATGTACGTGTACAACCTCACCTATGTCATGTAGTCTAAATGTCCACTGTCCCGCATCAAATAGCCCGCCCCTCCCAAACAGTCACAATGTACATTGTCATGCTGTCTGTATGTAAACTTGAACAATGCGGCAACATACATGCCAACACAATGTCAACAAGCATCTCCCCTTCACATTGCAGAGGGACAAACAACACCTCCAGCAGAGCAGACCAGACAACTCTACAGTGATGCTGAAGAGGACCTCCACACTTCCGACACCGACGCCCCACAACAGTCCATGGACATCTTAGGCAATCGTCCTCCAGGAGCAGGGCAGCACTGCTGCATCGAGGATACCCCACCCCCTGCACAGACAACACAGCTGGATGCACCCACCACCCCGGCTGGCTCCCAGCAGCCCACCGAAGCACACATCGCATTCCAAGGCCAGGTGTCAGACTGCCAGAAGGGGGTGGCCGAACATGTGCGGGTGGGGTACTACCTCATGGAAGCTGAACTAGATCACATACGTGGGTGTCTAAGTCCCATCAGGGACCACCTACACTCCCCAACGGAGACCCACACTGCGACAGAGACACATGCTTTTGCACATTTCCAGTACTGAACCACACCCGTACGCCGGGCCAGCCCACTCCACACACACTTACAGGGGGGGACGTCACAAGCCACATTTCCGTGATCTTCCCCACTGGCTGGGGTGACATGGTTGCGTCCACTGTCCACTACACTCCAGACACCAGCAGTGCATGTAGACATGGTTATGTCAGTGGTCTGCATACTGCAGTCTGTCCAGCACATCTCCGCCACACTTGGCATTGTGTACATTCTCATTCATGGGTCACTTGCCTCCTTCGCACATGCCTGGTTCCCACCTCTCCCCACATTCCGGTATTGTGTGGCTGAGGTGCCATGCCATTGATGGCTCATGTACATGGCTAACCAAGGTTGCCACAGTAAGTTGTGCTGTCGTGTCTGGTGGGTGGGCATGTTGTTTGCCATGTTGTATGTGATTTTGTGACGTGTGCAATGCCAGAGTTCTGAGTTGCATGGTTGTGGAGTTGAGGTGTGTGGTGTGTTCATTTGGTACTTGCCAACATGCAGTACATTTCCATAGGTGCCATCCTGGAAGCTCTGGTTGATGTTGGACTGTCGGAAGATGAAGGGATCAAGCACGCTGCCTGGGTAGTTGGCTACGACATTGGTGAAGAGTCCCTTGTGGTCCACTATTGCCTGCACGTTGATGGGATGCGTGTGCTTTCTGTTGCGGTAATTGTGTGCGGCGTCGGCAGGGGGCACAAGTAGGACATGTGTGCAGTCGATTGCCCCCAACACGCGCGGGAATCCAGCTATGGCGTATAGTCCTTGCTTGGTCTCCAGCTGTTCCTGCGCATTGTGGGGGACGTATAGGTACTGGGGTACCTAGCTGATGATGGCATCCAGGACAGGTGTGAGGAACTTGGATGGGGCTGGCTGTGCAACTCCTCCGACTCTGGCGGTTGTTGGTTGGGAGGTACCAGAGGCCAACAGGTGCAGCACAGCCAGCAGCTTTGCCTGCGGAGGGATGTTGGTTGTCCGCTGTGTTGGTACCGTCAGCCTGTGGGCAATGATGTTCAGGATGCGGAGGATGGTTGTCCTTTTGAGCCTGTAGTGGGCATTGACATTGTCTGGTGTTAGGTCTGTGAGGCTGGTGCATTTCCTGAAGGTCCGCTGTCTTTGCCTGCGCTGCCTCTGTGGTGTACCGGGGGAGGGCAGAGGGGGCCCGGGGGGTGGCGGTCCTGGGGGTGGTGGCCGTGGGTGTTGTTGCCCTCTCGGGGCTCCGGGATGCATGGTGAGTGGCTCCATGGCATCTTTTGTTCTTCATGTGTGGCTCTGGGCTGGGCTCCCTTTGATGGTGCAGGTTGTCGTCTGACTTTACACCAGGTCGGAGCAGGTGTTAATTTCCTGCTGCTAACGCGCCTTATCGCCTGTTTTGTGGTCTTACCGCCGATGTGGCTGGTCGTTGAGAATGTTGAGGTGTGGTGTTGTAGCGGATTTTTGCTCGGGAACACCTACTCTGCATCTCATTAGCGATAGTTGCCGGGGTCATCTGTGGCAATGTTTTTTGCGGATACTTTCGCAAGTTAACTGGTGGTATCGGATGTTAGCACCAGCTTGTGAATGGGGCGATAAATTTATCGCGACTTTGGCTGCGATAAAGTGCTGATAACTCGGCGATAGCTCCTTGAGAATATAACCCCTGATGTATTAATTAATTACCTTTTTTTCTGTAATGATACCACATTTCTGAATAAATCAACATGGTTATTAACTTTAGAATCTTGTCATGTTCAGGTATTCTTAATAGCCTTGGGCTAACTCTATGAAAGAATCAGTCCCATACCTGTCTTATGACCCTTTCATTTCTTAATCAAAGAGTCAACATATGCAACAAATAGCCAACTGCACTGGGCATCCTACACTCCACATTGGAAGAGCTTCAGTAAAAAGCCCCTAAATGCAATGGAAAACAGAATCCTAAAGCAAAAGAAAATAAGCTGATTCTGACCACCTGCCAGTGGCCCGCCTAGGGAAAAGGCATGCTGTGCAGTACAACTGTAGGGCAAGCTAGTGGTAGCTAAGCCAGAGCCAAGAAAATGAAAGACTAAAGCGAGTCTGCCAGTTGAAGTAGCCAGCATACAGTAGACACTTTGTGGAACAGGTGAGGGACTGCTTACCCCAGCTAACCAAAGTCATCCTTGTCTTGCCTTCAGGGGCTGAACATAGATGGGGTGAGAACTTTCCTCAAATGTTCTCAGCATTGGTGGCATTAGGGACCAATGGGCTGAAAAATGGTCAGGTGACAGGACCAGGGTTCAGGGGTCATCTCTTCCCTGACTCCGTTACCAAGAAAAAATACACATGAGCAAACATACACACCCGCACACACACACACAAACAAACTCACACACAAAACACAGACACACGCTACACTAACACACACATGTTCCCACATCCAATGTGAAGGTTCCCCCAAAAAGAAAGACTAATTACTGAGGCCAACACAGGGAAGCAAATGATGAGCGTTTCACAACACACACACACACACCTCCACACCTAAAGGATCCCTTAAAAAGACAGACTACCTACCGATACCAACATAGGGAGACAGGGCATGAGTGTGTCACAACTAGGTAGAGCAGAGCAGAAACATTCAGAAAAAAGCCATCAACTGTTAAGCTTCTAAGACTACTACAAAACCACAAGAGGCCCAAGGCACAAGAAGGAAAATTCTCCATTGCATCAAGGACGTGTTCCTGGGGCCCAACCCCACAAAACCAGGTTGACACTCAAGTGTTCCATGAAAGGTGAGCGACTCAAGGATGGATCAGTGACGACAGTCACTAAATTGCTGGAAAACCATTAGAAGGGCCTGTCTATATAGAAAGCATTGTTGGCACCATTGAAAGATTTCACATTCACCATGAGCTAAGTAGAGTTTCATGAACACCTAGTCACTGTAAACAGATAAACCTTCCTCCTGAAACAGAGAAAATGGTAGGGTCTGACTGGAATAGATGCATACTGAACAGAAAATCACAGAGTCAAAAGGAAATAGTGAACTAGCTAGGAGAAGGAGAGCCAAGACAATCCCCCTTTTGGAGTGCAGCAAAAAGTGGCAGAAAAACTCCAGGTTGAATAATATGTCTAAGACAAGCAGTCGCAGGCGAGGGCAATTGAATAAAATGCTGTGCGGATGCTGCATCAGACCCCAGGTAACAGCATTGCATAGAAGCTGGGCCATAGGCACTAACACCATGAAGATAATGTTTTAGAAGACCATGTGAGTGAGGACAGGTGAGGATTACAGCAGAGTTACGGGGCAGCAGTCAGTGTCTCATGGAATAGGCCATGGTGTGAGGGGACCAAGTGGTGAGACTGCCAGGAAGGGGGACCGGAATCCTGCCCAGCTTTGCTGTACAGAGGTAAGAGATCTCAGATCGGTAAATACAAACAATGGCACCTACATCATTCTGTAGGTGCACACATGTGGCTGCATCATTGCTCCTTTTTTTCTTTTGGCAATGCTGCACACAGCTTGTAGATGCTGTACAGCTTCACTAAAGGCATTGGCAAGGCACATAGGTCCAAAAGATCTATTTGCTTTGACAATGCTTTCGTTTTGTTTTCAAGCTCTGAGGGAATAAGCGGACCCTGAAGGATTGGGGCCTCACTCATTATGTCATGATTCAGCAAACACAATTCAAGGGTGGTAGAGTTGTAAATAAACAAACTCATCTATCCTCACTAATCGTAAAATGTAGGGCCCCTAGGGGCATTTATGACAACCTGGGTATGGTGGATAAGTGCACGGTGGAGGCATTTAAGGCCATGTTATGAGTCTGTCTTTTCAGAACCAGCTCTCCTTTTTCTTAAGATACATGGTGAGCAAGGGTCATCACTTCCCAGACACCACTCAATAAAGCCATTAGCAAAGCTGAGAGACTGAATATAGGTAAACAACATTGCTAATGACTTACTTCCCCATGTGTGCTGCATGTTGTAGAATAGTGGGGGATAATTGAGTCTTCCTCTTTATGCACAGTGCATGTAAATAAAAGGCCGGCAGTCTTGACTGATACCACCCTTCTTTTCTGATTGACTAAGAAGACTTTGACCTGAGTGGGACAAGCATAAGTGGTCAACCATGACAGCTTCCCTCTTTGCCCATGCTGGTGTGCTGTTCCACAGGAGCTATACAAAAGCCTCAGATGGACCAGAGAGCACAGCCTCCATTGCCCGTCGGACCCAATAATGGAAGTCAAGAGAGGAAGAAGAATACCTATGTGTGCGTACATGCTTTTCTCGGTCTATGTGAGAATATGTGCTTATGAATGGGTGTAAGCGCAGGCAATTGTGAGTTTCGGGTGAGTGCATGAAAAAGGATGGGAAGGGATCGGGGACACTCGTGCTTTATGTTGGGCATACCTGATATTTTGTGGCCATTCTTTGTTACATTCGGGTTCTCCTGACAAAATAGTGGCCCAACAAATATATATATATATATGTGTGAATTTTTGTTGAGATGTGGGCTATCTCTGCATAATATTGGCCACACCATGATATAACGTTGGCTTTTTTGTCAACATGTTTTCTGTCCCAGGAATTGTAGTCATCCATCCTTGACATATTTATCAGCAGTCTTGGCAGCACACAGGCTATACCTGCATAGTAGTCATTCATCCATGACATACTTCTGAAGATCAATGGCACTAAGTTGGATACCTTTGCATAAAAATGACAATCCTTGACTTATTTTTGGCCATTCTTGACAACATATTGGCTATCCTTGCTTAACAGTGGCTTGTCCATGACATCTTGTGGGTAGTCCTTGTAACGATCTGACTGCCCCACCATCATAGTGACTCATCCAGGACATATTGTGGATATTCCATTCCTGGCTACAGCGCATAATGGTAGTTTAGCCATAACATATTGTGGGCATTGTTGTCGGCATGATGTCTATCCCTGCACAATAGTTACCCATTCTTGCCATATTGTGAATAAGTTTGATGATATTACGACTATTTCAGGCACTGCTTGTAAGAAATTAGGTTGCTGGTTGAGGCGGGTGAAACCCTTCTCAGCCACAACCACAATTCGTCTCAGGGTGAAATCACAAGCAAACCCTAAATTAACCTATGCTCAACTCGTGTGGAGTTTGGCACAGAGCAGTCAGGCTAAAATCAGAGGAAATGTGTAAACTATTTGTGCAACTCTTCAAATAGTAACACAGTGAAAACCCACCATAAAAGGATCCCACACCAGTTTAGAAGTATAGAGAAATGTTTAATAAATAAAAATGAGACCAAAACGATAAAAATCTAATCAGTAGCACTGGAGATATGCAAGATTTTAGTGAAAATAGCACCAAAAAGCACAAAGTGCCAACTGTGGATATCTGCTTGCGCCAGACTGGGACAAAGTCGCAAGTTCAGGCCGATCGATTTGGAGCGCGGGTCCACTTAGGCCAACAGAATTAAGTACATTAAATACTGGTTTGAGGAGATTTGTGAGGGTCTGCGTCAAAGATATGTTGCGCAGGCAAAGCGATGCGTCAGTTACGAGACACAGTGAGGCTTTGATATGAGGTCCTGCATCATTGAGGATCCCATCAATAAGGGCTTGCGATGTGAGGTCCCGTGCCAAGGATGCGTTGCACAGTTGGGGCAATGTGTCTTGTCAGAGGAGCTGCAAGGCTGTGATGTGGAGTATGGTGCTGTCGAGGCTGCCATTAACGAGGGATGTAAGGGCCTGCACAAGGATGTGTCGAGCAGCAGTAGTTCCGATGAGGCAATGGGCTGTGATGCGATACAGGGCTTTGCGACGGTTCTGACCCACGCAGAAGAGTTGATGGGTCGGTTCCAGTTGGGGTTGTGCCGCACAGGAGATGAGTTGGTTCAGCTGGATCCACAGAGGCTGGCAGAACACCTTAGACATACTTCCAAGGGTCCAGGACTGGCAGAGTAGACTCAGAGATGGTAGAGTCCAGGTGCTGGGTTCAAAGCTGTTGGAGCCTTCTGTCCCTGAGGCTCAAGTCAGGAGGCCAGCCAACTAGCCCTTGGAGTCACTTAGGGGTCCTGAATTCAACAGATGCAGGTCCAGTCCTTCTCACCCAGGCAAAAGGGCAGCAGGCAGCAGGTCAGTACAGTTGGGCAGCAATCGTTAAGAGCAGGAGTCCAGCAGAGTGGCAATCCTTTCAGCAGCACAGCAGTCCTTTTTCCTGCCAGATTATCAAGAGGTTCAGAAGTTTCCTGAAGAGTTGTCTGAGGTGCAGTATTTATATCTGGTCCCCTTTCTCTGGAAGGTGGGAGAAGTTTCTAGAAATTCCCTTTGAAGTCCCCAGGCATCCTGCCTTTCCTGCTCTTGCTCTAAGCTAACTGAAGGTGGTTTGCAGCCCTTTGTGTGCAGGCAGGGCACAGCCTATTCAAGTGTAAGTAGGGCTCAGCCCAGCTCCGCCATCCCATCCTGTCAGTGATGGCCCATCCAGACACACCTGAGCTCTCTATTGCGTGTGTCTGTCAAGGGGAAATGCACAAAACCCAGTCCTGGGACCCGGAGACAGGTTACAGGTACTAAATGGCTAACGAAAGAAAATGACAACTTTTTAAAAGTTTCATTTTCAAAATTGTAACTTAAAACCCAACTTTATTATGAGTTAGGATTTTTTCTTACAGTTCCAAATATACCAAACATGAACTGGTTACCTGTTACCATTTGGTAATTACAGCTTATTAAATGTAATAAGGTAACTCCATTGTTATCTTATTGAAGAGCTAAGCCTTGCAGTAGTGCAAAACAAATTGAAGAGTTTTGCACTACCAGGACATATAACACTTAAAATTACATGTCCTACTTCTTAAATACACTGCACCCTGCACTTTGGGCTGTACAAGGGCATACCTTAGGGGTGACTTTTATGCATTAAAAAAAGAAGGTTTGGGCCTTGCAAAAGATGTATTTTACTAAGTGGAAATGGTTGTTTAAAAACTGCACACACAGGTCCTAATGGCAGGACTGAGACATGTTTAAAGGGGCTACTTAAAGGGGTGGCTCAATCAGTGGTGCAGCCCTGCTGGTAGCATTGACTTTACAGGCCCTGGGTACATGTAGTGTCACTTTACTAAGGACCTATAAATTAAAAATGACAATTTTTAAATAAGCCAATGTTGCCATGTTTTAAGGAGTAAGCATGTGCACTTTGGCACTGGTTAGCAGTGGCAAAGCGTGCAGAGTCCACAGGACAGCAAAAACTAGATCAGCAAAAATGGAGGAGGAAAGCAAAAAGTTTGGGGGGGAAGACCACCCTAAGGCATTACAGATCTAACATGTGTGTCCCCAAGCTGAAATTGGGGCGAATTATCCAACCTCTTGGGAGTTCTCATCACTAAGGCGGAAGAACCTGTATAGACCATCAGCATTGGCATGGTCTGACCCAGATGGTGTTCCACCATTCCCTGTAGGTAGATGGACCACTTCAACAGTTTGGGATTTTTAGGAGGAAGGCATAATGTTTGAGGGAAAGGCCACCCTTAGGCCTTTCCCTCAAACATTTGGAGATCCATCCTTTAGAGGTCTATCCTTGCCATAATTTGGGTATTCCTAACAACATTGTGGCTATTACTAGCATAATAGAGATCCATCATTGCCATATATAGAATATTCTTGAAAAAAACTGTGAGCATGGCTGGCATAACAGCAGCCATTCATTTCCTATTGTGGTAATTCTTGACATAATTCTGCCTATCCGTGGCATAAATGTGGTAAAAATACTTTCCAATTAATGGACATCCCTTTGTTTGATCCCATTGATGGCGATGATAAGTGAACATCAGCAGCAGTCTGTTTTCATGTGTGACAGTAATTGTTAGTGCTAGGTGAAAAAGTCTTAGAGGCATAAATAATTCAAAAATTCTTATTTCATGGAAAAATTTATGTATTTTCAGAAAATTGCCACGCTATGTTGCAGACCAAACGATTGCATTTATGGAATATTTCTAAAGCTGATATTTGAATGATAATTCACATTGTGTGAAAAATGCAAAGAGAAAGAGAGTGAAAAAATAGTGAGTGAAACACAAGAACAGAGATGTAGATAAAGCAGTCGAGGGGAGAAAGAGTATAAAAAGGAGATTGAACAAAAGGAAAGGAAAGAGTAAAGAAAAATTAGATACAAAGAGGGGAAGAGAAAGTAAAAGAAGAGAAAACAACTAAGCGAGAGGAGATACAGAGAACATAGGAAGGACTAAATATAGAAAGGAAGAAAGAAAACAATTGATAAAATGAAAAGGGAATTTAATAGCAATGGAAAAAGAGCATAAAAAGGGGGGCTTGTGAACCAAGAAATGCATGATGGTAAGAATCAAAATGAAAAGGACATGAAAGGCAGAATGAATTACATAGATGAAAAGGATCTAACAAATTAAAATAATAAAACAATAGGAAAAAAAGAAAGAAAAGTGTGGGACAGAAAGTTAGAGAAAGGCCAGAGAACATGAAATTCAGCACGGCTGGGAGACAATTGAGAGCAGGAGGCAAACGGATACAGGGGAATAGCTGAAACTATCCAGAGAAAAAAGAATCAATAGGTCACTTCTCGAAAGCAAAACCACAAAGTTCTGTTGGTTATGTCTATGCTGTTGGGTTACCTTCCCATGTGCCCTGCACCACTCAAAGACAACAGAGGTGTGTTAAAACTGGCATTTTTGGCGTGATTTCCCCAGTCTTTTTGCTTCTGACCTCCTGTTTTTTTTACTGTATGTTGCATTTCGTTTTGCTGTTTTTAGGACTCTGGACACTTTACCACTGCTGACCAGTGCTAAAGTGCAAGTGCTCCTTGTGTAAAGTGTATTGGTGATTGGTTTATCCATGATTGGCATATTTGATTTACTAGTAAGTCCCTAGTAAAGTGCACCAAGTGTGCCCAGGGCCTGCAAATCAAATGCTACTAGTGGGCCTGCAGCACTGATTGTGCCACCCACATGAGTAGCCCTGCAAACATGTCTCAGACCTGCCACTACAGTGTCTGTGTGTGCAGTTTTAAAATGCCATTTTAACCTGGCAAATGCACCCACTTGCCTGGCCCAAACCTTCCCTTTTACTTCATGAAAGTGACCCCTAAGGTAGGCCCATGGCAGTCCCATGGGCAGGGTGCTGTGTATTTAAAAGGTAGGGCATAAACAGATGTGTTTTATGTGTCCTAATGGTGAAATACTGCTAATATCTTTTAAGTGTAATTTCTCATTGGGAGCAGATAGAAATTTGGAGTTTGGGGTCTCTGAACTCCCAATTAAAAAACACATCTTTTGATGAAGTTGATTTTAAAATTGCATGGTTGAAAATGCCACTTTTAGACATTGGGCAGATTTCTTGCTTAACAATTCTGTGCCTCTGCTTGACTGTAGAATACATATCTGGGTTGGCTGACAGTTGGTCTCTTGCGCAGTCACTGTAGACAGTCACACAAAGGAGCTGAAGTGTATCTTGCATATCCTGATGGCCTGTCACCAGGCTGATGTGCTTACCTTCGCTAGAGAGGTGGGAGGAGTTGTCACTGATACCTGAATAGAGCGGTGCCTGTCCTCCCACAAAGCTGTCTCCACCCAATGTAGTGAATCTGGAGCCAGAACATGGTGGGTCTTGGGCTCTACAAAGACTTTCCTTTGAAGTTTGCCTACTTAAAAGGCACAAAGGGGTTAAGTATCACACCTCACATCCAAAAATCAGAACACTTCTGGACTGAGGACATTCTACCAGGAAGAAGAGCTGGATGCTGTAGGGGAGACTGCTACTCAGCCTGTTGCTTAGTTGTGCTGGCCTGCTGCTTGCTGCTTCTATCCTGGGAGTGATTGGACAGGACTTTGCTTTTTAAATCGTGCTTTAAAGGTTCTCCAAGGGCTTGTGCATGCTTACCTCCTGTTAAGAAGTCTCTGGGCCATCAAAGACTTCACCTACCAGTGCCTGGGCTCTTCTGTTGAGAGTCCTGACTTGACAAGTGGTATCATTTCCAGGTCCTGGGTCCTTGGAGGTAGAATGTGGTGATCTAAGGAGAAAATCAATGCATCGACTCCCAGTGCCTGTTTTATCGATGCATCGATAAAGAAGATTGGCACATCACCTGCACCAAAGCGTGGTTTCCGACCGGCACATCGACCACAGCTTTCACCGCAGGCCCCTGCTCAATGTCACAGTATGTCAGAAAAATTGCTGCAGCATGAGTCCCAAGCACCGTGCCACTGACGTCCGTGACACCCGCTCCAGCTCTGATGCAGAACCTGTTCGGCAGCTGTAGAAATGAAGCAGCGCTGGCTTCGCGGCAGGAAAATTGATGTGGCACCTGCTTCGCCACTGTTGCAATGACGCAGCACGTCTGGATTTTCAATGCATCATCCCTTGATGCCGATACTTCATCGAAGCTGCACCGCAGTAAGGAACCGAGGCCACGTATCCAGAAATTAAAGCCTCACCTTCCCTTCCAGTAAGGAACTGACACATCACCTCCCCTGACAGTAAGGAATGGATGCATCACCCCCCCTGTATTGCAGTAAGCAACCGACACATCACCTCCCCTGGCAGTAAGGAAATGATGCATCACCTTCCCTGTGGAGTAAGGAACTGACGCATCGCTTTGCTTTTCGGGCATTACCTCCCCTGCTCCTGTTTTGCCTTTTGATTTTTGATGATCCAATGTACTTTGTGCTAAAAGAAATGCATCCATAGACTTTGATGGACTGAACTTATTCAATCTTTGAAAAGTGATATCTTGACTTGTGTATTTTGGATTTTTGTCGTTTTGGTCTGGTTTTATTCAGATGAATATTGGCTATGTTTCTAAATTAGTGTGGACTCATTTCGTAGTGGTTTGGCTGTGTTAGTGTGTGTATGTACACCTGCTTTACACATTGCCTCTGAGATAAGCCTGACTGCTTGGGCCAAGCTACCATTGGGGTGAGCAGAGGTTATCTTAGCTGTGTGACTCCCTTACCTTGCCTAGAGTGAAGTTCCCATCTTGGACAGGGTGCCAACCACTGCCAACTAGAGACCCCTCTTCTAACATGTTGTAACCAATCTCAGATAATATTGTTGGTTGGTTTAAAGGCACATTTCAAATGCAGCATTGAAAGCCTATAAAAATATGGAACTCGATGAAGAGGGCAACATTCCTGATTCCATCTTCCCTTGTGATATGAAAGCAGAGAAACATGTTAAATTGATCATCGACTTACTGTTGGGCATCAATGGGGTGATCCTAAAGGGGATGGTTGAAAGGGACAATCCAACATCTTTCACAAGAAGAGAGGTCTCTATTTTTTCAATAATTGATTATATTATATATAGCTGCAACTTCTTTGGTACATTTTCTCAGCTTCGTGTTCAATTTAATCATGGCAGTGACCATGCGATCATTTCCTCAGTACTTGATTTACAGATCCAAAATTGAAACTGGTCACTAAAAGCTGGTAATCGCACTGCAAAAATTGATTTAAACCAAAGTCGGATTTTCAGGAACTCTCGCAATATTACCTCTCCTTGGGATCACAGCATAGCAGGTAAGACAATCTCATCCATGGCTTTGAGGGTAGACTGTCTGCAGTTGTTCATAAGATACAGAGATTGTTAGGAATTGGGTTTCTGGGTGGCAGGGGTATGCACCCTGTCCAAGCAGGAACCACAATCCTAGTCAGGGTAGGTTACAACACACCCTAAATTATCCTGTGCTTACCCTCAGGTAGCTTGACCCAGAGCAGTCAGGCTTAACTTAAGAGGCAAAGTGTAAAGTATTTGTGAACACTTCAAACAGTAACACAGTGAAAACACCACAAAATGACTCTACGTCAAATTAGAAAAATAGAGCTTATTTTTATAAATAAAACAAGATTAAAATGACAAAAATTCAACAAGAAGAAGTCGAGATACTGAATTTTTAAAGAATAAATGTAAATTAGTGCTTAGAGGCAATATGCGCTTAAATGGGTTATCTGGTTGCACTGGACCAGGGCAAAGTCAAAGTTTAGGCCAACTGCGATGGAGCGTTGGCCAGATACAGGGATTCACTTGGGCCCGCTGAACCAAAGAACCTTTATCCGGCCTTGTGTTGACGTCGAAAAAGATGCAAGGTGCAGCTGAACTGATGCGTTGGTTGCGAGCCACGCAGTGGGTGAGATACATCATGATTCTGCACACAATGGCGGTGATGCATTGGTTCTGAGTGTGAGGCATGGGTTCAGAAGACCATGCGCAGCTACTGCTCCCATAGCAGGCGATGTGTCGATTCCGGGTGTGATGCGCTGGCTCCGTTCCAAGCTTCAACGAGGATGAACCGGTTCCGATCCACACAAAGGCGAAGATGCGCTGGTTCTGACTGACGCAAAAGTGAAGATGTGCTAGTTCCAATGAGGATGTGTCGGTTCTGGTTGTAGAAGCACAGTAGGCCTCATTTCTAAGGGTCGAGGACTGGGGTGGAACCACTTGGCAGGGCAGGCTCACTGCTTGTAGGGTTGAGATGCAGATGCAGGTAGTTGAAGTGTTTGCTATCCCTGAGACTTAGAACAGGAGGCCAGCCAGCAAGCCCTTGCAGTCACTCTGGGTTCAAGTGATGCAGGTCTAGTCCTTCTCAACCAGGTAGGAAACCAGCAGGCAGCAGGGCAGCTCAGCAAGGCAAGTGCACAGCAAGGCAGATGTCCAGCAAAGCAGCAGTCCAGCAGAGTGGCAGTCCTTTCAGCAGCACAGCAGCTCTTCTTCCAGGCAGAGTAGTCACAGGTCCAGAAGTGCACCAATGTCATGGTGTCAGAGGTCCAGTACTCATACCAGGTTATGTCTTTGAAGTGGGGGAGACTTCAAAGAAAGCTTTGAAGTTCACAGAGGTCCTCCTTTTCTGCCCCGGCTCATGACTCATTATGGGTGGGCATGCAGCCTTTTGTGTGGAGACAGAAACCAGCCTATTCAGGTGTGTCACCCCCTCCCTCCCATCCTGCCCAGTATGGCCCATCAGGATGTAGATGGCCTATCAGTCATACACAAGCTCCCTTTGTGTGTGGCTGTCTACAGGAATGCACAAAGCCCAACTGTTATTTACCCCTGATGTGTATTCAGAGATAGATAGCAGGCACAGAATGGTTAAACTAAGTAAATGCCAACTTTCTAAAAGTGGCTTTTGCTAAACTGTAATTTGAAACCAACCTTCACCATAAGTTGTGATTTTAAACTGTGAGTTCAGTGACACCAAATGTGAAACATCTATCTCTTCACAATTGGGAATTACACTATTACACTTAAAAGATGTAATAAAGTATTCGCAATGTTATCCTACGGGAGTGATAGGCCTTGCAGTAGTGAAAAACGAAAATTGGAGTTGTTCACTACCAAAACATGTAAAACTTAAAAGTACATGTCCTGCCTTTTAAATACATTGCACTCTGCCCTGTGGGTCATACAGGGCCTACCTTAGGGGTGACATATGCATAAAAAAGGAAGGTTTAAGTGTGGCAAGAGGGTTACTCAATTGGGTGACGCAATGAGTACTGCAGGCCCACTAGTAGATTTAAGTTACTGGCACTTGGCATACATAGTGCAGTATACTAAGGACTTATAAGTAAATTACATATGCCAATTAGGGTTTAAGCCAATGTTACCATGTTTAGGGGAGAGAGCAGTGGTAATGCTTAAAGGGTCCTAAAACAAGGAAAAACTAGGTCAGAAAAATGGAGGAGAGCAGCCAAAAGGATGGGAGAAGACCACCCTAAGGCAGTGAAGTCTACTAGAGATTTCATAAACCGCTGAAGAAGAAGGCAAAATCCAAAAAAGATCCCAGGTGTGAAAAACTTCCCCACAAAATTAACAAACTATTGTGGCAACAATTCATCAAATTCTCTGCTTTCAGGTAAAATAAATTCTAATTTTATGGCACAATTGAGAAATATTTGTTTTGATTTTAAAAGGAAAATAGCAGACCAAAATTGGTCAGATTTACACCACGCTGGACTAAAGAGAAATTACAAACTATTTTGGAAGCTTATTGTGAAATATAATGGTACTAAGAAATCCCAGTCGCCAGTCTCTACTCGAGCTTTGGAGTGGTTTAACTAGTTTTCTATACTCTGTGCTGAAAACCCTGGCAAAAATATATATGAGACAGCCCTATTTTCGCTGCAAGCTTTAAACGTTCACCTAAAAAGAATGAAACTTCTGACGGCTAAGCAGATCGAGGTACTTATAAATAGAACAAGATCTTCTGCAGCCAGCCATGGTACCGGATATGATTCTGGTTAAAGTCCTGAAGGAGGCTCATGCATCTTGAAGCACATTTCTGGCTCCCTTGTTTAAATACTGCTACAACAAAGGCCAATCCTGCATTCCTAGGCTGGGAGTTTAGCTGTCCCACTACACAAGAAAAATTCCTGCTCTGTACCAAGTAACTATTGACAAATCACCCTTCCTGACACCATAGAAAAGATATTTGGGACTAGTATTCTGGAGTGCTTAGAAGAATGAGTCTATGAAACAGGCGTCATCCCTTATGTCCAAGCCAGCTTCAGATCTAAACATTCATTAACAGACACCATTGCCACTGTCCGAACCCTGATCGACAAATAAGTTGTGTCACATTTGCTAATTTTATCCCCTTCGCTGCTTCTGTCGGCCAACGGCCGTTGCGAGCACTACCTCCGTAGTGCTGCGCACGTCCGTTGGCAGACGCGGCCCCGCCCACTCAATAAAACCGCCGCACTGCGGTGGAATTGCCGCCGCGGTTAAGCGGCTATACACAGTTTTTGTTGATTTTTCAACAATTTTCAACAGGATACGCAGACCTTGTCTCTGTGAGAAAATGGTCTGACTGGAAATATCCTCTAATTTATTAAGATTGATCACTGCTTTGCACTCATTCACTAGGTGTAAAACCTTAATGGGTGGGAATAAAGGTCTAACTCCTAAAAGTATGATGAAAAAGTGCTTGAAACAGGACTGCATATTAGCTCTTCTTCTTTTTTTAATCTATCTTCACGATCTACCAGCCCAATTTTCTAACATAAAGGGGCATATTCTCAAGGAATCATCACCGATTTAGCGGCACTTTATCGCAGCCAAAGTGGTGATAAATTCATCGCATCATTCACAAGCTGGTGCTAACAGCCCATATCACCAGTTTTCCTGCGATAGCAGCCGCAAAAAACATCGCCACGGATGACACCGGCAACTAACGCTAATGAGATGCAGAGTAGGCGTTCCCGTGAAAAAACCCGCGAAAACACAACTCCGCAACATTCTCAACGACCAGCCAGATCGGCGATAAGATTCAAAAACATGCGATAAGGCGCGTTAGCAGCATGGATTTAACACCTGCTCCTACCTGGTGTTAAGTCGGACGACTACCTGCACCATAAAAGGGAGCCCAGCCCACAGCCACACCAGAAGAACAACAGATGCCATGGAGCTACTGATCATGCAGCTCGGAGCCACAAGAGGGCCACAACACCCACCGCCACCACCCCCAGGCCCCCCACCCCCCCAGGACCCACAGGACCTCCCCCCGGACTACCACAGAGGCAGCGCAGACAAAGACACCGGACCTTCCGAAAACGCACAAGCCTCGGAGACTTAACACCAGAGGAAGTCATTGCCCACTACAGGCTCAAAAGGACAACCATCCTCCGCATCCTGACCCTCATTGCCCACAGGCTGACGGTACCAACACAGCGGAAAACCAACATCTCTCCGCAGACAAAGCTGCTGGCCGTGCTGCACCTGTTGGCCTCTGGGACCTTCCAACCAACAACTGCCAGAGTCGGAGGAGTCTCACAGCCAGCCCTGTCAAAGTTCCTCACACCGGTCTTGGATGCCATCATCAGCTTGGTACCCCAGCAACTTTACTTCCCACACACTGTGCAGGAACAGCTGGAGATCAAGCAAGGCTTCTATGCCATAGCTGGCTTCCCGCACCTGTTGGGGGCAATCGACTGCACACATGTACTCCTCGTGCCCCCTGCCGCCACTGCACACAATTACCACAACAGGAAACACACGCATTCCATCAATGTGCAGGCAATAGTGGACCACCGGGGACTCTTCACCAATGTCGTCGCCAACTACCCATGTAGTGTGCATGATTCCTTCATCTTTCGACAGTCCATCATCAACCAGCGCTTTCAGGATGCCACCTATGGAATTGCACTGCTCGTCGGTAAGTAACAAATGAACACACCACACACCTCAACTCCACCAACATACAACTCACAACTCTGGGAATGCACACGCCACAAAATCACATACAACATGACAACCAACATTCCCACATTCCAGACACAACAACACAACTTACTGTGGCAACCTGGGCTAGCCATGTACCCAAGCCATCAACGGCATGGCACCTCAGCCACACAACAGCAGAATGTGGGGAGAGGTGGGAACCAGGCATGTGCGAAGGAGGCAAGTGACTCATGAATGTGAATGTACACAATGTCAAGTGTGGCGTGGATGTGCTGGACAGACTTGAGTATGCAGACCACAGACATTTCCATGTCGACATATACTGCTGGTGTCTGGAGTGGACTGGATAGTAGAGGCAACCATGTTACCGCAGCCAGGGAGGAAGATCGCGGAAATGTAGCTTGTTACGTCCCCTCCTGTAAGTGTGAGCGGAGTGGGCTGGCCCGGCGTACGCCAGGCCAGCGTAGGGGTGTGAATAAAAAGCCCGTTACTCTGGGCATGGTTCTCTTCCGGAATGGCCAACGTGTATGTCAGGGTGGCACCTCTCACACTGCCACGAGGCCGACGCCATGAGCGGCGGTGCCTGCGATCCTGTGCGCCTGCTGCACCCCAGGCCGCTGGTCCCAAGACCCGTCTTGCCCGCCCCAGCGCACCCAGGCCTCACTGCCGACACCGGTGTGTGTCAAAGAGGGCCCACCACGTGCCAGTGCAAGCTCCAAGCCCGAGGCCCGCGACCTTGGCAGCCTCCTCAGACCATCACGGCCTCCGCGACACAGGCCCCCAGTACTCCTTTCTCGTTGACGTACTCCACCGCTGCCTCCTGCCTACACTGCGGTCAAGTAGGTCACACATTTGGAACTGAGTCTTGATTATACAATGGCAGAGTACATATGTTTATGGCAGATTTTAAATCACCGTACTCCCTTTGATGTGGTGCCACCAACTCTGTGCATAGCATTCCAACGACACGTGTCTGTGGGCCCTTGCTGACTACTGCCTTCGGCCTACACTGCAGTCCAGCACCGCGGGGTCATCTGTGTACTGCCTACACTGTGGTCCAGCAGGCCTCACACCAATCCAATCCAGTCCGGACCAGGCAGGACACGGCATCGTTGCAGGCTGCACACACGCTCAGCTCTGGTGCTCCTACCTCCATCAACCACAAATCATCGCCACATGGCATTCCAACGTCGTGTGTGAGAGTACCAGGAGGAGCTGCCTGAACAGCGGTTGGCCCACGCTGACCGCTGCCTCCGGCCTACACTGCGGTCAAGTAGGTCACACATTTGGAACTGAGTCTTGATTTTTCAACGGCAGAGTCCATATCATTGTATGCAGGGAGAGGAGGAAGAGGAAGATGTGGTTCAGTCCGGATGAAAAAGGGATCCTCGTGACGGAGGGGACCGAACACTACCAACAACTGCTCTGGTGCCACTAACTCTGTGCATCGCAAGCCAAGAACACGTGGCTGGGGGCCCCTGCTGACCGCTGCCTCCGGCCTACACTACGGTCAAGTAGGTCACACATTTGGAACTGAGCCTTGATTTATTTATGGCAGAGTTTTTACCATTGTACAGGCCTCATCGCAGACTGCATCCCCTTTCAGCTCTGGTGCCACTGACTCCGTGCCTCGAAATTCATGGACACTCTCTGGTTGGACTTTGTGGCATCTGAGTCTATGGCCTGGGGGTTGTCTTCATCATCATGTAGCTGATACTGACTTGGTGTTAAAAATGAGTCTGTAGCATTCATCTCCTCCATATTGCCTGTGTCTGCTTGGTACTGCCCTCTGTATCATGCCCTGGAAGAACACCTTCCACTGTCCTCCAAAACCCTCCGTGACATTCACCTTGGACATCGACGAGGACCCGCTCAGCTCTCGTGGCCCTACCTCAGTGCACCGGTAGTCACCGTCCCGTGGTGGTGTTCCATGTGCCGGCTGCTGTGCATCCGGGGCCACTAACTCCATGCTTCCAGTCATGGACCCTTGCTGTTTGAACTGTGAACTTCTGATTGTCTGATCACTGTTGTAGTTGTTGCCAGCACCAACCACTCCTTGAGGGCTGGCTCAAACTCACCCCACACCCATCCAGCACAGGCGTCACTGGACATGTGACCCTGGCAATAAAAGGGGCCGGGCGCACGTGCCCTTAGCCAGTTCCACAAACTATCTAAGTTTGTCCGTGTGGTCATTGTGTATGCATGAGGGCTCCGGGCCCTACCACATTGCATTGTGCTGTGTACAGCGGATGCAACCATGTCACCTCAGGCAGTGGGGAAGACCTGGAACATGTAGCTGTGTCGTACCCCCCTGTAGGCGTTGCCGGAGTGGGCTGGCGTACGACAGTCCAGCGTAGGGGTGTGGATAATCACCCCAGGGCTCTGGGCGTGGTTAAGTGTTGGGCTTGCCAATGAAGTACCTAATGCATGTGTCTCTGTTGTAGTGTCGGCGCCACCCGTCCCGCAATGGACAAAGTTGCAATGTCACATGCAACTGGAGTGCGGGCTCGGATGAAGGGATAAATGAATGAGCGAAGGCCCGCTCGGGGTCCGGGATCATACATGCCAACTGTAGTGTGTGTATCGCTATTACCGCAGCATAAGTCAAAGGTCTTGCCTCGACTGCATCGCGAGTTCACCCAGCCATGAACTCTACATCTGTGTCTGCCCTATCCTTACCATAGGCCTACACACACGTGGCCACCCACCTTCAACGGCCAACATCACAGTGTCGTTGTCAGGCTTGTGGGCATGCGCAGACAGGCATGACAATGGTGTGCCGTAGGAGTGCAAGTGATGCAACCGCGCAGCGCACACAAGTAAATAGGCTCAGGGGGAGGGAGGAGCAGCAGTGAGGCTACGTAATACACATTGATGGCGCTCATTTGCTAAGAGCAGTACATGTCAAACAGGAATCACTATGACACACATATCACATGCCAATGAACTAGTGAGCCTGCCAACACATCATGCAGAACCAACTATTGACTCATGTCTCTCTGCACTGTCACAGGTGATCAAGGATATGCACTCTGCCCTTGGATGATGACACCCCTCCGAGCCCCGAACACACAGGCCCAGAGGCAGTACAATGTGGCCCACAAACGCACAAGGGGCATCGTGGAACACACATTTGGCGTGTTGAAGTCACGTTTCAGGTGCCTGGACATCACAGGTGGAAGGCTCCTGTACAGCCCAGACATCGTGTGCAAGAGGATCGTTGCATGTTTTGTGTTGCACAACATATGTGTACGAAGCAAGGCACCATGGATACAAGTGCCAGATGCACCGGACGATGATGATGGAGATGAGGCAGGTGGACCACACCCCACTGCAGCTGCAGCAGGAATAGCCCGCAGGAACAACATCATTGACAATTTCTTCACATGAGGACGTCACATTGTGACGGTCCTTAGCAATCATGAGACAGTACAAGATGTCCACAGGCACAGCATGTGCAAATAAATTCATTACAACACACATTCTGTGAGTTTCTGTATGTGTGCTGCAGTGTGGCACAGGGATCAGGGACATGATCCAGAGTCATTGTGGGTGTGGAGTGTGCTCTACTTAATTGTGCATGTGTGCCATTGTGCCCATCTCTCCCGTCCCCCCAGTCCCTGGTCGGTACTCACCCTGTTGATGTTGTGTCAGGTCATGTTGAGCAGTATCCCGATCCCCAACTCCTGGCACTGTATCCCAACTGATGACTGTGGCCACCATTTTCTCCATGTCATCCAGCTCCTGGTGTGCCGCTGGTCCCCCACCTCCAATCTGCGTTGCTGCTTTCATGTTGGCATCAAGTTTCTTCTTGGTTTTGCCCTTCACATCATTCCAGCACCTCTTGGCCTCTTCCATTGTCCTCCTCGACACTCCGACTGCATTCACGTTGTTCACGATGTACTGCCATATTTCCGTTTGTGTTGCCGATGACACAGTGGAGGTGACGAACAGTTGTTTGTAGTGTTCTGTCACCTCCGTGACGATGATCCGGTTTTCTTGCGGACTGAACCCCGTCTTCCTCTTCCTCTTCTCCTTGCCCTTCCCCGGCCCCAGGGTTCCTGGCTGGTCGTCTGTGGGGCTTGTGGGGTTCGCGTTGTCCTCTGCACTCGGTCCGGGTGCGTCCATGGTGCTACACAGTTACATATTTTTATCTTTTTTTTTTCTCTGCTTTTATAGTGCATTCTCACGCATGACGCGTGGGAATCGCAGGCCTGTTGCTGGTTTTGGGTGATTTTTGAATTGCCATTGGGGACATCGCCACTTTTTTCGCGTTCGTGTTTCGCATTTTTTCGGCATCGCGTTGATTTTAACGTGGGAATTTGTCGCGTTATCGTGAGACTATCGCACGGTGCCACCGGGTTGGGAATACTGCGTTAACACAGTGTTATTTTCCCGCGATAGACTGCGATGTGAGAAGTTGCGTTAAGCGAATTTGGCGATAGTTAACACACGTTCTTGGGAATATCCCCCAAAGAATTTTCCTCCTAGTATTGCCTCTCAAGACCTGGAAGTTTTGCTTTATGCAAATGACTGGTCATCTGTGATCTCACCCCAATAGGTCTACTCTATAACGTAACTTGGATGCTTTACATGCGTATGCTGGTAATAACTTTCTGAGATTAAATATAGGAAAGACTAAAGTGATGCCTTTCAGAGGAAAAAAGAAGTGCAGCTCTTTGAATTGGAATCTTAGTGGAACTTCTTTAGAGGTCGTAAAAATTTGTACTTACTTGCATAGAGCCTTTACATAGAATTTAGAGAATGAGGTCAAATTTATCACACATAGGGAAGAAGGCTTTAGCCCATATTGGTGCTTTGAATACATTTTAGATTTCCTCTGGAAAATGTAATTTTATGTTTCTTTTCGAAATTTCTAAGGTGAAAATCCTGCAGATAATATCTTACGCACTTAAGTACATTCCCCTCAACAAGTGGTCATCTTTGAACTTTTACGAAGGGAAGATTCTTTCTCTAGGTCAAGCAATCCCCGTACAAGCATTGTGCCTGGAATTTGCTCTTCCTAGTGCATTTACCCTAACCATGGCAAATCTAATCAGATAGGCCTATACTTTAATTCATGCCTCTGCCTGCCCTTGGAGTGCCTTGTTAAGGCAAGAAGCCTTTGATGCATGTACGAAAGATTACACTTTCAATACAAATCTCAAGGTAGCTATCTCACAACTAAAATGTTCAAAGGCTCATCTGCAGGTGTGAAGTCCTGCCCAACTTAAGCTATTTTAAAAAAAAATGCAACTGATGGGCTCAGTTATTCCAGTGATACCACCCACTGTTTGCCTTTAAAAAATATATAAACATTTTCCTGTATATGAAAGTGCAACTTTTGACATGGTTAGACCCCACTTTTTGCCTGATGCCAGATGTAATTTCGAACTGTGAGAGCACTGGGTCCCTGCTAAACAGGTTCTCAGTGACAAATCTCTTTCCTAAAACTGTACCATGATTGGCACAACTTCAGCCACCCATGTAAGTCCCTAGTAAATGGTACCCCTGCTACCTAGGGCATTGGGACAGAAGAGGGTCCACTGGGGCTGCAGCACAAATTATGCCACCCCAGAGACCCTCACCAAGATTATGCAAACTACCTTTGCAGGCTGCATGTCTTGGTGCAGAGAAAATTAAAGAGTCAGTATGGCACACAGCTCTGTGTGCCATGCCCCTATACACTGCATGAGATATAGGTAAGTCACACCTACTGCAGGCCTTACAGCCCTAAGGCAGGGTGCACCATTTCCCATGTGTGGACATATCTGCTGACCCTGCAATATCCGAGCCATTCTTGAATATTGTAAGTGCACAAAGAAGCCATAGAGAGTACATGGGCTGGATAGCTGTCATTATGGGTTTCCTAGCTCCATGATGGCTTCACTGTACCCTAAGATGTTAGGTATCAAACATCTCATCTTAATAAATCCTTGATGATGCCAGTGTTGGAATTATTAATAAATGCAAACAGGAGACCCTTTCGAGGGTCCCCTGAAAAACCTACCAAACACTGGTGTGGTCTCTGACTAGTCTTAGCCAACCTGCCACCACCAGACATGTTTCTGACATCATGGGTGAGAGCCAGTGCTCTCAGAGGCCAGTAACAAAGCCTGCTCTGGGTTGAGGTTCTTCAAACCTCCACCAGGCCAGGATGGCCTTCCAGGGTGGGAAGCTTCAAAGGGAATGCTGCCTTTGAAATGCGACCCAGGCATCTGCAGATAGTGGAGGATGCCAACCCTCCTTTCCTGCTCCACATTTGGAGGGAGGACAGGCGGGAAAATTAGTTAAATTAGGAGGTGGGTCCGCATTAAGCCAGCACCACCCCTAAAGTAGGACAGGTGATGTGGACAGGGCCGGACTGGGAACCGAAACTGGCCCTGGCAAACTGCGCAGCCGGCCCCCAAGGTGGGGCCGAGCTGTTTCCTTGGGCTGGTTTTGGGTGATTCTGTTGTAGGGGGCCGATACTGCCGCCACCGGTAACAAAAACATCCCCCCAGGGGCCCAAAAACGGCCCCCACCCTGGCGGCCCACTGGGAAAACGCCCGGTGCCCACTACAGCCAGTCCGGCCCTGGATGTGGAACCCACTTTTCACTTCCCTCCATCTTGGTTTGTGAGGGAATCAGCCAATTAGGGTCAGGGTAGTGCCCCTTCCCTCAGGAAGTGGTCATTTAGAGGGCGTAGACACCATAAAGGTAGGTAGCCCATTGGCTACTACTTCTCACCCCTGTTAATGCCCCAAAATTTAGTATTTAGGTGGCATCCCTTGACCCTGAACTTAGATTTGATGGACACAGAGAAGAAAATGACAAAGAGGAGCTGCTTACCCGAGGACTGAAGCCCTGCTGCAGAAAATTGGTGCCAAACCCTGTCTGCTGCCTCAAGGAATTGACAATCATGTTTTGCTGTCTCGTCCTGCAACTGTGAGACCTCTAAGAACCCCAGAGCTCCTCCAGCCTTCTACAAATTGCCAAAGGACTCCCTTGGAGTGGAGGTACTGCTCGCCTGCAGCCGCAGGCACCTAACCGCAGAATCCAGTTTTATCATCTTGCTGCTCCCCGGCAACTCCGACGCAGTACCCAAACCAAAAGTGGTACACCAGCTCCGGAGGATCAAATCTGTCTCCTCTCCAAGTGTAGATCCACCAGGATCTATCAGAGGCGTGCTGCACCAATACCCGGGGTACCAGATCAAAATGAAGAGTCCAATTCAGACTCCAACTGCCCAGGAAGCAAGCACCCATTGAGGGACTTGAGATCCCTGAGATCCACTTTGTGAGTGGCCACCTGTCCCGGCATCGCCTCTCCAAGTTGCCTGCTCTTCACGGTGAGGACATCTTGACGCGTGTGCCTGGCTGACCTATCTGCCTGAGCTGGATACTGATGAATCAGCTGTGCTCTCATGGTCCTGAGGCCCTTGTGACCTGCTCCCTCGAGTGGGACCTCCTCGGACCTACATTTAGCCCTCTTGTGCAGTGTGTTTTCAAGTGGCTCCCTTCTTCGCAGCACACCAGCTACCAATGACCTAAGCACTCTGCTCTCTGCCGAATCTGGGATGCTCCCAAGATTCCACTGGTGGAACATTGGGCCTGGCCTTGCTAATTACCTAAATCTCAAAGGTGAACCTTGAGATCCAACTGTGTGATTTTATATGCATTTTTCTATTTTCTCCCATTGACTTCAATGGTGCATAATTGCTGACAAATGTGATTTATTTTGCGAACTTGAAAAATTCACATCTTAAAATGTACTTACTGTAGAGTGAAGTTCTTGGTCAGAAAGAATACATAAAAATCTGTGTTTTTTGTAAATTGGTCTCAGATTTATTCTTGAATGCCTCTCATTAATTGCCTCTGTGAGTACAACAAATGCTTAGCACTACCCTCTGATAAGCCTCATCCATACTAGCAAAAATAGAGTGTTAGTATTATCTACTTTTGCTTCTGTATACCAATCTGGGTCTCACTGGACTCTCTGCACAGTGTAGTTCATGTTAGTGCACTATACAGAGAGCCAGCTTCCTATAGCCTGAGATTGCAGCTTTTAAACAGATTCAAAAATATCTACTAATGACTTTGTATCACAATGTCAGAAGAACAATACTCATGCTCAGACTGGGCATTTTGCCTTTGAACATTTACAAAGGGCTTTGGTCAGGTACTGGAAATGAGATCCGTACTTGTGATCTGTGTCATGGTGGGGTACAAGACCTGAAGCATGCACTTTATATTTGTCCACATACAGTTGTTGTTGATGCTAGGAAATGCTGTATACTTCCATTGTACTTCAAATGTAAGTTAATAAAAAAGGACAAACTGGTTGATATGGCAAAATTCCCCACAAATGAGTGTGTATGTTATAATCTGTTTACATGTTACACATTCTTTTAAAACTATTTTAACGTCAACCATTCTGATTGCATAAATGAGGCTTTACATTTTTACCATATGGACCATTATTTCTTGATAAAACTTGTTTTCAGCTGCATTTCAGAAACTGAAATTCTGGAGCAACATCATAGACATAGAAAGCACTCCAATATATGTACGTTACTACTATAATATTATAATATCCGTAATTGTGATGATATTATTGTTGCTTATATTGTGTCAGACATTTAATTATTAACATTACTGTTTCATTTTGCTTACCTGTTTGTGCATTGGCTCACTTTTATGCAGATCCGACAGATAAGCTTCGTCCATTGAGCTCCTGTAGAAACCAGTGGCCACGTCAGCATCGCCAGCGTGGGCACTCCTCGAGACGTTTGGCGCAGGCGCAGAGCGAGACTCTGAAGCGATACCGAGCACTAGCACGAGACAGAACCATGTCTCCATCTTGATGTCTGTCCAAAGTGCTGAAATCCCCGAGTTCGGAGGAACCTCCTCTTATAATGTTCGCCTGGTTTCCGTCTGTGCAGTTGGACGCTCTCTGTGGCCGTGACAACGCATCTAACTTCAGGGTAGTCATGTTGTTCTTAAAGTTGCGATGTGCGCATCTGTCGCCATTCACTAGTTCCTCCTTATGCTGTAGTGCAAGTGGTCCATTTCGTAAAGACTTGATGTGATTATGTCACTTCCGGTCAAAGAAAAGCTTTTAGCCCTTGCTCTACAATCATTTTTTTAAACTCTTTTTCTTGTGCATTTGCATATATACATTCATTGTACAACACATAGCGCAATCCGCAGACAAAGTATATTGACCGTTTGGTCGTACCGCCGTATTTACGGATCTACTCAAGATTAAAGCATTTCAATAGAATATGAGCTATAGGCTAGTATATCAAGTAGTCTGAGCTTCTTATGCGAGTACAAGAAATGTGGTTCCATTAACACAAATGAAAAGTGAACTGTTACAACAACAGCTACTAAAAAAAGACTGCACCAGCCTGCATGATTCAGACGCAGTGGCGGCTGGTGACATTAGAAAGTGGTGCGGTGTAAAAGTTGTGGGTGAGTGCACTGTCGCGAGCGCGCTTAGCCTGCGAGCCTGACCGGCATAAAGATGGTTCTTGGAGGGGATGGGGGGGCTATGTGCGAGAAAATTTTGAAAAACAGGCAAATTGTGCATTTTCAAGCAGATTTGGGGAAGCAAGAATACTAATAAAGCAATTGTGAAAGTGGTCACCATAAGGCATTCCAAAGCGTTTTAACTTCTTGGACTTTCACAAGGGAGACGAGACCTTTGCATTCAGAAATCCCCTTCACGCAGTATGTGGCCGGTGCGCCTCCTTGAAAACATGCTTTTATTTATTTTGTGGAGTTGTGGTGTGCCCGTCTAAAGTGCTACGTATGGAATCGTCCCACCTTGCTTCCGATGATGGCTTCCACCAGCCTATAAAACGACTGTGCCAGCCTATGAAACGACAATGTGTTACCTTGTACATAACAACAGTGCTTTACAATGTCTACAGCCTGTAGGCCTACAAAAATATCGCTGGATGCTCCAAGAAGTATAGTAAAATAGGGGATGTGTGCATCAGAAGTTAGATATTTTTGTGTATCAGTGCTTGTGAGCATTTTTAAGGGGCAACAATGAGCCAAAACCACAACCATGACAAGTGAGAACATTTCATGGAAATTTGCAATAGGGCTGGGGTTCGAAGAGTTTAAGTTGATAGGCCTTAAAATATAGGTTGGAGACAGGCAAAAGAACCACAAAGCTGGCATATGGACAATCTAATTACTTTTCTGCTACAAAGTATGTCCCATGCACAGAAAGTGCTGAAAAATTAGGAATGAGAATCGTGAAAAATATATTAGCATTGGCTAAGCTACAGTACCAATAGCTCATATATTCGCCGTTTATAATACCCTGAGTGACACGCTCAAAAGAAACAATATGCTGGGAGATTTAGGAGAAAAAACACAACTCCCCTGATTCTTGTATAGATGAATTCCTATCCTAACTACCCATGCAGGCAGTCAAGAGAATGGTCTCTAGCTCACTCTAGAAATTCTGTCCTTATCCATTTTTGCCACAACTGGTAGCACCAGCTTTCTCCATCCAAGAACAAGAGGATACTAGGGCCTATTTCCCGAGAAGAGCTTGCCTAGATGAACTCCGGGGCAGCTCCTCCACTAGGGTGGAGGAGCGTCGCCCCACTGCTTTCTCGCAGTGCGAGAAGCAGAAACATAAAATGGTAATAACTACCATTTTATGTTTCTGCTTCTCGCAGTGCGAGAAAGCAGAAGGGTTTGGTTGTGGGCGGGGCTGCTCTAGGGCAGGCGAGGAGTGGTGTGCCCACTCCTGAGGGTGAAATGACTGTTTGATCGGCCCCCTGGGGCCGCCCAAACCAGTCATGCACACTATAGTTCTCCATGCAGGCTGCAGTGCAGCCCACATGGAGCACATGGCCTCCCCGTAAGCCCCTGGCTTGGCGGCGTCCCGACCAATCACAATGCTCCACTGGAGCATTGTGATTGGCTTAGGGGAGGAGAGGGAGGCTGCCTGCTTCCTGTTCCAGGAGCATGAGCCGAGAAGACGCGGGACCCGGCCGGCAAAAAGGTAGGTTTAAATATTTATTTTTTTATTAATTAAATTAACACCCCCCGCCTGAGCCCCCCCGCCTCCCCCCCCACCCGCGAGACATATAGATCGCGAGTGGATGAACTAGCTGCCTGTTGAAAGTTATTGAACTCTCTGGGAAAATGTTTCACTCAGTGCTAAGGAGGTGGTCAAGAAAAACTTGTCCAGAGAAAGCTGGTCAAATAGTTCAGTAGACAACGAATATTTGTACTTGAAATGTAAATATTTTCCTTGTGTATTTTAATGTTTACACTGCAGAGTAGGCGCAATGTTCTAACCAAGTCCTGTACGATGAATCGAAATTGAGCTGATGCTGCATAAGGGACATACGCCCCATCAGAAACCTCCTCCATTCCTCGTGCAGTGGCCTAAGAACTCGGGCCACCATCTCCCTGGATTGATCCTACTGCACACCACCTGCTTCTTATAGTCCTACTTGCTTATAAACACTGCTTAGCCAGGGCTGGACAGCATTTAAGATGCTTTGAAACAAGTTCTCAGCAAACTTAGATTGTCTTTGTCTTCATGGTTTCCTCCAATGAATCAACCCAATACCTTCAAACTTGCAATGTGATCTTCAAGTGGCCAGTTCTGCATTACTGTTCCTTCAAGTCAGCACAAAAGCATTATGGTGCTCCAACTTGAGGCATCATGGTTTGACTTGTTCGTTTGTATTTGAAATGTACTGCAAAATTCGAACACTAAATTAATTTGAAATATTATTGTTCCATTTCCATTCTAACCTATTTTATATTTTTTTACAATATACCTTTTACATAACTGCATGCCATCCCCTAGCACTTGATTTCACTTTTTAACTTATCACTGAACTTTGTCATCTAAGTTGTATTAATTTTAAGGTGTATTAAAGGGAGACTTGGCCCAGGAGTGGCCAAATGGAGACCTGGCTGTGAGTGGCCAAATGGAGACCCGGTCGCGAGTGGCCAAATGGAGACCCGGTCGCGAGTGGCCAAATGGAGACCCGGCCGGGTTACTTAGTTATGCAGCAAAATTAAACGGGCCATGTTTTTTGCTGACACTTGTTTGTAAAGGTAAAGTCAAATCCTGTGCACACGCGTTCGTGTAGTTGGAAAGTTTATCCAAAGTCGAAATCAAAGCCAGTATAGTCTTTTTGTAAGCATTCTTTATTCCAGAGAACATCACAAGGTTATTACCCCAACGACGTAACACGTGTTGGCTGGACCTTGTGGTGTTCTCTGGAATAAAGAATAAGAATACTTACAAAAAGACTATACTGGCTTTGATTTCGACTTTGGATAAACTTTCCAACAACACGAACGGGTGTGCGCAGGATTTGACTTTATTCACTGTGGACCTATGGTCCTAATAGGAGGGTTTTAGGGGTTTTTCCCTCATCTGTTGCACCGTTAGACTTTAATGCATTGAGTTACAGTACAATACATTGCAGGCGCCGTATTTCCTGTGTGAATTAATACCCCCCTTTTGGTCACAATCAATTGTTTGTAAAGGTGACTGGAGGTCGGAGCAACTTACTTAATAAGATTGATATTGCAGCGAAGCTGCAAGAGAGAGGGCATACATTGCTTTGGACAAGAGGGGGGAAAAATGGACATTTTTAGTGAGGAAGGGCATTAGCAGAGGTGAGTTTGGGTTCAGTAAGGTTCGGGGATTGTTACTATTGTTAATGTTAACCGACCCTTACTGAACCCAACCTCACCTCTCTGTCATCAGGCCGAATCGGAATCCCACTTCTAATCTCCCCCCTTCCCCCACTAAACTTTAACTGCAGATCATCTGCATTTCCATCCACTGTTGTGCCACGGTTCGTTGCCACCTACCTACTTTTGCTCAGAAGTGTGGCTGGCTGGTGTTGTTGATGGACTAGTGTTGTGTGCGTGTCATCCTTGCCTCTCAACCCATCCGGATCAAACTGATTCAAGTCTTCCTCGCTACAACAGCGTTGGTATTGGTGTGGTCTCCCTCCGCACACCGAGAGGAAGGGAGAGACAGAGAGGCAGGCCGATCAGCCCAGCCCAGGAACTGCAGAATTGGTCAGTCACTGCATGGCTTTACAATAAGTCATTACAGTGATTGGTCATTTCTCTGATGGGCAGGCCCTTCCACCCCGTGGTGCCATGTTTAGAAAGGCCTACTCTAGACTTGGCTAGCAACTGCGCTATGCAGCCAATCCAGATGCTGCTCTCTTGCTGAGAGCAGCACCAAGATTGGCGTGAGCAGGCAAACTCACCGCTCATTAAGTGACTGGGGGTCTGCAGTTTTGAGCAACCCCCACTCACTCAATGTGCAGTACTGAGAAGCCTGTAGTGTGCATGTCGGTTTGGCCATGGAAAGGCTGCTGGCCAATCCAACATGCGCACTATGCTCACTAGGTGCAGTGCGCTCGCTCATAGTTGCCAGTCTCTGAGTCATGTCACGTGACGGTGTCCATAAGCCTGCCCCACCGAAGGCTGACTGACTTGCGCAGGCTGATTTTATATTAAAGTAAACACAGGGACAAATATAAGTGGGGCAACACACCGCCGCCCTAAGGCATAAACCGTCCCTGGTTCAAAGTTAACAGCGCATTACCTCTATGTCCCTCGTCCTCAATACAGTCCCAACCAATATGGTAGTATCCAATCAGAGACAGGAAACCAAACTGTAAATGCTTTCTAACCCCACCAACCCTCCTGCTAAGGGCTATAATACAATAGCCTGTTCCGTTTCCTGTCTCAGATGGGATAAGGAGGACCCTGAGGTAACTGCCAGGCTTTTACCTCCAACGACATTACTGGCTTTCTCTCTCTGCTGGGCTTTGCAGAGCGGGCGTGACCAGCGTGCGAGCGACAGGAGTCGGGACGCATTGATGGTCTCCTGTAACTCCAGGTATGCGCTTCCTCCTATTTTTACTGGGTAGAACTGCCTGCTGGGCTGGCATGTTCTACCGGTGTGCCCTCATGCTGTGTACTTTGGGCTGAACTGTGTTCCAGCATGATCAGCACATTGGTGGCCCTGCGGTCTCCGCAAGGGGTTGCCTGCATAGCTGATGTCCAGTTTGGGGAGGGGGGGAGGAAGGTGTTCCATTCTACTAAGTGGAACAGGCTTCCCTGCTGTCTTGTGATGCCTGCCCCCCTCCGCAGCGTGTGTCGAGGGGGGACGGAGGAGCTTGGCTCTTGGTGAAGCTATTTTGGGCTTACATCCAGTTGGGCTGCATCTGCAGGCGGCCGGTCAGTGGTGGTGCAGCTGGGTTTGGCGTTGTTGCAATTGCTGCCTGTGACCATGCATGGCGGCATCCTCTGTGGTTTCCACCTCACGCCGGGCAGTGCTTGACAGCATTCTTATGAAGAATGTCCTGTCAATCAAGCATTGCTCATATCGGATGCAGTTTTAACTGCATTTTCTCAGCCGCCTATATCAGTTGGGGAGCCGGTTTGTGTGAGCTCTCATTGTGCTACTCTTGTTGTGGTGGTATCTCTCTGCTGGCTACACTATGGGGAAGCATGCTGGGAAGAGGAGGCATTGTTCGCCCTCATCTTCATCTTCTTCTTCTTCAGTGGGGAGTTTGGTGTCTGCTCCTCTCCCTGAGGTTAGGATGTTGGATGACGAGGGGAGGTTTAAACAGCTAATTTTGTAGACTTTGGCTTTCGTCAAGAAGAAGAATCCCGATTCTCAGTCTGGTGGTGGGCAGGAGCTATAATCGGACAGTTCCAGCTCGGATTCATCTGAGGATTCCTCTGTGAGTTCCCTGGAACATAAGGGGAAGTACATCTCCAAGGACATATTGCCAGACATTCTTTACCATGTGAGTGAGAACATGGGGTTTTCTGATGAGCAGGTGGCTAGCACTTCTAAGGACATGTTGTTGCCTCAATTTCGGAAGCATTCTCCTAGAGCCCTACCCATTCATCCCTTTGTAATGGACGTTCTCTTGAGTGAGTGGAAGGATCCTGAGCCTATTCTGATGCCTTGCTTCATGTCCAAGCTTTATCCTTTGAGGGATATGGAGGATTCCTGAATCAGTCAATGTGGACTCTATTGCGGTCAGTCTGGTGGGGCACCCATCAATAGCAGAGGATAATGTCTTTAAGGAGGGTGCTGACAAAAAGATTGACTCCTCTTCGAAAAAGGCCTATGCGGGGTCTCACCTTGCCATTCACTCTGGTATTTATGGATCGTATGTTTCCAAGTTGTTGTTGTTAGGCTTCAAGACAGTGTTCACTACAATGCTGAGAGGTGGGCGGTGTCCTGAGTTGTTGGAATCTATGTATCGCCAGACTGAATACCTTTCAGACATTGCGTTTGATTCAGTCAGAGCATCTGCTTTGTCCTCTGGTGCATCCATTGTGGCCAGGCGCAATCCGTTGCTGAAAGGGTGGAACCCAGATGCTGCGCAGAAACCGATGGCTTTGAGATTGCCGTTTACAGGTCCAAGACTTTTTGGAAAGGGACTGGAGGAGAAGTTGCATAAGGTTTTTAAGGAGCGGAAATATTCCTTTTCCTTTAGGAAGCAGCAACAGCAGAAGCAGCCTTTCTTTTCTTTGACAAAGTCCTTTAGTCAACATTCCCATCAGCAGCGGTTTGCCTTCAAGAACCGGAAGGGCCAGGGCAAGGGTTTTCAAGGCAAATTCCAGAGGAATCAGGGAATCCCACTCTACGTTCCTGACTATGCCACCACCGGGGTACAAGTTGGCGTGTGCAGGATGAGATCCCGATTTCTGTAGTGAAGTAGGATTGGGAGAGGCACCCAAGGGTGGGGGGGGATCAAGGCACCTGTGGGGGTCGGGATGCAGGCACCCGATGAGCTTGTTCATTCAAGAAAAAGGCGATGATTGCAGAAGAGGGAATGAAGCTGAGGAGCCATGTCTCAAGGTAAGCCACTGTATCCTACCCCTCTTCTCCCTCGGGGATTGAATGAATGAATATTTGACTTGTAGAGCGCGAACTTAGCCCAAGGGTGTCAAGGCGCTGTATGTGGAACATGAGGGTGCAGACAGAGAGACATGCTCATACCGAGGTCTGTGAGAAAAGCCAGGTCTTTAAGGCTTTACAGAAAAGAGAATGGGACGCCTGACTCGAGAGCTTTTCCGGGAGGGAGTTCCACAGTTTAGCAGCAGCAGTGGAAAAAGCTCTACCTCCCCATTTAACCTTCTTAAATCTCGGTACTGTTAGCAGATTCTTATCTGCGGACCCGAGCCGCCTGCTAGGAACATAGCGATGGACAATAGCCTTAATCGCCTCAGGACCTGAACCGTAGTAGGCATCGTGAGTCAAGCACAAAGTCTTGAAGAGGATCCTACGGTCCATAGGCAGCCAGTGCAGTAACTTGATGGAGGCTGTGACTGAATGGTATTTTGGTAAATTCATCACCAACCTGGCTGCAGCATTCTGCACCATCTGCAGACGTCGCACTAGGCCTTTGTTGATGCCCAAATAGAGGGCATTACAATAGTCGAATCTGGACGTTACCAGGGCAATGACGGCCTGCTTACGTGCATCGAAGGAGAGGAAATTGGAGATTTTTCTTAGGATTCTAATGATCCCGAAACACGTGGAGACTGTCCTGCTAACCTGCAAGCTTAGGGACAGTGAATTGTCCACGATAACCCCAAGGTTTTTCCCATGGGAAACCGGGCAGGGACAGACGCCAAGCGCGTCCGGCCACCAGTCACTGGACCAGATCTCCTGTTTACTCCCAAAGATCAGGACCTCCGTCTTCTCTCCATTTAATTTCAGAAAATTTTCCACCATCCAGGAGGAGACTGCCTGCATACAGTTCCTAAAGTTAAGGGCCGAATCCTTTATACTATGCGAAATAGACACCATTATTTGGGTGTCGTCCGCATAGGACAGCACCTCTAACCCATAGGATCTCACAACCTTAGCAAGAGGAGCGACATAGATATTAAAAAGAGTTGGGCTCAGGGAGGAGCCCTGAGGAACACCGCACAACAAGGGTTTGGGGGCTGAGTAGAATTGACCAAGCTTCACCGTCTGTGCCCGCTCACTAAGAAAGGAAGCAAGAAGCCCCAAGGCCGAGCCCCCGATACCTATCTCTCTGAGGTGATCAATCAGCCTGCGAGGAGACAGGGTATCAAAGGCTGCGGTGAGGTCAAGTAGAACAAGCAGGGTGGTGTGCCCTGCATCCACTTGAGTCCGGATATTGTTAAATACAACCGTCAGTGCTGTTTCCGTACTATGGTGGCTTCTGAATCCATGTTGAGAACCATCAAGTAGGTGGTAATCTTTTAGGTAGGTGCTAAGATGAGAGTTGAGGTAGGTTTCCAGAATCTTAGCTGGAACAGGAAGTAAGGAGATCGGCCGATAATTCTTCAGTTCACCAGGATCCAGAGAAGGTTTCTTCAAAAGTGGCTTCACTACAGCCGTCTTCCACAGGGTGGGATATTGCCCCTCTGAGATGGCAACATTAAGAACATCGGTCAGATGGGGAATAATGATTTCACGGCCACTTTTTAACACCTTGAGGGGACAAGGATCCAGTGGGGAGCCCGATTTGACCCGTTCTAAAAGCCGATCGGTCACCTCAGAGGACATGTAAGGAAAAGTGAGAAGACTGGGAGACCCCTCCGTGAGTGAGGCCTCATTAGGATGGAGAGTGGGTCGAACAGACAACCCCGCGATGGGGTTGGAAGCTTCAAGCAGGGAGTAAATGTCTGAGATCTTTGTATGGAAAAAGTCAGATATTTTATCACAACGCTCCTGGGAAAATTCTGAGGGGTCAGTGACATGGGGAGAGGTAAGAAAGTTTATTACCTTAAAAAGATCCCTAGAGGATTTCATAGAGTCAGTAGTCTTGGAAAAGTATAATCTCTTTTCCTCCATGATGGCTGCTTTATACTCTTTTAGACCCTGTTTATGCAATTCCCTACTCAACAGTTCTAGGTCTATGCGCCAGAGCCTCTCCTGTTTACGACAGCCCTGTCTCAACTTTCTGAGTCTCTCCGTAAACCAGCGAGCAGAGGGTTTTTTCCTTGCTGAGTAGTGCTTACTAAGAGGTGCAAGGGTGTCCATTGCTACTGACAATTGTTGCGATAACTCCGCCGCTGCCAAATTAGCATCGTGAAGCTTAGTGAGCTCAAGGTTATTAAGGAGATTGGAAAGTGACTCCTTACTTATGAGGCTAAAGTTCCTCCTTTCTTCCAAAGTCCTGTTACCAGAAAGAGCCATCGCTGATGCCATGAAGTGTAAATCAAAAGGGACGGCGAAATGGTCAGACCAAGCTAGGGGGATAGGTTCCCCCACCCTTATACGAGGGTCATTAGAGAAAACACCGTCAAGTATGTGCCCCGCTATATGGGTGGGCTTTCTGACCAGCTGTGAGAAACCACAGCAACTCAAGGTTTCCAAAAGACTTTGGGTATCCTTACATTGAATGTTATCTAAGTGAAAATTAAAATCCCCCAAGAGAGTAAGATTGGATCTTTCACAGTAGGGTTCTAAAAGCCTACTAAAATCCTGCCTAAAGGAAACCCTAGAGCCCGGTTGCCTATAACATAAGATGCCAGAGAAGCTTTCAGTGGGGTATAGGTTAATTGAGAAATAAAAGGCCTGGTAGAGATCAGGAGGAGCGGACAAAACCTGAGTGCGGCAGATCAAGGTTTCTCTATAAAGAATGCCCACAACCTTATTTTTAATCGTGGATTCCCACTATTCGTACATTGTTCCTGCGCGAGCACCCCTCAGCATCCTCCACTCTAACTGTTAGGGTGCGAATCTGGCTATGTAGTGTTTTCTCCTGTGACTGTACCTACCACACGGGCAGCTGAAGCAACAACACTGTTTGGTCCATTGTGCAGACCCAGCCGTTAAGCTTGCTGTGGTCATCTCTTAACAGGGTAAGGTCCATTGCTACAGTGTCAATGTAGTTTTCAAGCGATGCCCAAGATCTTTCAATAGCTGCTAGGACCATGTCTAGTTTTTCTTCCACCAGGGTAGGCTCCACAGGGGGAACCACAGAGTCCAAGTCTCGGGTAGACAATGTTGACTGTGTCTGGGCACGTGCCGCCGCATATTGTGACCCAGACTGAAGGCACCCCATCACTGCTGTCTGACAGGAAGCACTGTCCAGAGGTGGAAAGAGGGGCCCCCACCCGAGTGCAGGTTTGCTTGCGAGTGTCAGTTGCAGCACAAGAAGCCAGAGTAGTGGAGAAGTGTGGCTCAATGGTTAGAGCGGCAGACCCTGATGCAGAGATCTGGCCCGGGACCAGGGTTCAATTCCCGCCTCGGCGGTTCTTGGACTCAATTTCCTCGGACCTGATAATTCTCGCCTCGGTGCCTATTCTAATCATGGGTCCCACTCTGCAACTCTGGGCAATAGCTTGCTTAATCTCCACAACGGCCCCACCAGTGCTGGGATGCCTGGCTTCACCTTGGGGGTGCCCAGGAGTGCACATTTCACAGGGAATAGCCAGGAAGGGTTCCACAGCGGTATGCGTATAGCGCCAGGATGCCCCAGTTGGGGTGGCAGTGCGCTTTATAAGTACGAATTTACCTTACCTTACCTTACCATTTACCTTACCTTAAGGGAGCAGGCTCAATGATGGTGGAGATTCAGGAACAACCACTAAAATCAGCTAATCCTCTGTGTGGTTGGTGTTGCCGTTTACAGCAGTGGGGGGGCCTCAGCTCCAGGTAAAGGATCCGCTTGCAGGGGCTGATCAGCTCAGGTGCACCCCACAGCACAATAGTCCAGTACCACAAAGGGATTCATTCAAAAGCAACGCAAATCCATAACTGGGATCCCAAGGTTCACAGGTGTGGGCATCGACTCCTTGGGGGTGCAGACAGCTGTACCTCGAGCATCAAGGTTGCCAAAGCGTGGATTGTCCCAGGCGCGCCCCCAGCACAGTTCTGGTAACCCCAACAGGGCCCATATGAGTCCAGTCAGGCCTCCAGACATCAGGGCTAGCTGTCACAGGGCCCCTGCAATCTATTTCTGGTCCTCTGTCAAGGATCATGGGTGTGCGAGGGGCCCTCCACCACTGTCGGCCCCGGTAATACGATCCCTACCTCAGGTCTCTCAGCCCCTCCGCCTGATGTACCTCATCTCGACTGTTGAAGCACGTCGGTGCTTGGAGGGGGTTCAGCAGCCCTCCACTGAAGTCTCTTTGGCTCATTCAGTCCCATAGCAGTAGCCAACAATCTCATCCAGAGGAATGGGGCCCAGGGTGCGGGCCTACCCTGCCATGATAATGTTCTCCCTCTCCCTGCACAAGCCCATGTCACACCCACTCCAGCTGGTAGGCTAAGGTGGGCTAGAGAGCAGGCCCCGCTGCAGTCCCCAGTTGCCAGACATTGGGCTGCGCATTCAGACTTCGGCCCACCTCTCCGCACAACAGACGTGTGGCAGCCCCACCTATACAGGGCCTAGCAGGTCCACAGTTCCCCTCGATGGGACCCACCAGCCAACTCAGGTAGCCCCTGCAGACTCTTGGTTGGTGCTGCCCAAGACACAAGCCACTCCTCTTTGCTGGCCACCACCCTCACCAATGTCTCCAAGGGCTCAGCCACAGATACCACATGGTAGGCCAGGCTTGGATGATGGACAGGCCCCCCAACAGCAGCTCACTCTCTGGTTTCGGGCCACTCAGGTGCCTCGTCCCACACAGCACAGCCCACGGAGTGGGGTATAGGTAGATGGTGACTATAACGGGGGATGAATGCTGGATATGGTGGCGGAGCATCACTAGTGAGCTTCCACCATCTTGCCCGCCGTTGTCATGCCTCCCCCTTGCTTTGCAATCATAGGTAAGTGAAGCCAATACTATCTGTCCTCTTGTGGTGAAACTATTACTGAGGTTATGCCATTGCATAGAATGCCCTTTCCATGGCACCATCCCTTTTAAAATGGCCAACTGAAATGTCTAATCTGAAAGATGTTAATTACTGGAAAAGCAAAGTACTACGAAAGCTAATCTGGGGATGTTAGACCTATCAGCCTTAGGGTGGTCTTCTTCCAAACTATTTGCCTGCTTTGCTTTACTTTTGGTTTGCCTTAGGACTCTGTTTTTGTTGGCCTTAGGACTCTGGGCACTTTACCACTGCTAACCCGTGCTACAGTGCATATGCCCACTCCTCTAAACATGGTAACATTGGTTTATCCACAATTGGCATATTTAATTTACTCATAAGTCCCTAGTAAATCGCACTATATGTGTCCAAGGCCTGTAAATGAAATGCTACTAGTGGGCCTGCAGGACTGATTGTGCCACCCACTGAAGTAGCCATTTAAACATGCCTTAGGACTGCCTCTGCAGAGTCTGTGTGTGAGGTTTGACTGCAACATCAACTTGGCCTATAAAACCCCTTGCCAAGCCTTAATCTCCACCTTTTATTACACGTCACCCAGAATGAAGGCTCTAAGTAGCCTATAGGGCAGGGTGATTTGTAGGTAAAAGGCAGGACATATACTTTTTTGTTTTACATGTCCTGGTAGTAAAAACTCCCAAATTCGTTTTTCACTACTATCAGGCCTACCCCTCTCAAAGTTTAACATTGGGAATTCCTTACTACATTTAATAAGTGTAATTTCTGATTGAGAAGGAGTAGGACTGTCATGTTTGGTACCTATGCACTTGTAATAATAAACCCTCTGTAATGGTAATGTTGGATTTATTATTACAACTTTAAAAATGCTACTTTTAGAAAGTTGGCATTTCCTGCTCTTAAGCCCTCTGTTCCTGCTGCCTGTGTCCAATACGCGTCTGGGATGGGTGACAATTGAATTGATAGCTTGGCCTTTTGCATTTGCTATAGACAGTCACACACAAATGGAGCTTAGGTGTGCCTTATGGGCCATACATATCCTGATGGGTCATCCTGGGAAGGTTCTGGCTTACCTTGACTAGGGTTGTGGTCCCTACGTAGACAGGGTGCATGCCTCTGCCAACTAGAGACCCAGTTTCTAACAGGGGAACAATGTATGAAGAACTACCAGTGGTAATTACTCTATGGACTTAGAAAACAAAAATAAGAAAGATTTAAACATGATACAGGGTCTTTGCTGTTACTGATTATTTAACGTACCTATCTTACAACATTCAGCTGTAGTCTGTCAATATGTTTCAAGCACCAACAAGACTTCCTAATTTTGTTCCTCAACTTAAATAAAGGACTGTTTCCAAAGCTCAATTTATAAAAAAAAAAAAAAAAAAAAAAAAAATACATAAGTACAGGAGCCCAAAAATGTTCTTAGAAGCTTGGCATGGGTGCTGACAAATGGCGACTTGTCAGATACCAAGTCGGCCTGGTCTTGATGCCACCTCATGCCCTTTTGTTCCACCAGCATATACTTCCTGTTTTTTATCCCATTTTTCCAGGTTGCCTTCTTTGCTTTTACCATATCCCACAATTGCCGAGGCACACTGAGTTTTAATCCAAGCCAGTGAAGCTAGCTTTTGTCATTGGTCACGATATGGTTGAAGATCACAGATCAATTCACGGTTTTCTTTGTTTTGTTCTTTATTAATCTTTTTAGAAAAATATATACAAGCAGCCGACACGTGTTTCGTCCAACTGACTTTTTTTGTATCCACGCCATACACGAGAAGGAGCATAAAGAGAAAGGTTTATCATGACCTTTTTAAATCAATATTTGGAGCAAAAGATGGATTCACACAGCAGGTTTCATAAGTAGAGATATGACATGGAAGCTCTACGTACTATCAGGTCTTCATATTATTGATCACGGAGTTATTATCTGAGATATTTATACATATTAGCCTTGAAAAAGTCCGTTGGACGAAACACGTGTCGGCTGCTTGTATATATTTTTCTAAAAAGATTAATTAAAACTCAGTGTGCCTCAGCAATTGTGGGATATATTATTGGACTCCAGAGGGGATTCTGTCTCCAGTGGTGGTTGTTTTGTCTTCTAAGGGCAGAGGAGGACGTTTTGCCTGAAGAGCACCTAAAACACATTGAGTTCGTGTAAAGCAATTTTTCAGACACATGAGAAAGTGGATGTGCATGTTAAATCTGGTAGCTTCTGCCTTGGTTTTTTTGTGAAATAATTCTTCGCTTTTACCCTTTGTCAATATTTCTCCCCATTTTCTGCATTGTTCATTCTTCCTCAAAATATGTCCCAGGTCTACCACTGCATCTTGAATGCAGTGTTAAATTGGCAATTTGACTTGGCAATATAACCACCTTGCCAAGCCTTAAACTCCTCTTTTATTGCATATAAGTCAACCCTAAGGTAGGACCTAGGTAGCCCATAGGGCAGGGTGAATTGTGATTTAAAGGTTGGCCATGTACTTTTAAGTTTTACATGTCATGGTAGTGGAAAAACTCCTAAATTAGTTTTTCACTACTGTGTGGCCTACCTCTCTCATAGGATAATATTGGGTTGCCTTTTACATTTAATAAGTGCTCAATTTTGATTGAGAATTGGGGAACAATGTGTGATTGTGTCTGAGAAATTGTAATTAAAAAGACTCTTTAACGTTAAAGTCAGATTTTAACTTACAATTTTGAAAATGCAACATTCAGAAAGTTGCCATTTTCCTGCCCTTTTTAGTGCCTGCAGCCTGTTCCTGGGTAAAATGACTGGATGTAGTTGGCAGTTGGACTTTGTTTATGTCTCCAAGCAGCCACACAATAGAGGGATTAGGTTTGCCTAGATGCACATCACTGGCAGGATGGGGGGTGGGTCTGGGAACAGTCCCACTTGCAACTGAAAAGGCTGTAGTCTGCCTTTACACAAATGACTTCTCACCCCTGCATTGTTCATGCAGCCAGCTTGCAGCCAGAGTAGGGGAAGCAGGAAACATAAAGCACTTTACTTTCTGGACCTGCGTAAGGACTCTCAGAGGACTGCCTTCTGCGTTGGCCTGCAGTTTACTTAAAAGGACTGCTTTGCTGCACCTGGAATGACTGCTCTGTTGCCTGAAGCCTGCCTAGAACCCTCAGAGGACTGCCTTGCTTTTTGAGCCCTGTTGTACTGCTGAACCCAGGATTACCAGAGTAACTCCAAGGACTAGTTGGCTGGCCTCCTGATCAGAGCCTCAGGGACAGAAAAGGCACTAACCATCTTGAAACCACACCTGAACCCAGCCTGGGTGAGTCCTTATCCCCAAGTGGTGCCCCCCAAGTACTGGTCCCTTGGTGGTCGTGCTAAATGTGCACAGATAGCCAAAATCCAAAACCTGGGCTTTAGAACATTTTTGGCTGACCAACCTGCTCTTCTATCTGCCTCAGATGCATCACATGTTGGCTCCCGCTACTTTCTTCTCTGCAAGAGCAAATCATGTTTAGTGGTCCTTTGCAAAGGGGTATCTGACCTTGTGGAACTCTCATTGGCTACAGCATCCAGCCTCATCCCACTGGAGATTTTTGACTTCCAAAAAAGGAGATTACATCCAAATGTAGAAATCTTCACAGCAACTTTGGCCAGCTGCTCCCCGACAATGACGCCTCTTCCTCAGAAACTGCCTTCAGCCTTGCCTCACTGAATTTTACATTCTCAGAACTTTTTTGACACATTTTCTTCTAAGTCCAAAAGGAAGCACCGACTAGGCCCAATCCACACTTTGTATCCGACCCATGCTCCACCTCGGTCGTCCATAGTTTTCGACTGTGACTGGGTCTCGCTCCACTAGATTCGTGTTTTGATCTTTCAGACACAAGTTTTTACCTAACACTTAAAAAAAATAAAACTCTGGTTCTACTAATTGGATTTTTTTCATTTTGATGTCAAATAATTTATTAAAATTTACTCTATGTTTCTAAATTAGTGTGGGATTTTTCTTTTGTTGTGTTTTCACCTTATTACTGGTTGTGGTCTGTACAAATACGTTATACATTGTGTCCAAGCTAAGCCTGACTGCTCTTGTGCCAAGCTACTAGAGGGTTAAGCACAGGTTAATTTAGTGATATTTGTGGTTCACTCTGACAGGATTGTTGCTGTTGCATGGCAAAGGTTAACGCCCCACTCATCCAACAACCCAAATTCTCACACATTGAAACATTTTCTTTCCATTATCGAATACCATAGTTTTGATCTTTTCCAGATTTACCATTTTTTTCTCAATATTTAACAAAGACATCCAGTTTTCGTATGAACCTACTTGGATTATATCCATTATGACCAATTCATAGGCATTAAGAAGACATAGCACATGTCTTCCACCCATTTTGGCTGAAAACTAATGGGGATTCAGTAATATTGAGGGTAGATCCCAAAGACACAAGGCAAATAAGGTCAGGTAAACACATATACCTGGTGTAAAGCATTCTTAATGAGAATTGTTCTTGTTAGATGCCCATCTAGACTTAATTCCACCAAGCCCAATTTACTCTATGCATCCCTTTGAGGACTGCCAATATTCCTCCTGGTATTTCTGACTATTAATGAATCCCACAATATTTCCTGTTTAACTACATCATACACCACCCTGAAATTAACAAAGCAGCATGAAAGGTTACCCCTAATTTCTATATTCTTTCTGGGCTATACATTCCATAAACTAAAGCAGTTATTCCTTTGTCCTTTTTTGGAACCTCCTTGTTCCAGTAGAACAAATCCTTAGCATCAATTCACTCCTGCATCTCAGCGAGAAGGATTTTAAGGAATACCTTCAAACCGACTTGAGTTAGGTTTATGAGGCTAGAATTCTTTTGGTCATTAGAATTTTCATTCCTAAAACTTGGCTTAACTAAAGCTGCTTTCCAGCTATCTGGAACCTACCCAGCAGTCACAATACTTCAAAAAGTTAGCATGAAAAGTTGTGCCCACTAATTGGTCTCAGATTTAATTATAATGGCAGAAAGGTTAACAGGACCATCTGCTCTAGTTAACCTAAGGGACAAAATATCCTCCTGGATGCATTGCAGAGTAAAGCATTTCAATAAATTATCACACTTACATCTCCTGGGTGGGGGGTCATTATACCCTTTACTGTACATCTCCACCAGGTGAAGTACCCACTGATCTTCTGGGACCATGCAGTTTATTCTATTAATATCACCACCGATACCTGTCTGAACTTATTTCTAGAGTTTCCAGAGTCTTTTGCCTGGATGACCGACAGCATGGTTTCCCAGTTTTTCTTAAAATGTTCTCTCTTTTTAAAATAAATCTGGGATTTATATTGAACTAATTATCCTAATTTCCTCTAATACGAACTCAATAACTGCTGCCACACTTTTCCCCCTTCTTTAACTTCCTCAACTTACTTTTTAATAATTGTCAATGATTGTCAAACCATGAATCGGGGTTTCCTTTTTGTTCTGGCTACCCTGTACACTTTTAACACTACTCCTCAGCTTTACTACTAAACAGTCAACCACATTCTACACAAATTGATTATACCACCCATTCAATCAGATATGCTTGCACTTGCATTCATAAATTTACCATTCAATTGGAATAGGGTAAGACGTTGAACTATTCTTCTCCAAATCAAATTACCAATCTTTTTGAACATTCAACTTGTAATTGGAGACTTAGGGCCTGATTACGATGACGGCGGGACTGCCACCGACAGCCTGTTGGTGGTGGTCCCACTGACATCATAACCATGTTTACCACCTGCCATATTAACATGGCGGGCCGATGGTTGGCGGTCGGAAAGACCGACTGCCACACATGTGACGGGCTCCTTGAGCCCGCCGGTGCGTCGGAGGGAAACCCACTCCCTACAATGGTGGCGGTGCCTGCCAGGTACCACCGCAGGGATTATGATGTGCCTCCCTGTCGGCCGTTTCATGGCGGTTTACCTGCCATAAAAAGGCTGGTGGAAAGGGACATTGAGGGCCCGTAGTGGGACCCACTGTTATGGGTTTTGGGGGGCACCTATGATGCCCCAACATATCCCTGCACTATGTGGCAAGCACCGCATGGTGCCTGCCACATAGTGCAGGGATATGCTGCAAGTCTATTTTTTGTACTGCGGCGTGTGCTTGCAGCCCGCAGCACAAGCCGCAATACAAAAGATACTCTTTGCGACCGCCATGAAGGAGGTCGCATTGTAATATCACTGTCGGAACCGCAGACATCAAGTCGGGCGGTCTCGCTTGTGATGTGATGGCGGTCGGACGTAAGTCCGACCACCATCATTATCAGGCCCATTGTCTTTGTCCCTAGCCTGGGTGACATACTTAGAGGGAAGTGATCACTACCACCCTCGTAAAGTACCCTAAACTCCCTTAGAAATTCAAAGTGCCATGCTTGGACACATATATAGTCAATTGGGCACAATTGCATTTCATGCTGAAAGGTTTGTGTGGTGGGCTCTTATTATTAAATGACTATACAAACAACACATTCCTTCATTGAATAAGATCTAGGATAGCTCTTTGTCAATTTTGAGCAATATCCTCTTAGGAATTCTGCTTCATTAAAATTATACGCCTGCATAATTTCTCCATGACAGCCTTCTTCTTGAACTGGACATAGCCTTGCATAGCAATCTCCTACAATATTGACTAGACCATTTGAAAGAAAATACATTAAGTTCCTTAACTCCCCCTCAAAGTACTTTAAATTTACCTCATTAGCAACATTAGCTGTACATAATGAGCCTAAACCAGCTCTATTTCTATGGGGTTTTACACAGGTGATTTGGATCCAATCACCTAAAACCTTTTCAATCACAGCATCATTTCCTACTTTTGTTGAGATTAAACTTAACATTCCACCACAGGCGCACCCAGATGCATTCAGTGTTGCTTTTTTAGCTACATGAATACAAACTTTGAAGTTCAGGGCAGACCCACATCGCCAAGTCTCTTTTAGACATAATACATCATATGAATTAATGATTTTCTCAATACACCCCATCATGTATAATCTTTTTAGACATTGCACATTCCAGTTTAGAGACTTCAACCGCTTTGGGACGCACCTATCCTATTCAACTTCACTTGACCAGCATGAATAATCTCCATTACTGCTTTAAGGTTCCTACAGATTTGATAGATTGAGGCCACGTTCTTGGTTCTTATGAACTGTGATGTTAAATCCTGTGTTGTATGCATCTATGGGGGATATTCTCAAGAACGTGCGATAATCATCGCCAAAATAGGTTAACGCAATTTCTCATATCGCCGTTCATCGAGGGAAAATAACTCTGTGTAAACGTCTCATTCTCAACATGGCGGTAACATGCGATAGTGTCCCGATAACGCGTCAAATGTCCACGATAAAATTACCGGGACGGCGATAAAAATCTAAAGCCTAACGTGAAAAAAGTTGCGATGGGCCCAACTGCGATAAAAAATACAGTGATAAGCAGCGCCAGGCCAGCAAGTCCCACAAGTCAGGTGGGAAAAACCACTATAAAAGCGCCAACAAGAAACACAAACAAAACACAAACAACTGCGCAGCACCATGGAGGTAGCCGGAGCGAGTACAGAGGACAACCAGAACCCCACAAGCCCCACGGAGGACCAGCCTGGGACCTCGGGGTCAGGGAAGGGCAATTAGAAGAAGAAGAGGAACCTGCCTTTCAGTACGCAGGAAAACCAGATCCTCATTACGGAGGTGGTAGAACACCACCAACAACTGTTCATCACCTCCACTGTGTCATTGGCAACTAAAAATACAATATGGCAGTCCATCTTGGCCAAGGTGAATGCAGTCGGAGTGAAGAGAAGGGAAGTGGACGACTGCAAGAAGCGCTGGACTGATGTGAAGCGCAAAACCAAGCTGAAACTCGCAGCCAACCTGAAAGCAGCAATGCAGACTGGAGGTGGGAGTCCAGCGACACCCCAGGAGCTGGTTGAGATGGAGGAAATGGTGACCCGAGTCATTATTGAGGAGACGGTGGCAGGAGTTGGGGGACCGGACACTGCACAACATGACCTGACCCAACAGCAACTGGGTGAGTAACGACCAGGGACCTGGGGGACGGGGGAGATGGGCACAATGGCACATATGCACAATTAAGTATAGCACATCTGCGGACAAACCATGCCCAAGAGTCACAACTCCGACCAAGAGCCCAAGTTACCCAAGTCTGCAACATCTCAGCACTGTATAAGCACAGAAGTGAAAGGCACACCGCCTGAAAGGGATAAGGGCCAGCAAAATCAGAGCTGAAGGGGCAACACACCCACAATGCAGCACACACACATAAGAATCAGAGCACCTCAACATTGACAACAATGTGGTACAAACTGCAACACTTCCACAACAGAACAGAGGACACAACTGCTGCCGCTTGTGTGTAGAAAATGGCCATTCGCATTTGGCATAGCAGGAAACTGTGAGATGACAATGTACAAGTACAACCTCACATCCCTGATGGTGTAGAAATGTCAACTGTCCCGCATCACTTAGGCATCTCCTCACAAACAGTCACAATGCACATTGTCATGCAGTCTGTAAGTAAACTTGTCCAATGCGTCAACATACATGTGAACACAATGTCAATCTGCATCTCCCCTTCACATTGCAGAGGGAGAATCAACAACTCCTGCAGAGCAGACCCAACAACTCAGCACTGATGATGAAGAGGACCTCCCCAAAATCGACACCAACACCCTCCAACATCCCATGGACAGCTTTGGCACCCCACCTCCAGGAGCAGTGCAGCCCAGCTGCATCAAGGAGACCCCACCCCCTGCACAGACCACACAGCAGGAAGCACCCACCACCACGGCTGTCTCCCAGGACCCCCACGACCAATACATGGCATTCCAACGCCTTGTGTTAGCGTGCCAGGAGAAGATGGCTGATCAGCTGCGGGTGGGGTTCGACCTCATGGCAGCCAAACTAGATGCCATACGTGGGTGTCTACCTCTCATCAGGGACCACTTACAGTCGTTAACGGACACCCACTGTCCGCTCCATGCTCTCCAACAATCCATGGGTGACATCGTTGGAGTCATGACTCTGAGTCAAGAACAACTGTCTAGTCAGAGTGGCTCCAGCGATGTCAGCTGGGAGTTGGGACACATGCGGAGGATCATGTTGAACATGGAGTGGATGCAGGCGAAAGAATGTTTGCCATGGCTGCACACCAGCAAGATGTAGCTGTGATCTTCCATGCCCTGCAGATCCTCGTCATGGCATTGCCGCCACAAGGCCTGGCGCGGATGAATGCTGCTGCTACTACTCCATCCACATCTCCGCCCCCTGAAGTGTCAGTGCCACACAGTGATGCAGACTAAATGGTAAATACTCTTAATATCGAATTTTTAATATCGATATACAATAATATCGAGTTTTGTATATCGATGATACAAAAATATCGATGTTAAATATATTGATGGTAAAAATATCAGTTTTTTTGGGATTAAATATCGAAGTAGTAAATATCGATGTAAAAATATCGTTTGTAAAAAATATAGTTTATAAGGGGCTCATTACGATGGCGGGCGGAAGCACAACCGCCGTGCTGGCGGATGCAAAAACCACCAGTTACCGCCGGCACGCAGCAGTCCACACGCCCGCCCAATTACGATGCGAAAAGTAGGCCAAACACCGCCGGCAAGCCAGCAACACCGTCCGCGATCAAAGTGCGCCCGTACACGTAGCGGCGCAGCTAATTGACACACACCGTCCGGCGAAACACGTCCCGCCCGGCGTATAAATTACGATGCCGCAAACAAACGGCTCCCACGGCCAAGAGATACCGTACGACAAACCGAAGCGGTAACACGGACGCCGAGCACGGACAACGAAGAAGCGGCTCCCCGAGCATGAATCCAGCACTGCAGGCCCTCCCCATGCTCCTGCTGATGCACCACCAAGGACGCAACGTGCCGCGGAGACGCAGGTAGGCACACACACAACAAGTGCACGCAAACAGCGCACACAGTGCAAGGGCGGAAAAAGCGGACAACCCCCACCAGCGCGTGTACACTACACATCCACCATTGCATCCACATATGACACACAGGCCAAATCGTAACATCGCGTAACACATGTGTACACACCACCTGGGACTAGGAACCAACCACCCCGTCACGGCCCCAAAGCGCCGATGACGCCGCCACACATGCGCACAACGCAGAGGCCAACCGCAGCGCCATGCATGCGTCGCACACAGACACAGGGACACAACCAAGCAGCACACACATCAGCCCCACCCGAACGCACATGACACGTGACAGGCCTGCCACAGACATGTCCCCAACGCCCAATCCACGGACAACACCCAACGCCACACAACCGACGCACACATGTCAGTGAAGTCACGCAACAGCAGGACACATCCCAGTGTAACAAACATGGCGTAGCACACAGCGGCGGCAACACCAACTAGGAGAAGCAGGGCCCCTTCGGGAAGAGGAACGCCAGTACCACACTGAAACACCCATACCACCCTGCACATATGAACAAGACATATAAAACGGAACACCAAAGAGCCCGGGGACCGACAACAGGTGGCCCAAGAATAACATCCACACACAAGGCCCAACGCAGAGCGGAAAGGCAGCCTGCCGCCCACACAAGGGAGAGCAGACAGCACTGAATGACCTTCCATTCCAACTCCGAAACCACAGCCCTACGACAGAAGCCGGTGAATACAGCCATTGTCCAAGAATAGACCAACACAGGCATGCCGAGGAGACCGACCACAGGGCAGATAGCGCATATCACAGAAGCACACAACGGACGGGGAAGAAAAAGAAAACACTCCCCCATGTCGGCCACATGCAAGTTAATTGGAAGGAGTCACACATCACTGACCTTGAACTGTCTGAGAAGCATGTGGGATGAGGGCCCGTGTCCTCCAAACAAGCCAACAGAACACAAGTCCTGTCTCCCTACGACTACACAGAGCTCACAGCAACCTCGGAGCGTGCACATTGCAGACTGCACACACAGCCGGAGCACGCCACCACAACGCACCGCTGCGAAATGGCAACCGCAACACACCTACCCAACTACGCCGGACAGCTCAAGCTGTACAAAACCAACCTGTTACATACATTGGGATGCGATCTCCTGTCCCTGCTGAACGTAAGTTACCGACTGACTTACCGCATCACATTGTTCAGCTGCGTCATGCCCGTCTTCTACTGTCGGAGGTGTCCCTACCAGCATCCAGTGGAGATATGCCTCTCCAACCCGGCATGTCTGAAGGCGGACCTGCTACCACTACTCCTCCCTCTGGACGCACACGACAGGGCCTGCTCTGCCTATGGGGGCATGGCGTATGTGGCCAACATCGCACCCGCACTGAAATGGGACCACTGTGCCTCCACACGACGGATCATCGAGAACAGCTACATCGAATGTCACCCAGCATGCCCCATCATGGTCCTCCAAGGGACAACTTACGAACAACACCTTGACAGCCACCATCCGCTACATTGGCTGGCAAACATGTACACCACCAATGACATGGAAGCCCTGCTGGACGGCATCGCATACCTGACAACCTGTAAATTCGTCGGACCACAACGCAGGTTCCCGATTGACCTATGATGTCCAACCCCGCACCCATGCTTAGCTTCCGCACGGACTGGCCAGTCACCACCACAACAGCCATACCAAGCGACCGGCAACTGTAACCACACCATCAACGACATCGCCATGACATCGGATATGACCGGGACATGCACACTGTTCCCCATCACATCCAGGAACACCGCATGCATCGTGGGAGGCAGTGGCATGGGGTCTGTGTATCGCACCCACATGGACGGAACTGCACGAACAACCAGGACACGACATGGATCCAGCGCCCATGGACACACACACCGCTCAGTGGACATGAATAGGTCGCCTGGAGTCTGTGGGTGCTGCACCCCTCCCACCCCCGCCCGGGAATCCCATACCAGGACCTTTGCATGGACAACAAGTGCATACAACAACAACACGACCCCAGTGACTGTGACATGTCCAGTAACCACCACAGTGCAACAACAAGTGGCACGCCGCTGCATGCACGCAAGCACATGCCCTGATGTCATCTCACATGCACGCGTGCATGAGGAACAACCGCAGCAAACCTGTCACATGGAACTGAGATGGACTGTGCCCATGATGCCAAGCGGTCTGGTAGGCTACATGTATACCGTCTGTGTCAAAGTCCGCAGCTCCGCAGCTATACGTAAATGTACATTAGCACAGCCTTGGCCAAGCAGATGTAACTCTGAAGCCCACATCCCACATGCAACAGCCAATCACATGTAACCCCACACCCTATCCCATTTGCAATCATGCTCAGTATATCCTCAACATGTATTCCGCTGCCAGTAGTGTCCACTATACTGCATCACAGAGGACAGAAGACTCAATATAATGTTTGAAACCAAAACTGTCTCCGCTGACTCATTTCACAAAGTACGAATGAGAGAGGATGAGAGTATGTGAAGTACACGGCAGTCGTGACATGACCATGTAGTCCACTGGTATTGGATGTCAACGCAAATGAGTAGCACAACTGTGGAAGACACACATGTGTCGTGTGAAGTCGTATGGACGCAGTGCTCAGGTGGGTGGGTGTGACGGGTAGATGCGCACATGCCAAGTTGGAGCACGCCGTGTTGGGAGGGGTCATGAACAGTACACCACCGCTTCCCTGGGCATTGTGAGAGGACACCTGTCGGGGGAGTGAACACGTGTGTGCACAGCAGCCGGGCACACGTACAAAGCGGTATCAGGCGCACCTCAGCCCACCCTCTGTGGACAAGCTGGATCCTGTTGTGCGCCCGCCATGCCCCTTGACAAGGCACACACAGCCCCAGTCGACCAGGTGTAACCCCAACATAGTCAATCCACACAGGCGATACAGGGCACGGGATGGCAGTGGAGCATGGTGTGTGAGAGGTCTCCTCGCGCTCCTCCTGGTCATATCACGCAGGCAATAGAACCTCAACGTCTAGCATGGCACAAGTCAAATGGAAGTGTAGGGGGACGCACCACAGCACGAGCAGCACTGACGTCACGGGAGGTGGCTCGCACCATCCCATCCATTGCCCATTATACCAACCACGCCACATGCCATTGCGACTAAGTGCAAGCGCGTGCGCCACCACCCCGAGCCCTCCCCAGAGAGGCCAAAGAGTGAATGTGTGGGCCATCAGTCACAGACGGACGCGGCCTGGCCGCAAGGGCAGCCACAGCCACTGGGTGTCGCAGGTGGCGGATCCGGAAGGCGAAGACTGTGATGCATAGTCCATGCAGGCCGGGTCTCCATTTGGGGCACCACGCAGGTGGACGGCGTCCCGCAACACATCATACCCTGAGACAGCCCACTCGTGCAACTGGACCCACACATACACTCCTTGCCCTCTCTGGTGCGAGCTTGGGGCTGCCTGTGCAAGCGCTAGCCTCGCAGGTGCACATGCATATTGGGGGAGCGAGGGGAGGACATGAGGGCTGGGGCGAAGATGACTGTATCACTGTCAGTGAGTACAAGGGATGACCCAGATGTGGAAAGGAAGAGACGTGTCCCGTGTGTACTGCAACTAGTCGCCAATCCAACTACCCCCCATGTCCAGAATGTAAGCCCGCACCTAGGCCCGCCCATCCGCCACATCGAACATACCACCAGCACGACAACCTTCCCATTCGAAACACTGACTGGGGGTGGCGACCAGTGAACAATCATGTGTAGCCTACCCACGCGTACATGTGGGCCCTCCATGATCCATGTCACCTGCGGCAAAGTCATGACATGCGCAATGAGGGAAGTGAGGAGAGCTGTCCGCCCCACGCACAGAAGGTGCATCAGCTCCACAGACCCAGCAGCGAGTCCAGCAGGGGTCACATGTGCAGGGGCAGCTGTGCCTGGTGTGAAGGCACATGCATATAGACAGCACATCGACCAATGTGTAGTCTGCCCACATCTACAGTCCATCATCATGCGGACATAGGAATTGAACACAGGGCAACACATCTTAGTGGGTGCACCCACCGTGACCAACAATGCGCAATCATCGACGTACCCGCCCTGTGCATGGCCCCCCACCCAACGGAGGCACATCCAGTGCCACCATCCCACACACACAAGCCTTCCACGGAACATGCTGTGTCCAATGCTCAGTACAGAGTCAGCGCCCATCTGGTGGATCCTGAACAGGAGACACATGCACACACATGCCAGCTCCCACTATGTACGTCTGCCACCTGGCACGTGCAATGTAACCTCTCACCTGTGACGTGTGACTGCAAGCACACAGCCGTCTTGGCATGGGGCTGTCAATGTGGACACCTGTCAATGTTTCGGGAGGTGTGATCCGTACAGTGCTGTACATAGGGTGCAGTGCTGACACCTACTACTGTCTCATATCCCCTCGTGCCACAGGTCCCACTTGTTTTGGCCGCTCAGCCTGTGCCCACATCGTCGTCGTCGTGTGCCATACTCATCCAGCCTCGGAAGCAGTTCCATGCTCAGCAGACATTCATGTTGCCGTGGCGTTGCCGCTTGACGAATATGCAGTCAGTCCCCATCAGCACGCCCCGCAAGTCATTGGGGCCTCGATCCCCATGTGCATGCACATGGCAGTGGTCTGTATCACTAGCCATTGCCATTGTTGGGAGACCTGTGTAAGTGTATTGTGGCCGTGCCGTCCCAGCTTGACAGCTGGGCTGTGGCTCATGTGCTTGCTCAGTCATGTCAGTGATGTGTATGCGAAATTGCTATGTGTTGTGTTGCTTTGACATGTGTCCACTGCCATATTCCCTAGGCGGAGACCGAACATTGACCGCCCATACCAATTGCTGGCGGACATGGACGATACAGAGGTCATTAGGAAGTTTCGGCTGGACAGGCCAACCCTGCATCGACTGTGTGCCATGTTAGAACCCCATCTCCGTCCCCGCAGGGTGTATCCGACAGCTGTCACCCCCACGGCTAAGGTGATGGCCGCCATGCATTTCTTCGCCACTGGGTCATTCCAGCACACAGTGGGCAGTGGAGGAGGGATGTCCCAGCCCATGTTCAGCAAGGTGCTGAGGGATGTACTGGCAGCCATGATGCTGTGCCGAAACAGGTACATCCGCTTCCCCAGGGCTCGTGAATTGGCGGCAGTGAAGGGTGCATTCTATGCCCTTGGCAGAATCCCACACGTCGTTGGAGCCATAGACTGCACACATGTTGGCCTTGTTCCACCACAGGCCACTGAGCACCTGTACCGCAACAGGAAGCACACGCACTCCCTGAATGTGCAAGTGGTGTGCCTTGCGGACATGGTGATCACCCACGTGTGTGCAAAGTTCCCAGGCTCGGCCCATGACGCACACATAATGCGCAACAGCATCTTGCCACGACTGATGTCCAATCTGCAACAGGATCGTGGCTGTATTGTCGGTGAGTATGTGGAGTGGTGTAGCGTGCTGGTTGTGCGATGCTGTCCCCTGTCCAGTTGGAATAGCAACGGTTCTCTGTGTCCCTCACACCCAGGTGACTCTGCGTACCCGAATGGGGCATGGCTGCTCAGTCCATTGAGGAATCCTCGCACCCCAGCAGACGATCGCTACAATGAGGCACATGGGAGGACCAGACGTGTGGTCGAGCGTACCTTTGGCCTCCTCAAGTCCAGGTTCAGGTGCCTGGACCGCACCGAGGGTGCGCTGGCGTACTCCCCACAGAAGGTGTGCCAGATAGTGGTGGCGTGCTGCATGCTGCACAATCTGGCCATTCGGAAGCAGATCCCCCTCATCGTGGATGACGGAGATCAACCAGGGCCCCAGCCCGCAGACCAGGACAGCTCGAGTGAGGAGGACAGCGGAGAGGAGGAAGCTGGTAATGTGCGGCAGCAGCTCATCGCCCACTACTTCACTTGACGGTGAGTGTCCATGTACGACGGCTGATGTGGCTGTATCTGTGCAGGTGTGTGTGTGCTGTGTCAGGGTGGCCGTTTGTTCACTGCGTGCTGTGTGTCAACGCTCCATGGCCAGGGTAGTATGCCACTGTTGGTGGCTGTGGCATTGTGCCCTATTGCTCTGTGCGATGTGTGTACATTGCTTGTAGTTGTTGACATGTACTGTGTGATGGGTGTGTGACACACTCATTGAATGTGCTCCTGTTCTGTCTCCCACCCCTAGGTCCCTACAGGCCCTCCGGTTCCATTGCCATGCCACGCATCAGGTGCCTTTCCGCCCAAGGTGGCCGTTGTATTCCGTACAAATAAAACACAGGGCACAAACAGCAGTTTGTGTAAGAGGTGCATTTATTTCAAACTGTGACATGTGATTGTGTGTAAGGTGATGACAAAAGTGGTGCGTGCAGTGACAATGAGCTGTCGGTCATGGCTGCGTGATGCTCAGGGTGTACCCACTGGTTCTATGTCCATAGTCCAACACACACATGCCATCCAGATGGCTGTGTGGAGTGGGATCGTAGTCCAAGTCAATGCAGTGGGTGGTCAAGGAAGGCTGGCTGGCTGCCTCACTTGCGTCTGGAGCGTGCAAAGTCCTCCCGGGAGATCTGTTTCCACTTCGGACGGCCCCTTCCACGTTTGCGAGGGGGGTGCCTGCTTGCGACATGCTGGTGGTTGAGGTGTGCTCACTGGCTGTGGACGCAGGGGAACTGGACACTGCTGCTCGACCCTGCGCCCCGGCAGGTGGTGGCGGAGGGGAGCTGCTGTCCCTGGCTGTGACCTCACCGCCACCACCAGCTGGCCCATGAGGTCCACGATTTGGCCCATACGGGCGTCCATGGACCTCAGCACCCCCAGCACCTCACGCGTGTCTGTAGCTGACCTGGCCCATTGTCCTTGGGCCTCTTCATAGGCCCCAAGGACTCTGGCCATTTGAGGCAGGGCATGGCTCCCAGGGGAGGCTGGCGTTTCCCTGACCCTGCTCCTCCTACCAGTCCTGCTGCCACCGGCCTGCCCACTAGCCACATTGCTCACCACGGTCCTCGCTGTGGCTCCCAGGGTGGATCCAGTCGGCCGGGCCACCACCTGCGCTGGGGCTGGTGCCAGCGAAGACGTGGTGGTGGTGGCGGCGGTGGTGGTCGGTGCGGCGATGGTGGCGGTTGCGGCAGTGGTAGTGGCCGCAATGACCGTGGGTGTGGCCGCAATGACCGTGGGTGTGGCCGCAATGACCGTGGGTGTGGCCGCTACGACAGTGGCAGCAGGGGGCTGGGAATGTTCAGCAGCCCTGGATGATGGGTTGGTGGGTAGGAGGGGTCCTGGGGAGCGGCTGGGCCCTGCCACACCAGATGGGCCTGCTTGGTGGTCCGTGTCCGAAGAGGAGGACAGATCCTCCACATCCGTGTGTCCTCGTTGGGGGCTTGTAGGCTGGCTGTGCTGGCTGCTGTCTCCATCCCCAGCATCCAGCAGTTCGTCACCTGTGGAGAGAATGAGATTTGTTATTGTGTTGCACCTGGCGAAGTATGTAGTTGTCGTCTGACATTAACAGTTCGTGCAATCTCGTACATGGGTTTCCCGGAGGCGTGTGTGTGGCTGTACCATTTGTAGTTGTGTGTGCTTGGCAATGGGACTGTGTGCTGTGCACATGTGGCATGGGACGGATTGGCCATGCCGATGGGTGTGTTGCTGTGCCCCTACTTATTGTGACTCTGGTGTATGCGGGCTCCTGGCCCATCCTGGGTCTGGTTTGTACTTTGCTTTTGGTGTTCAAATGGGACGCTTAGGAACGCATATGGCAACATGGGGGCCATGCCCCAGATTCGCATTTGGGAGGGAATATGCTTTTGGGGTTCAAATGGAACGCTTAGGAACGCATATGGCAACATGGGGGCCATGCCCCAGATTCGCATTTGGGAGGGAATATGCTTTTGGGGTTCAAATGGAACGCTTAGGAACGCATATGGCAACATGGGGGCCATGCCCCAGATTCGCATTTGGGAGGGAATATGCTTTTGGGGTTCAAATGGGACGCTTAGGAACGCATATGGCAACATGGGGGCCATGCCCCAGATTCGCATTTGGGAGGGAATATGCTTTTGGGGTACATGCTGTGAGCCATGGGTGCCGAACGTGACATGTGTTGTGGCAGCATGACAGTGCATGGTCTGAGGTGTGTGCATGCCTGACATGGCCTGCATATTTGCTGTCTGTTGTGATTACTGGACATGGCATTGGACGCATCGTTATGAGTGAGTGATGGTTGTGTGCCAGCCAACGTATTGCAGTTGTCCCATCTCCTTGGTGTGCGTGCTGCCCTGTGCCATGTGCATCACTGCAGTGCTCGTGGGGGGTGTGGCCCATGTTGTGTGTTGTTGCTCACAGTGTGTCGTGCGCTTCATTGACTTCTGGCACATGGTTGGTCATGGGCATGTATCTTAGCGTGACTGCTGTATGTGTGGCAGCTGTGCGGATGACATGCCTTTCATGAGACTGGGGCTGACGGATGGGATGGATGGTATGTTGTATGTGCATGGTGTGTCTGTGTGTTTGATGGGTTCAGTGGTGTTCGTGTGCATTTATGTTGTTCCGCTCTGTTGCGTCTAGTGTTGTTTGTCTTACATAGGCGTAGTTGTGGGGTGTGTGGTTGACAGGCAGTAGGGGCTACATGGACAGGACTTCAATGGTGTTTCGGTTGTGTGTGATGAGTTGCACAGTGGCTGCCGTGTGGTACTATATTCAGTGTGGCTTGTGCATGCAGACGTGGCTCCTTGGGTGTTGCTGTGTCTGTGATGGGTCATGTGAGGTGTGAGTCTGTGGTTCATGTCCGTGTGCACATTGTTCACTTGTTCGTGACGGTGGGCGGTGCTGCGTGTTCGTCTGCTACGTGACATGTCCCATGTGTTGGTCGTGTTACGGTCCTCATGCCTCCAGTAATCCAGCCCTGTCCAGTTTCCCACCTGCAGGTTGTTCGGGCGTGCACTGTACTGGATGCCACATGGTTCTAAGCGGGGGTGCTCCATGTTGCAGGTCTGTGGGGGTGGGGGGGTGTTGTGGGTCGTGGTGGTGGCTGGACACCCACTGACACCGATTGCTGTGGACCGTGATGTCTACCTTTCGGCTGTCGTTGTGCACTGCGGTGGCTGACACGTGGCTGTGGGGTGTGGGGGATGCTCCTCCTTGCTGTGCTGTGGGACTAGGGGCCTGGTGTGTGTTGTACTTGGGCTGTCCACCCTCCCACCCACTGCACTTTGTGTTCCTGCCACTTACCTGTTACTTGTCGGTTAGTGCAGCTGTGGCGGACACATGGGTGTGGTGGGTGCTCGTTGTGGCGCTTCTGGCATATTTGGGGACCTGTTGGTGGTTACGTGGCTGGCTGAGTGTACACATGTCCCCACGCATCTTACAGTTGTTCTGTTTGGGCTGTGTGTGGTGGTGTCTGTTGCATGTGTGTGTGATGTGTTGTGTATTGTGTGCTGGACATGGGGGTGTTTGTCCCTGGGAGCTGTGGCATGGTGGTAGTGCATGTGAGTACATAGCGGTGTGCTGGTATACATTAGTTTGTACTTACCAGCCTCCACTCCCCTGCTAATCCGGCGAGGATCTCGGGATGTATGATGACTCGCACCTTCTCCTCCCACGCTTTGAAGGTCTTGAAGAGCGCGGGATTCCCTCCGCCAGTGACGGCTGCCAGCTCTCTGTTCTTGGTCTCCTTCTTCTTGACCAGGCTCTTGACGTCATTCCACCGTTTGTTTATTTCGACTCTGTTCCTGGGCAGGGTCCCGACTGCATTGACCTGGTCTACGATCCGGTTCCACATTCTGTTTCTGGTGGCTAGTGGTGTGTGCTGGACCATGTTCCCATAGATTTGTGGGTGCACCTTGATGATCTCGTCGACCATGACCGTCAGCTCAATGGGCGTGAACTTGGGCATTCTTTGTGGTGCCATGGTGTTTGTGGTGCTGGTGCGGTGTGTGTTGTGTAATGTGCAGGGGGTTTGTGGTGCCGGTGTTTGGTGGTGGTGGTGGTGGTGGTGGTTGTGATGTGTGCGTTTCTGTGGTGTGCTGCTGTCCTTGCTGTGTCACTGTGTCCTCTCCTCTCCTCTCTAGTTTGCAATGTTGCAAGGGGTTGTGGTCTGTGGGAGTGCTGCTTTTGTACTTACCTATGTGGGTGTGTCCTCATGGTCTGTTGTTTTCAGGTGTGTTGTGTCTGGTGTTCTGGCCTTTGTAGTTTTTGTTTGTCCAGGGGGTGTTTTCGGGATGTGTACTGTGCTTGTGTATTTGTGCGTGCCTTGCTGTGTGGACTTGTTGGCCATGTTGTGTGCGATTGTTTTTGTCAGCGGATGGTTTCTGTGCAGGGACGTGGGCGCCATGGCTTCTGCCGTGTCGATTCTCATCGGCGTTGTTTGCGCTGGCGGGCGGTATATTTGTAGTTTTCCCGCGCTCATGGCGGTGCGATCGTAATCTCACGTGCGGTGTGTCGGCCGTGAGGGCGGGCGGTTTTGTGTTGTCGTGCGTGTTTCCGTCCGTGGCGGGCGGTTTGACTCCGACTCGGACGATGGCGGGCGGTATTTTGTGTGATTTTTCCGCCGATGGCGGTTTTCGGTTTGTGTAATCGTAATGGCGTGGTCGGTGTTCAGACGGTGTGTGCGGGCGGATTTTTGCCGCTTCCATGCCTGGCGGATATTTTTACGCCGGGTATCGTAATGGGCCCCTAAGTATTGTTAAAAATGTCGAAATTAAAAATATTGTATGTTTAAAATATCGTTTGTTAAAAATATCGTTATTTATTTTATTTAATTATTAAAAATAGTTGTTGATAATATTATAAAGTAGTAGTAAATATGTAAGGAAAAAAATTGTAATATAATTTTTAGGAAGCGGGATGTTGGGTTATTAGGGATAAGGGTGGGGAGTGTTTTAATTTTTTTAAATAAATTGTAAATATTTTAGAATTTTTTTAATTTTACTAAGAAATTTTGTTTTAGGAGCGGGATGTTGGGTTATTAGGGGATAAGGGTGGGGAGTGTTTTAAAAATATTGATTTTAAATTTTAAATACTGTAGAATTTTTTCAAATTTAATTGTGAAATTTTGTTTTTGTAGCGGGATGTTGGGTTAATAGGGGATAAGTTTGGGAAGTGTTTTAGCAATTTTGATTTTAAATTGTACATATTTTTGATTTTTTTAAATTTAAATATTCAATTTTGATTTAGGAGCAGGATGTTGGGTTATTAGGGGATAAGGGTGGGTAGTTTTTAAAAATTTTGAATTTAATTTGTAAATTTTTATAAATATATTAAATTTGTTTATGAAATTTATAATTATGAGCGGATATTTTGTTTTGTAGGGGATAATGTTGGGAGGTGTTTAAAAAAATTATTTAGAATTTTAAAAAAAATAAAAAATGTAAATTTTATTTATGAGAATTTTATTTTATGAGTGGTGTGTTGGGTTTTGAGGGGATGAGGGTGGGGAGTGTTTTAATAATAAATTTTTGAAAATTATAAAAAAAAAAAAAATCTGTTACATTTTGTACATCTTTAGTGGGATGTTCAGTTTTAGGGTATATGGGTAGGTAGTTTATTTTTAATTTTTTTAAATATTACTAAAATTTGAAAAATTTAAATATTGTTATTAAATGTTGTTTTAGCAGTGTGATGTAGAACTTTTGGGGATAAGGGTGGTGAGTATTTTAAAAATTAAATTTAAAAATTGTTAAAAATTTGTAAATAATCTTTTAGAATTTGTTTTTTAATATTTATGAGTAAATTGTTCATTATTTAGGCTAAAATTGGTAGGTATTGGTTTTAATTTTTTTTTAATTTTTAAAATAAATTTGAACTTTTGATTATTTGTAAATAATTTTTTTATAAAGGTGTGTGAGGGAGGATTTGTAGGGGATAAGAGTTGGTTATTTTTTAAGAAATATTTCAAGTATTAATTTTAAAACTTTTAAAAGATTTAATGGAAACAAATAATATATATTGTAGTAAGAAATTTGTTAATTTTGGGTTTAATGATGTGGAGTTAAAATAGAACACTAAGGGGCATATTAACAAGGGCTGGCGATAACATTATCGCCGCTTTAGCGTCCGTTTTCGGGCGAAAAGCGGCGATAATTTTAACGCAATATTATCAAGGACACGCGAGCGTGTGTTTCCTTGACTTAGCGCCCGTTTCCAGCACGCCTAACTTCGCATCTCTAATGAGATGCAAAGTGGGCGTCACTAGGCGTACCCCTGACGGACTACCTTGCTAAATATCGCAAAATGTACATCGCGATATTTACAAGGAGGCCCACGCATTTTTGCAGACGTTAGTTTTTGGCGAAAACCGCGGTTTTCGCCAAAAACAAACGTCTGCAAAAATGCAGACTTACCTATACCTAACAATGGGGGTGGATTATGCTGATACAACCACAGGGTCGTATCAGCAAGGTTATCGCCGTTTTCCATGGAACATCACTGAAAAACCAGCGATGTTCCATGGAAAACACCTCTATCGCTGGGAAATTATCGCCATTGCGCTATGCGTTGTTGATACAGCTGATCCAGCGCAATATTAGCCAACAGCATTCATACACCAGATACTCACTTCGGCCCATACATTCATACTACACTAATACTTACGCTGGGTGTCAGATGTACTCTTTTATCAAAATCCCTGCTACCAATTACCTTCTGATTGAAGAGTAATAACTTACCAATGGATCCTTTGCTAATTGGGAAGTTTAAAATGAGTGACATTCAATATAGTACATAATCCTGAAATAACCACTGAGTCAGGAAGTTTTAAAATGTTTATCTAAAGTTTTAGCAGAGTAAATACAGAAAACACAGTAAATACCCAAGAAAAAGCATAGAAATGATTTTCCTAATAAATGACGGTGTTTAAGGAAAAGAAGAGAATAGAGACAGCAGCGCAACTAAAGGTTGCAGTATAGTTACCTAAATGCGAGAACCAAGCCCCTTAGCCAAGGAGTTGGGAAGGATATACCCAGGAAGGATGAAGAGCAAAGACCTCTTCCAGGATCAGGACAGGACCAGTGACCTCTCTATAACGACGCCTGCTCCGTTCCCCTCTCTGATACTCGGCTTCTCCTCGATTCTCCCGTTCTAATGGACTCCGCCGCCCCCTCCTCAGAACTTCTGCAATCGATCAGCTTAGCGGTCTGGAGCTCTTCTGTTCTTCGTGAACGCCTGCTCTGACAGCATGTACGCCTGTTCTCTGCAGCATCTCCTTCTCCCGACTTTCAAGATCTCCGACTAAACTAATTAGCTATTTCTATATCTGTTATACCCTTCTACGCCCATGTACCTCCCCTTAATGTTGCCAAAATATGGGACCACTACTTCTGATTGAACAGGGACAGGAGGTGGATTCTCGCACCATGTCAAATTTGGCCTAAATTGTGAAGCCTATTGTTTTTAGCTTCCCGCCCCTTCAAATTAATACATTCACTTTATTTCCCACCCGTCTCATGACAAATGATATACAAATTTTATTCAAATGTATCGAGTTGCGACGGAAAAGCAAAGTAGAACATCTTCGGCCAGCGGGTCATGGCCTTGGGTGATGTCCAAGTTGACTTCACTTTGGCAGGCATACAGGACACATGCGCAGAACCATCTGTCTCTCGAGTTTCGAATCACCAACCCAGGCCCAAGTTTAAGAATTACTAAAAGGGCAAGAAGAAAATATTAAAATCACAAATAAAATGTTTCACTGTATGCCCACTTTCCCTACTCTATTCCCATTTAATTATAATACTATCCTGCATTAGTAGCGTTAAGAAAACGACAATTTAATAAAGACATGAGAGCAAGCTTAAGCATGTGAAAACATTAAGCGGCCATTTTAGTGCACACTGCGCAGAAGCAGAAGTTTCCCACCAAGCAAAGAAAGATGTCACACCATGTGATCAGGTTGCGACATGCGCAATGAAGTTCCTGCGCTTTAGCGGCCATTTTGAATTACAGACAAGCGTTATTCATTAGTAAAACACATAGGCAAGCTTCTATCCCTCTTGTGTTTGTGAATGCAAAAGTTAGTATTGACAATACAAGTTTAATAAATTAATACCATGAGGAGGATTGCGTACAAGCAAGTTTCATTTATGAAACCTTGCTCCATCACAGCGATAGCATGGCGATAATTGCCAGCGATAGCCGGCGATAAATAATTTATCGCTAAGAGCGGGCAGCAATAATTATCGCTGCCGCTTGATAATATGCCCCTTATTTTATAATTTCTGTGTCCAGCACCTTCCCTGACTTAACACTAACTGGAGTGAGAATAGTAAATTTTATAAGTTTAGTGTCCAGCACCTTCCCTGAATTAAAACTAACTGGAGTGGGGATAGTAAATTATATAACATGTGTGTCCAGCACCTTCCCTGAATTAACACTAACTGGAGTGGGAATAGTAATTGATATAGCTTCAGTGTCCAGCACCTTCCATGACTTTACACTAACTGGAGTTGGAATAGTAATTTTTATAAGTTGAGTGTCCTGCACCTTTCTTGACTTAATACTAGCTGGAGTGGGAATAGTAAATTATATAATATTTGTGTCCACCACCTTCCCTGAATTAACACTAACTGGAGTGTGAATAGTAATTTATATAGCTTCAGTGTCCAGCACCTTCCCTGATTTTACACTAACTGGAGTTGCAATAGTAAATTTTATAAGTTTAGGGGCCGATTCCAATTCGGGCCGGAAAACGTACCGACCGACTCAGTATGGGAATTTAGTCCGTCCGACACGTACCGGCGCCGTCCGACCCGGGTAGTACGATAAAATGCATGTGAATCACGACCGACTCGTACGGAACTCAAGGCGAACGACCGACCCGGACGGAAACAAGCCATCCGGCCGGGAAACCATGTGAATCGAACCGACCGACACGCACCAGGAAACAACCCGAACGAAACGTACCCGCGAACTCCGACCCGCGCAGTACGATGCAATGGGTGCAAAACCAGACCGATTCGCACGGTGCCCAAGCCGGACGACCGACACGCATACAAAAGCCAGCCGAACAAACACAATACTCTGCGACCGACGCGTACGCCGCATATGAAACTGAGCCGAAACACAGCGGGAACGGCACGGAGAGGCGCGCACGAGACAACTGCAACGTCCTTCTTGGTCAGAAGAACGACTCCTACATGCACAATAATCACAAATGAAAAAATACAAAAAAAGAGGGCCAAACAAGCAATGACAAAGCCAATAAATACAGGGGGGGGAAATGGAACAAGGACACACCCCCAACTCCACCTACATAAAGGCCACAAATCCCTACCATGATCCTTTGCAAATTCCACTGACCTGCCAGCACACAACACCATCAGACAGCAAACACACACACAGCTCATCAACACAAAAGCCACACACCATTAGCACCTCAACAAATAGCACCCTCACACACACACAGCAAAACCTACACTCACACACCCTCACTTGCACACACACACACACATCAATCACCACCACCACCCATCACCATGCCCCTAAAGAAGAATCCAAAGTTCCTAGATAGTGAATTGGAAGTCATGGTGAGACGAGATCCTGAGGGTAGAGCCACAGTTGTTTGGCACATTGGTCCAACAGACCCCATGGCGCAGAAAACCAAGATGTGGGCGAGGATCGTCAACAGGGTCAACGCACAATCACCATGTTTGCGCACAAAGGAAGACATCCAGAACAGGTGGTATGATGTGCGCAGGAGGATCAGAGACCTACTGAAGAAGGATTACCTCCTGAGCCAGCACACCAGCAGTGGCCCTCCTGCCAAACCAGTATACCTCAGGCCCTGGGAGGAGAAGGTGCGGGCCATCCTACCACCAGTGAGCGTATATGGACTAACAAACATCCCAGAGCCTGGTGAGTACACAACTAATATACACAATATTGTGTGACAATACACACACATCATTGTCAAGGGGATAGTCAAACCATGCACCCCTAGCAAATCAACAGCAACCAAAAGATAATCATCCCAAGAAGTGTATGTTAGTCAGATAAACACAATACATGCCATGTCATAGTGATATGTAACTGTGTCATGACATGTACAAATCCAATACCAAATAGAGCTAGGCAGTGGCACAAATCTAACCAACAAACCCTGTCAGATATTTAGTAACCACCAGAACACCACCTCACAGGGAAGCTCACAGAAAGGAAGGAATCCTGTGTATGCTGGTGAAGTCAGTGTAGCCAAGAGCATGATGGGACTCGTAGCAACAGATAATGGGCAGCCTCACATTTGGCCCATCAACACCACTCTGAACCATGCTCACATCACAGGGAGTGGAAAACAACTGACAAGATGGCTGACACTGGGTACTGCTGTGGGGAGCACAAGGCCCTGCTGGGAACTGTGCACCAACCAACAGCAGGACACCACTGTCAGCCATCTTGCCATTGCTGTCACACTCACACACAGTGAAGTCGACTCAGAAGGAAGGAAGTATGGGCATGCTGGGAAGGGGTGTGTAGGCAATAGCATGATGGGAGTTGTAGTCACAGATATTGCTCTCCCTCACAATTGGCCCATCAACACCACTCTGAACCATGCTCACATCACAGGGAGTGGAAAAGAACTGACAAGATGGCTGACACTGGGTACTGCTGTGGGGAGCACAAGGCCCTGCTGGGAACTGTGCACCAACAAACAGCAGAACACCACTGCCTGACATCCTGAAAGCCAACTTGCACTCCATGCAATGGAAGCACCTTCCATGGTGGGATATCTGGCTGGGTGGGAAGGAGGACTCACAGCACTGACCATAGTTACAAGCAGCTCTCCTCATACACCCCCTCAACACAAACTCCACATAACCCACCTGGGAGAATGCAATGCCTCACACACCAAATGAAGATCCCACAAAGAACCACCACCCTGGGTAATGCTGTGTGAAGCACAGGGACACTCTTGGGACTTGTAGCCAAACAAACGCAAGGACAACACTGTCAGCCTTCCTGTCAGCACAGGCACACTACCCACAGGAAGCAGAGTCAAAAGGAAGGAAGTACGGGCATGCTGGGAAGGGGGTGTAGGCAATAGCATGATGGGAGTTGTAGTCACAGATATTGCTCACCCTCACAATTGGCCCATCAACACCACTCTGAACCATGCTCACATCACAGGGAGTGGATAAGGACTGACAAGATGGCTGACACTGGGTACTGATGTGGGGAGCACAAGGCCCTGCTGGGAACTGTGCACCAACCAACAGCAGGACACCACTGACTGACATCCTGAAAGCCAACTTGCACTCCCTGCAATGGAAGCACCTTCCATGGTGGGATATCTGGCTGGGTGGGAAGGAGGACTCACAGCACTGGCCATAGTTACAAGCAGTTCTCCTCACACACCCCCTCAACACTAACTCCACATAACCCACCTGGGAGAATGCAATGCCTCACACTCTAATTGAAGATCCCACAAAGAACCACCACCCTGGGTTATGCTGTCTGAAGCACAGGGACACTCTTGGGACCTGTAGCCAAACAACCACCAGGACAACACTGTCAGCCATCCTGTCAGCACAGACACACTACCCCACAGGGAAGCAGAGTCAAAAGGAAGGAAGTATGGGCATGCTGGGAAGGGGGGTGTAGGCAATAGCATGATGGGAGTTGGAGTCACAGATATTGCTCACCCTCACAATTGGCCCATCAACACCACTCTGAACCATGCTCACATCACAGGGAGTGGATAAGGACTGACAAGATGGCTGACACTGGGTACTGCTGTGGGGAGCACAAGGCCCTGCTGGGAACTGTGCACCAACAAACAGCAGAACACCACTGAATGACATCCTGAGACTCAACCTGAACCCACTGCAAGGGTGGCATGCTTCATGGTGGGATAACTGGGCTAGGTGGAGAAGGATGGCCGGATGTCCACCAAATACAACCAATGCTGGCCATGCACACACCTCAACATTCACATTGAAATGCCCCAGGTATGCAGGACAATGTGCTACACCAATATCAACCTCTTACTGTGACAACTTAGGACAATGCAATGTACATGGCCGCATCCAGAGTTACAGTCACAACTGTCAGGTGTGTGAACAATTGATGCTTGTAGACACATAACATACAATGTGTGTCTCTTCCAAATACAGGTGATGATGATGGAGACACAGCAGCAGGCGAGGAGGAGTCCCTGTCCCAGGCCCCGGGGGACACTGAGCTCACTGGTGTGGGACAGCCTCTGCCCTCCTCGGATGGCGAAGACCTACCTGGCATCTCCGGTGTGAGTCATCATGCAGCACCAGCAGGACCAACATCTGCACCCACCCCTCCAACAACTGCCAACACACAGACCACCCCTGCCGACACGGACAGACCAAGGACCACAGATGACAACAGCACAGGGACCCAGGCCCACCGTGGAGCAACGGACAACAACACCACTAACAACCCCCAAGGGGGCCTCGGGTCACCTGTGCGTGCCACCGCAGGTCCTGCACGTGTCGCCAGGGGTGGTGGGAGGGGTGGTAGACATAGGTCGCTGCTTGCAGAGGGGTCTGGACTGCATGATGACCCACAACTGGCACGCATCGCTGATGCGTACCAGAATAGCACCGGAGAGGTCAGACAGGTAGTGGGGATCCTCAAGGACATACAACAGCAGCAGGCTGCCCATCATGCCCGCTTGGACTCCCACATGTCCCATGTGGAGACACACATGTCCCGTGTGGAGACGCACATGTCTGGCATGGAGTCCAAGTGGGACACATTGGAAGAACTGACAGCGGTGCATAGGGACATATTGACATGCCTCCGCCAGATTAGCACCAACATGGCCACACCTCCCTGTGTGCCCACAACATCTGGTGCTGCAACAACTGACACCGCCACAGGGAGGGAGGAGGACTCTGGCGGAGACTCCCTGCACCGCAGCAGCCTGCACGTGAGGGTCCCCCCAAAGAAGAAGGGTCGTCCGAGGAAGGAAAACTGAGAGGTTGAAGGCCACGTACATCCCCCAGGAAGCCAACACCTGTTCCGGAAATTCTCCTTTGTGTGCAAACTTTTCACCCTGTCGAATGCAACACAACTCTCCCACATGACATGGGGAGTTCAAGTTGGACTAATGTATCATATGACTGTGGACTTCACTCAGGACATTTCTGCTACCAAGACTTCCAACTCATCTAGGAACTTTGGATCACAATCCCAATGTACAGCACCCGCCATCCTGTGCACTATACACACACACATTTCTGTAAATAAAATCACCAGTACACCATACTTGCCTCTGTTGTTATTCAAATGTGGATACTGTTATGGTGATGATGATCTGCGAAATAATACTGTATATGCTAACTGCTACAGCAAGTACAACACCGTCATGTGAGTCATGGTGACGTGACACATATGAGGGAGACACACCACTAGGGCTACACAACACAGAGACACCAGGGCCATTGGACTCATCGCCCACAGTGATGTTGCCAGGAAATACTGTGGAATGCACAGACACCACACCTATTCAGAGTCTGTGTCAACTAGCCCACAGGTGCAGTAAGCAAATGTCAGTCAGATGTGTGACCACAGACACGCACATCCCAAAGTGAAGCACAGGTTTATTACACATTTGCAACATGTTGTTTCCACTACAAATGCAAGGTTTACCCACGTGGCAGTGGCCACACAGTCAACAAGTGCAGAAGATATGAAGTCCAGGGGTGTGTGGCACATCACCTGTAGGGAAACTACTGCTGCCACCCTGAAAGCTGAATCATGGTGTCGGGGGATCCAAGTTGACCAAAGTACTCAGTGAGCACCCTGTGAAGGACAGACATGATACACAGTTAAAACCACTGAAGAACAGGACAGAACTACAATACTCATGCCCAATACATGTCACAAGACAACTACACAAAACCAAGTTAGCATGTCAAAACTGTTGGGGAGTACAGACTACCTGTAAGGACACATTGCTGCACGCATCCAGTCAAGTAGCACATGGTCACACTCAAACAGCACCAGAGCACCACCCACACATATCATGCAAACTCACATCATTCACATTACATCTCCCTGGATACTCACATTCAGCTGAAGAAGTTGGTGATGAGCTGTGTGCGGACATCACCATCATCATCATCATCATCACTGGCATCGTGGTCCAGGCCAGGATCCTCCACAGGTGGCGGACGTTGGTCATCGTCATCCAGGATGAGAGGCAACTCCTTCTGCACTGCCAGGTTGTGTAGCATGCAGCAGACAATGACAATCTTGCACACCTTTGCTGGGGCATATGGGAGGGCCCCTCCTGTCTTGTCCAGGCAGCGGAAGCGGCTCTTCAGGAGACCAAATGTCCGCTCGATCACTCTCCTGGTCCGACCATGTGCCTCATTGTAGAGCATCTGGGGTGGTGTCACAGGGTTCCTGAGGGGTGTCAGCAACCACGGCATGTTGGGGTATCCGGAGTCACCTACGGACAGACAAGTGCACATTAGCTGAGTTGGAAAAGTGGGCGGAATATTACAGAGCAGAACACACACAATGGTACAAAGTCAGTACACACCGACAAGCCAGGCACACTGGATCTGCATCTGTGCCATCATCCTCGGGATGCGACTACTCCTCATCACATAGGCATTGTGTGCTGAACCAGGGAAACGGGCACACACATGTGTGATGCTCATATCTGCAAGACATACCACCAGAGCATTGATCGAATGGTAATGTTTCTGGTTCCGGTATGCCTGCTCATGTGCCTGTGGTGGTACCAAAGCCACATGTGTCCCATCAATGGAGCCAATGACATGTGGCATCCTCCCCAGGGCATAGAAGTCACTCTTGACGTCAGTGAGTTGTTGACGTGTAGGGAAATAGATGTACTGGTTCAGGCATCTCAACATTGCCTCCAAAACATCGCGTAGCACACGGCTGAACATAGTCTGTGACATCCCACCGGCAGTCGCCACAGTGTGTTGAAAGGTACCGGTGGCAAAGAAGTGTAGGGCTGCCATTACCTTCACCTTGGGGGTCAGCGCTGTAGGGTACGGCCACCAGGTTGCAAATGTGGTGCCAAGCGCACTGCCAAATCCTCAATCAGCTGCCTGGTGAAGTGGTACCGTCGGATGCTGTCACGTTCCACCATCGTTGCCAGGTCAGGGAATGGTCTATGGACAGCTGGAGCCCTGCAGTGCATAGGTTGAAGAAAGAAAGATTGTCAGTCACCCCACATATGTGCCATTCACCATACTCAATTTCACATGATACCTCATTATGAGACACAAGTACTTGATGTGTGTGCCGTTCTGTTCGGACATAACTCGCACCTACATGGCCATCATCTAACTTCTCAGTACAACATGTGTGGACAACAGGTTCCAGGTTGTGCTATGGGAAACCATTAGGCTGTGTCACAGTACCCATTTACTGCTGTCACGTTCCACACACACACCACAGTGACATGTCTGGACAGATGCGCCACAGGCATCAAAGCTCATTGACAGGTAGATTCCCAGTGACCCTGTCTTGCCACATGGACACTGGCATGACATGGCGTATCATGTACACGTCAGTAAAACAAACATGACTCCCACAGGTAGTGGCCCCTGTCACCTCCGCAGGACAGACATGGACGCCAGTGACACACAACATCAAAGTCCATGCACAAACAACGTTGATGTGGCGACTGTCTCCCATCGTGCACATGGAATCAGAGACATCGGAAACACAACATGCACACAGACTGTGGAGGGACATCACTATTGTGGCAATGGGTCACCCTGTGACGTACATGCCTTCCCCCATGTGACCCTGGGGGTTTGTGACATGTCACACACATACACAACCTGGAAATGTGACCATGCCACATGCTCCGAAATGAACTGTTGCACATCACAGTGGGCATGTGCACAACACACAAAGGACCCTGTCCTCATGAACACATGCACAGCCTGGGTGTGGCTGCCCACAAGTGCCACCACAGAAACCACATGTTAACCCCCATACACAGAAAAGGTAATGCAGCCTTACATGCCTTAGGAAACAGTGTGGACTGGGTGTGGTGTTGTAGGTGTGCCCCTGGGTCTCTGGCAGGTGAATGTGGCTGGCATACGTTCACCAGTGACAAGCATGGTGACATATGCGACTGACCTGTACAGGTACACGTTGTACAGCAATGGACCGATCGGTGTGCCCGGCCGGCCCATTGCATCTGTTGTGAGCGGGTACGCGTTGTACAGCAATGGACCGATCGGTGTGCCCGGCCGGCCCATTGCATCTGTTGTGAGCTGAGTACGCGTTGTACAGCAATGGACCGATCGGTGTGCCCGGCCGGCCCATTGCATCTGTTGTGAGCGGGTACGGCGTTGTACAGCAATGGACCGATCGGTGTGCCCTGCCGGCCCATTGCATCTGTTGTGAGCGGGTACGCGTTGTACAGCAATGGACCGATCGGTGTGCCCGGCCGGCCCATTGCTTCTGTTGTGAGCGGGTACGCGTTGTATCCTAAAATACGCGTTGTACAGCAATGGACCGATCGGTGTGCCCGGCCGGCCCATTGCATCTGTTGTAAGCTGGTACGCGTTGTACAGCAATGGACCGATCGGTGTGCCCGGCCGGCCCATTGCATCTGTTGTGAGCGGGTGCAGCGTTGTACAGCAATGGACCGATCGGTGTGCCCGGCCGGCCCATTGCTTCTGTTGTGAGCGGGTACGCGTTGTATCCCGAAATACGCGTTGTACTGCAATGGACCGATCGGTGTGCCCGGCCGGCCCATTGCATCTGTTGTGAGCGGGTACGCGTTGTACAGCAATGGACCGATCGGTGTGCCCGGCCGGCCCATTGCATCTGTTGTGAGTGGGTACGCATTGTACAGCAATGGATCGAACGGTGCGCACGCATTGGCTGGGGCCTGGCATGGCAACGGACGCATATGCGAAGCTTCAACGAGTCTGATGCAGTGAATTCAGTTGGCCAGCCACAACAATGTTGCAAAATCATGGGTGTCATGAACTTGGATTTTTGAAGGATGCTGTGGGCGTGTATTAGTGCTGCTATTCCATGGATTGGTCAGATTCAGAAGATGCAACCGACATGGACCTATCACTTTGGACACATGGGACAGTAACTGCCTCTGCAGCACACATATAATGCTGGCTGTTCCCCTGAGAGCTCACTTGCCTGCACTACATGCTCCAGGACGACATCTGCCACCAACACTGCTGCTGTCTCTGCATCCTCTGGCTACTGCAATAGCACGTACTGTGGAGAGAGCCCCAGCCTTCAGCCTTGAGGAGAACCAGGCCCTGCTGGACAGGCTCCTTCCACAGTACAGCAAGCTGTATTGGACACCAGGGGAGCAGGTGAGTGAGTGTGCTGTTCACTGCCTTACTAATTTTGCATGTTGTCTGACTAGCAGGACTTACAGTGTGCACACCACTGGCTAGCATGCTCACTGAGTAGTTCTCACCCCCCAAAGTGTGTAGTTACATGCACTGAACAGGTACAGTGCAGTAACAGTGCATTCCAACAAGGTTTACTTCCCATGCAATGATACCATGTAGTAACTGCTGGCAAACTGTTCATAGCCATCGTTGCACTGCCTGTGTACATCATGTGCCCCAGTGATTGAGACATGTATATCCAACTGTGTGATGCACGTATATGTTGCATGTGTAGTAATGGCATTTTCACTTTGTCATCCTCACAGGTTGATGCCCACCAGAAGCAGGAAATCTGGCTGACCATCGCCCGGGCAGTAAGATCCGTGGGGGTCTACAAGCGCCGGATCCGCAACTGCCAGAAGAGGTGTCAGGACCTTCGTGGCTGAACCCAGAGGATCGCAAGGGTCCAGCTGAAGCTGTCGCCTCCTCGCAGGAGGGGCGGACACCGGACCCTGACCCCCCACATGCTCAGAATCCTGGCGGTGGTCTTCCCTGACCTGGATGGGCAGCTGAAGGACAGACAGCAGCAAGGAGGGGGTGAGTCCATGACAGCACTGTGCACTTTGTCTGACATGCTATGTGCCCTCCTCTGGCCTGGTTAAACTTCCACAGTACATCAGTCTTGTGGTCCAGGACCCATGTCCCTCTATTGTGACATGCCCACTCCTCATCTGATACGCATATGTGTGGCCCTTACAGTCAGGAAATTGTGTCACTTGGGGACTGTGTCATTGCATTTTGCTTTGCTCAAGGTGGGGGACAGCATTTGTTCCGGTGACTATGTTGTGGGATTCATGGGTGGGTCAATTGCTCACACAATGCCCAAATCCTGACATGTAATCTGGGTGTAACTTTGATATGTGGTCCACTTGCTGATCTGATTCACCACATGTCCTTGGGGTATTTGGCACCCACCCATGCTGCGGGTGGGAACAATGTTTGGGCCTCAGGAGTATGTATATCAAGTGTGTCACACATGCTTAGACACCTGCCTACTGTCCAGGACTCATCCCTCTTACAGGTATAGCTGGACAGTCATGCCCACTCCAGGGCATACAATAGACTCTGTACTCCCACTCCCGTGGATCATCTGACATGTTGTGATCAGTGACATGTTCCCTCAGGTGTCTGCCTCTGTGTCAGTGTGCTGTGGCTTCGTTGTTAGGACAACTGGTATGTTTGTCGTTTAGGGTTCAGCATGCCATCTGAGATGGGACCATGAGAGACGATACTTCTGTGACTTATAGATGTTTGATCACTTGACTGTGCACACAGGTGAATGCGACTGTGACTTTCAGGCAGCTGTTATTCATTCACAGCACACTGTGAGGTGCTCAGGTTCTGGGAGTTGTGTTTTATGTCCCCCATATGTCCAATTGGCATGACGTGGACAAATACTAGTCCAGATGATGTGGTGTGTGGGGGATGGACATGTGCACTTGTCAGTTACATAACTTGCATTCCCCATGTCCTAGGATTGTGACACAGTGCAGACTGTTGTTGGCAGGCTGCCATGGCCATGTGACTGGAGACAGTGATGTATGACTTTGCACGCATGCCTGTGTCATGGCATTAAACTTCCTAAGAGTGATCCTGCAGGGGAGTGACATGTGCAACATGCACCCCATTGTGGCATGGACTATCCGGACATGGGTGCATCATGGTGTCTGGTGCTGGTATGCATCACATGCATTTCCATTTAGACTCTGGCCATCCCTTTCTCCGGACACCTGCACTGACTCAGTGGCAAGAGATGTGATATGTGCATGTTCACATACTTCACTGTGTTCCCTGCAATGTCCAACAACTGTGTAGGTGGTGCATGTGTCCACACTGGGGTCTTACCATCAGACAGGCACCAGACAGATGGGTGCAAGGGCAGGAGGGGTGTGAGTCCCATGGTTGAACATCAGACTGACAATTGGCTTCTCCAAATCTGTGAGAGGACTTTTGGCAATGTTCAACTAAGGATGCCAAGGCTGGCTCTGTCAGTGCTGTACTTACTGTGGTGTGTGCGGTCAGTGCAGGTGACTGATGTTTGTCTGTTTCCCTAATTGTTTGCAGATACATCCACGGCCACAGGAGGGGACAGCTCCACGGACCAGGAGGAGCAGCGGAGCCAGGCTGGGTCAGCATCCGACGAGTGGTCAGAGGGACCCAGTGGCATGGAGGGCAAGGGGAGCCACACCGAGGAGTCCTCAGCACCATCCACCTCAGCTGAGGACCACAGCAGCTCGGAGGATGACTCCCTTGTGGAGGCAGGTATCAGCAGCCACCACACCACCGCTAGTCTGTCTGGCCCCGCCACCACCACCACCAGCACCGCCCTCCCATTGGCTCCAATTCCAGAGGTCCGTGTAGCCTCCCGTGTTCGGGAGCGTGTCTCCTTCGTGCCAGGCACCGCACTCCCTGCCCCTGTGTCCCCTGCTGCCCTGAGTGAGGAGTCTGTGTACCTACTTCGGCAGCTCCATGTAGGGCAGACAGCAATGCTGAGTGTCCTCCATGCACACACCACTCTGTTGACACAGCTGGTGTCGTTCATGGAGGGCATCTCGACGGGTATGTCTGCCCTACAGCGGAGCAATAAGTCCGTGGACTCCTCCCTGACGGCAGCAGTGTCCCTCCTCCAGCAGTCCCTCCCACCTCCTACCTCTGCCCCATCCACACTTCCTGGCACCCTACCTGTCCAAAGCACATGCACACCTGCACAATCACCCAAGCACACAGACACGAGCAGCACAGACACACCCAAAAGGAAGGCAAGACGTGCACACAAGCATCCTCAGGGGACAGATACCACACACACAGGGGATGGGGAACAGACACACACACAGGCATCCACAGTCACTCCGCAGTCCTCCAAATCCTCTCCCTCCAAGACCCCTTCCCTTGCCTCACCTGCAACCCCACCTACAGAGCAGGTCTTCCTGTGTGACCTCGGCCTCTTCCCCTCCAATCCTGCAGATCCGGCATACCGGGGAAGAGGAAGTCCACCCACACAGAGGGAGTGCCCCTCGCCCCCGGACACCCTCCCCCAGGCGCAGGCAGACTGAGGACCCCATTCGGAAGTCCCCCGGACCAGGAAGGGCAAGACCCACCACCACCACCACGCAGCTCCACCACCCAGTCTCTCTCCTCCATCCCCCAGGCCACCACTCCACAGGTTCCACCGCCACACCCTGCCCCAGGTTCCCCACACACCGATACCGCATCTCCAAACTGCTTAGGCCCTCCCCCTGCCACTTGCTCTTCTACCCCCAACCCAGATGCTCAGCCTGTTTGTGCCACTGGTGTGGAGACCGGGTCCCCCCTCTGTCCTGCCCACCTCATCTGCCCCCCCTTCCACTCCCTTGGAGGCATGCACTGCAGTGGAGTCCACAACCACCCCGTCTGACTCGGGCACTGCAGTGGTGCCGGGCCCCCCTGAGTCAGACACCTCCACTGCAGTTGCTGGTGACACTCCTGCACCCACCACCCCTTCACTGCCTCAGTCTGGCATCCCCTGATCCTGTCCCTGCGGTGCCTGGCCTGCCCCTTGTATGCCCCTCCAAGGGGGATGTCCCCTGTCCCTACCAGTGCAGGCAAGCAATGGGTGACAAGTTGTCACTTATCACCCTGTTGGGACTGTGTATTTGGACAGGCCATTGGCCTTAGTTTAATTTGGACTTCTGATTTTTTATTGACATTTGCTGAATAAAGCCTATTTTTGTTTACTTGTGGTTTTTCTTTTGAAGTACATGATGTAGATGGTTATCATGCATTTGCAGTTGTAATAGTGTTCAGATCAGGGAAATTAAGTGTTGCAGTGATGGACTCCATGTGGTCCATGGGATATGTGTCCTGTTGTAGTCTGGATCTATGGCATCCTCTGCTGCAGTCTGAGGGTGTGATGTTCAGCATATGACACAGGGATGTACGTTTTGTATTTGTAAATTAACATCTTTGTCTTACAGTGATGCACATCTGGTGGGCTTACCACTGTTCAATGTTTCTATTTCCCTGACTGTGTGCCCATCTCCACTGGACATGCAGTTTAGCACACCAATGTTGAAGGACTAATCAGTGTATACAGTGCACCTTGCTTGACACGTGTTTTGGGTGTATGCAGATGACTGACGTGACACTCCCGTACCCAGGCTGATGTGAGCAGAGCCTTCAGTGTGTTGTAGTTGTTGACTCACTGACCGAGTGTTCTGCCGACATGTTTGAGTCGTGCACAGACAAGGCTTGGCACAGCGGACCTTCCACAGCAGTGGAGTGCCCTCATGGCAGTGTGTAATCCTGTGACATTGCCTGGGCCCGTGTTTTGTGTTGTGTAAGCACGTCTGTGCGTGTACCCTTCCCTTTTCCTATACAGGCTGTGTCCCTACGGATGTTCCTGTTTCTGATGCTTGCTGAGTTGTTCTGTGTTCATCCAGCATCTTGGACCTGGTTACTCCGGGATGTGGGTGCATGGCAAACTAAGGTTCATCAGGTTGTCATCCCAGTTTGTCTTTGTTGTCAGGGTTGGAGATGTGGGCAAACGCAGATGGGACACATTCAGGATTCCCCTTGGCACTTGTTGGTTACACATGTCATGTAATTTACAGTCTGTGGTAGCTTTCAGTGATTGTGACACGTTGTGTGTGTGACTGCTGCCACTCCTCAGGGTCAGAGCTGCAATGTTGGAAGTTGTGTACGTGTGTTCTTTGTGTGTCACCTTGTCTTCTTCATTGGTGTGTGACTATGGCCAGGATCCCATTGATTGTGGTGGATTTCACGTCATGCCCATGTACCGCGTAGTGTGCAGTGTATCAGACATTCACGAGTCTTGTTGACTGGCTATGTGTGATGGGTTTCTGCACCTTAGTTCCCACCACCACCCCTGGGATTGTCATGGGTGCATGTGCAATGTCACCAGTCCATGTGAGCTTCACTGCTGCACATTGGTGGAGATCAAGGTGTGTGGTGTTGAGTGTGTGCAAATGTGAGTTGTTGCACGGCTACACCACTACCTCCATATTGGCCATGGCTGGCAGGCCGTGCTGTTTGATTTGTGCTTGTGTAGGTGTGATGGTAGTTTGTTGCTCAGGACACATGGCTGTGGTTCACAGTGTGAAAGACATCTACCTTTGTCATCACAGTGGGATTATCATGCAGGCTACTGTCACCATAATGTGGGGTCCCTGGGGGTAGTGCTGTGGTGGGTCTGTCTCTTGCTGTGTTAGTTGCTGTTCCTGCTAGCTTGTGTGACGTGTAATTTGGGCTCCCTCTCATCTAACAATGCCTGTTTGCCCAAATAGGGGAATCCGATCCATGAGTTACTTTTGTATGGCACTGTATACACATCTGTGCAATTGGAATTCAGGCCTCCTCATGTGTTGTGTGGTTGCCTGGGGACACTGGCACACACCCCCATCACCTGTTGTATTTGATATGCAGTGTGAGTCTGCCTGTTTGTGTTTGTGCATTTGCACCACTTCATTGGCATATATTGAGTGTGCCATTTGCTGTATGTTGTTTGGTGGCTTTCCCCTGCTGTCCCTGGGACTCCTAGGTCATCAGTCAGCACAATAATCATGGTTTGTATGTCCCATTGCTGCCATGGTATGGTATTTGTTCACCTGAAATCTACAGTCTCCCTAGGATATCTACATTTGTGTGTCCATTGGTGCAGATATGTGGGTCTGCATTATGATGGTCACTTCTGTCATTGTGTTATTTGTGAATGTTGACAATGTGAGCCCCCATGGGTGATGTTTGTATGCACATGGCCAAAGGTATGTTTTATTTGCACTGCAGTGTTTGCCTCACTCAATATATGTTGCTATGGGACACACGCACTACTATGCCACTGATGTGTTTGTTGTTGTGTGACCAGGAATCATCCATGCAGTTTGGCTTTGGCAGCTTTTACCCTGACTACACTTCCCTTTTGGTCACTGTGGTGATGGGGCTTTGGGCCCCATTGCCACATTATTCAAAAGGTGCATCAGCTATGGACCCCACACTTCCCTTTTGGTCACTGTGGTGATGGAGCTTTGGGCCCCATTGCCACATTGTTCAAAATGTGCCTCAGCTATGGACCCCACACTTACCTTTTGGTCACTGTGTGATGGGGCTTTGGGCCCCATTGCCACACTGTTCAAAAGGTGCATCAGCTATGGACCCCACACTTCCCTTTTGGTCACTGTGGTGATGGAGCTTTGGGCCCCATTGCCACACTGTTCAAAATGTGCATCAGCTATGGACCCCACACTTCCCTTTTGGTCACTGTGGTGATGGGGCTTTGGGCCCCATTGCCACACTGTTCAAAATGTGCCTCAGCTATGGACCCCACACTTACCTTTTGGTCGCTGTGGTGATGGGGTGTTCAACACCATTGCCACAGTGGCCATGGTCGGCTTGCATTGTGGAGGCCACACACATTTATGTGTGACACATGTGCTAGGGGGTCACATTGTATGTTCAATGTCATGTTCAGTGTTGTAGGCATTTGTCACAGACTACACACGCTTGTCATGGTGTTGGGGGATGTAATTTTCAGACATTCCTTATGTGGGAGTATGCTGGTTGTGTCATGCATTACCCGTCCTATGAGTAGGGGTGGAGGTAGTGGCAGGCATCCATCCCGCTAAGGGTGGGGATGGTAGTAGTGACAGGCATCCAGGCCCAAATGAGTAGGGGTGGTGGTAGTGGTAGGCATCCAGCCCCCTAAGGGTGGGGATGGTAGTAGTGATGGGCATCCAGCCCCCTATGAGTGGGGATGGTAGTAGTGACAGGCATCCAGGCCCCCATGAGTAGGGGTGGTGGTAGTGACAGGCATCCAGGCCCCCATGAGTAGGGGTGGTGGTAGTGGTAGGCATCCAGCCCCCTAAGGGTGGGGATGGTAGTAGTGATGGGCATCCAGCCCCCTATGAGTGGGGATGGTAGTAGTGACAGGCATCCAGGCCCCCATGAGTAGGGGTGGTGGTAGGGCATCCAGCCCCCTGAGTAGGGGTGGTGGTAGTGGTAGGCATCCATCCCCCTATGAGTAGGGGTGGTGGTAGTGGTAGGCATCCAGCCCCCTATGAGTGGGGATGGTAGTAGTGACAGGCATCCAGGCCCCCATGAGTAGGGGTGGTGGTAGTGGCAGGCATCCAGCCCCCCTGAGTAGGGGTGGTGGTAGTGGTAGGCATCCAGCCCCCTAAGGGTGGGGATGGTAGTAGTGATGGGCATCCAGCCCCCTATGAGTGGGGATGGTAGTAGTGACAGGCATCCAGGCCCCCATGAGTAGGGGTGGTGGTAGTGGTAGGCATCCAGCCCACCCTGAGTAGGGGTGGTGGTAGTGGTAGGCATCCAGCCCCCAATGAGTGGGGATGGTAGTAGTGATGGGCATCCAGCCCCCTATGAGTGGGGATGGTAGTAGTGACAGGCATCCAGGCCCCCATGAGTAGGGGTGGTGGTAGTGGTAGGCATCCAGCCCACCCTGAGTAGGGGTGGTGGTAGTGGTAGGCATCCATCCCCCTATGAGTAGGGGTGGTGGTAGTGGTAGGCATCCAGCCCCCTATCAGTGGGGATGGTAGTAGTGACAGGCATCCAGGCCCCCATGAGTAGGGGTGGTGGTAGTGGCAGGCATCCAGCCCCCCTGAGTAGGGGTGGTGGTAGTGGTAGGCATCCAGCCCCCTAAGGGTGGGGATGGTAGTAGTGATGGGCATCCAGCCCCCTATGAGTGGGGATGGTAGTAGTGACAGGCATCCAGGCCCCCATGAGTAGGGGTGGTGGTAGTGGTAGGCATCCATCCCCCTATGAGTGGGGATGGTAGTAGTGATGGGCATCCAGCCCCCTATGAGTGGGGATGGTAGTAGTGACAGGCATCCAGGCCCCCATGAGTAGGGGTGGTGGTAGTGGCAGGCATCCAGCCCCCCCTGAGTAGGGGTGGTGGTAGTGGTAGGCATCCAGCCCCCTAAGGGTGGGGATGGTAGTAGTGATGGGCATCCAGGCCCCCCTGAGTAGGGGCGGTGGTAGTGGTAGGCATCCAGCCCCCCTGAGTAGGGGTGGTGGTAGTGGTAGGCATCCAGCCCCCTATGAGTGGGGATGGTAGTAGTGACAGGCATCCAGGCCCCCATGAGTAGGGGTGGTGGTAGTGGCAGGCATCCAGCCCCCCCTGTGTAGGGGTGGTGGTAGTGGTAGGCATCCAGCCCCCTAAGGGTGGGGATGGTAGTAGTGATGGGCATCCAGCCCCCTATGAGTGGGGATGGTAGTAGTGACAGGCATCCAGCCCCCCCTGAGTAGGGGTGGTGGTAGTGGCAGGCATCCAGGCCCCCCTGAGTAGGGGTGGTGGTAGTGACAGGCATCCAGGCCCCCATGAGTAGGGGTGGTGGTAGTGGTAGGCATCCAGGCCCCCCTGAGTTGGGGTGGTGGTAGTGGTAGGCATCCAGCCCCCCCTGAGTAGGGGTGGTGGTAGTGGTTGGCATCCAGCCCCCTATGAGTGGGGATGGTAGTAGTGACAGGCATCCAGGCCCCCATGAGTAGGGGTGGTGGTAGTGGCAGGTATCCAGCCCCCCCTGAGTAGGGGTGGTGGTAGTGGTAGGCATCCAGCCCCCTAAGGGTGGGACTGGTAGTAGTGATGGGCATCCAGCCCCCTATCAGTGGGGATGGTAGTAGTGACAGTCATCCAGGCCCCCATGAGTAGGGGTGGTGGTAGTGGTAGGCATCCAGCACCCCCATAGTAGGGGTGGTGGTAGTGGTAGGCATCCATCCCCCTATGAGTGGGGATGGTAGTAGTGATGGGCATCCAGCCCCCTATGAGTGGGGATGGTAGTAGTGACAGGCATCCAGGCCCCCATGAGTAGGGGTGGTGGTAGTGGTAGGCATCCAGCCCTCCCTGAGTAGGGGTGGTGGTAGTGGTAGGCATCCAGCCCACCCTGAGTAGGGGTGGTGGTAGTGGCAGGCATCCAGGCCCCCCTGAGTAGGGGTGGTGGTAGTGGTAGGCATCCAGCCCCCCCTGAGTAGGGGTGGTGGTAGTGACAGGCATCCAGGTCCCCATGAGTAGGGGTGGTGGTAGTGGTAGGCATCCAGCCCCCTAAGGGTGGGGACGGTAGTAGTGACAGGCATCCAGGCCCCCCTGAGTAGGGGTGGTGGTAGTGGTAGGCATCCAGCCCCCCCCCTGAGTAGGGGTGGTGGTAGTGGTAGGCATCCATCCCCCTATGAGTGGGGATGGTAGTAGTGACAGGCATCCAGGCCCCCATGAGTAGGGGTGGTGGTAGTGGCAGGCATCCAGCCCCCCCTGAGTAGGGGTGGTGGTAGTGGTAGGCATCCATCCCCCTATGAGTGGGGATGGTAGTAGTGATGGGCATCCAGCCACCTATGAGTGGGGATGGTAGTAGTGACAGGCATCCAGCCCCCCCTGAGTAGGGGTGGTGTTGGTGGTAGGCATCCATCCCCCTATGGGTGTGTATGGCATTGGTGATGGCCATCCCACCCCTATGGTTCTGCTGTTGCTAGTGTACGTCATTTGTGCATCCCTATGTGTGTGTGACATATTTCGGGTGCGTGTCGTTTGTTTGTGTTGTTGGTGTTTGACTTACCGACTGCGCCGTACGCGTCCGTGCCGGTCCCGGTAATAGATGTAGAGTATAGGTAGGACCTGCGCGATGGGGTTCATGCTTGGATCGTCTCGTTCGGGTTTCTTGTGTCTTCGAGTCGTACTCGTAGCAGGCTTGTTCGTCTCGTAGCCGTGGATCTTCTTGTGGCGCGAATCGGAGCTTATGTACGGCTCTCCCGGATGCTCAAACGTGCCGGACGTAGCGACGGGTTCGGCGCGTACGGAGTGCACACCGTACTCGTCCGGCCGGAAGGTGCTGTGTATTTGCTTCCGTTCGACTCGATTCGGCGTTTACGGATCCGGCTCGGGCGGGGAACAGGAGCTGGATTGGGTAAGTACGGCTCGCTCGGAAACAGGGTTGTTATACGCATCGTACTTGTTCGTCCGGACGAGTGTTCGAATCGGTCGGGAAACACGCAATCGGCTGGTATTTTATCCGGACGAATACTGTTAGGTGCGCTTCCGGCCGAGATAGGAATCGACCCCTAAGTGTCCAGCACCTTCCCTGACTTAATACTAACTGGAGTGGGAATAGTAAATTATATAGTTTTTTTGTCCAACACCTGCCCTGACTTAATACTAACTGGAGTGGGAATAGTAAATTATATAATTTCTGTGTCCAGCATGTTCCCTGACTTAACACTAACTGGAGTGGGAATAGTAAATTTTACAAGTTTAGTGTCCAGCACCTTCCCTGACTTAAAACTAACTGGAGTGGGAATAGTAAATTATGTAACATGTGTGTCCAGCACCTTCCCTGAATTAACACTAACTGGAGTGGGAATAGTAATTTATATAGCTTCAGGGGCCGATTCCGATCTGGGTCGGAAAACTCTCCACCCGAGCCGGATCCGGAGAGATTTCTGACCGAGCCGGACTCCCGCAGTGCAACCGAGCGAGTACGATGCAGCCGTATGCTGCCGGACTCGATTCGGTCGGACTCCCATTGAAGTCAATGGGAGCCGGTCGTACAACGCGTACATGGGCTCCCATTGACTGAATGGGCACGTCGCGAACAGGGGGGCCCCCTACAGTGGGTACGCATCGGTGCGACTCGCAGCATACATGCATGTGTAGGGGGGACCCTTGGGTCCCCCCTGTGTTCGACTCGTGCGGCTACGGGTGCTTTTGCGAGCCGGACGCTCCGACTCGGTCTTGCTGTCCGACGCGTCCATCGTACTCGCTCGGTCGGAAAACGTCTCCATTGCGTGGTGCGATTCGTGTCCGTACGAGTCGGTCAGAGCGGTTCGGACCCGGGAACGAGTCGGTCGGCGATTTCGCTTACGCTCGCATCATACTTGCTCGCTCGGACAACTGTACGAATCGGTCGGAAACTAGGCCTCCGACTCGGATCCGGTAAAGCCGAATCCGATTCGGAGCCCTACCGGCCCAAATCGGAATCGGCCCCTTAGTGTCCAGCACCTTTCCTGACTTTACACTAACTGGAGTTGGAATAGTAATTTTTAAAGGTTAGTGTCCAGCACCTTCCTTGACTTACTACTAACTGGAGTGGGAATAGTAAATTATATAGTTTTTGTGTCCAACAACTTCCCTGACTTAACAGTAAGTGGAGTGGGAATAGTGTTTTTTATAAGTTTAGTGTTCAGCACCTTCCCTTACTTAAAACTTACTGGAGTTGGAATAGTAAATTATATATTTTCTGTGTCCAGCACTTTCTCTGACTTAACACTAACTGGAGTGGGAATAGTAATTTTTATAAGTTTAGTGTCCAGCACCTTCCCTGACTTAAAAGTAACTGGAGTGGGAATAGTAAATTATATAACTTCAGTGTCCAGCACCTTCCCTGACTTAATAGTAACTGGAGTGGGAATAGTAAATTATATAGTTTTACTGTCCAGCACCTTCCCTGAATTAACACTAACTGCAGTGGGAATAGTAATTAAATAGCTTCAGTGTCTTGCACCTTTCCTGACTTTACACTAACTGGAGTTGGAATAGTAATTTTTATAACTTTAGTGTCCAGCACCTTCCCTGACTTAATACTAACTGGAGTGGGAATAGAAAATTATATAGTTTTACTGTCCACCACCTTCCCTGATGTAACAGTAAGTGGAGTGGGAATAGTAATTTTTATAAGTTTAGTGTCCAGCACCTTCCTGACTTTAAACTAACTGGAATGGGAATAGTAAATTATATAACTTATGTGTTCAGCACCTTCCCTGACTTAATCCTAACTGGAGTGGGAATAGCAAATTCTATAGTTTTACTGTCCAGCACCTTCACTGAATTAACAGTAACTGGAGTGGGAATAGTAATTGATATACCTTCAGTGTCCACTACCTTTCCTGACTTTACACTAAGTGGAGTTGGAATAGTAATTTTTATAAGTTTAGTGTCTAGCACCTTCCCTGACTTTAAACTAATTGGAGTGGGAATAGTAAATTATATAACTTCTGTGTCCAGCACCTTCCCTGACTTAATCCTAACTGGAGTGGGAATAGTAAATTCTATAGTTTTACTGTCCATCACCTTCCCTGAATTAACACTACCTGGAGTGGGAATAGTAATTGATATAGCTTCAGTGTCCAGCACCTTTCCTGACTTTACACTATCTGGAGTTGGAATATTAATTTTTATAAGTTTAGTGTTCAGCACCTTCCCTGACTTAATAGTAACTGGAGTGGGAATAGTACATTATATAGTTTTATTGTCCAGCATCTTCCCTGACTTAACACTAACTGGAGTGGGAATAGTAATTTTTATAAGTATAGTGTCCAGCACCTTTTCTGACTTAACACTAATTGGAGTGGGAATAGTAATTTTTATAAGTTTAGTGTCCAGCACCTTCCCTGACTTAAAACTAACTGGAGTGGGAATAGTAAATTATCTAACTTCGGTGTCCAGCACCTTCCATGACTTCACACTAACTGGAGTTTGAATAGTAATTTATATATCTTCAGTGTCCAGCATTTTTCCTTATTTTATAGTAAGTGGAGTGGGAGTTGTGAAATATATTAGTTTAGTGTCCAGTATCTTATGTGAGTTATTAGGTAAAATTGTATACATTGCATGGAAATATACATTTTTATAAAATATTTAATAAGAGTAATAAAATAGAAAAAAAAGTAACAATTGTGATTTTTTAAATGATGTTTATTTTTTAATAAGAAAATACTTAGAGGGTCATTACGATGACTGGCGGAAAAAAATCCAACCGCCATGGTAGCGAAAATCACTGTCCGCAGGTACCGCGGAAACACCGCCGACCCTATTAGGATCAACCGCCAAAATATTCCAACCGCGGCGGTAGGAGGCATCGAAAAACCGCCTGTAGACGGCGGAGAAGGGGAAAATCCAACCGCGACGGTCGGTTTCACAGCGTAACCACACAAAACCGCCGCCAGGCACGCGGAGTGACTGCCAATGATATTATGATATCCCCGATGTCACAGCAGTACGGTCCACTGTATCCGACCACCGCGGTCGCTAACAGTAATGAATGTGAGATACGGCGGAAGGCCTGCAGCATAGCCATCGCTGCGGATGCTCTGTCAACAAAATGGCGGCCAAGGAAAGAAACACACAATAAAGCCACCAAATGCACACAGGCAACTAGCCCTGCCCCCAAAATAACCTGAAACATCCCAATGACACACCCCCATGGCAAATTCAAACACACAAATCACACGACAACCCACAAAGCACACCTGACAGCATTACACCATCTTGACACACCCACATAGCTGAGCATAAAACCAGCCCCTTCCCTGACCACAATCCTTTGCAAAATGACTCAACAGAAGGAAACAACACCAGAGCACTAAGGAGAGCCAAACCTGCACACATCACACCACCACAGAACACACACACACACCACCTACACCACCCACACCACCCTCACAACTGCACCCCAAAACATCAGCACAGCACACACCATGGCACCACAGAAAATGCCAAAATTCACAGACACTGAGTTGACACTAATGGTAGATGAGATAATTAGAGTAGAACCACAACTCTTTGGTAGCATGGTCCAACAGACACCATTAGCCACAAGAACAAACATGTGGGTAGGGATAGTGGACAAGGTCAATTCAGTAGGGAACGTGCCCCGCAACAAGCAGGAAATCCAGAGGCGGTGGCATGACCTGAAGAGTGTTGTCAAGAAGAAGAGGGCCAAGAACCGTGAGCTGGCTCATGTGACTGGTGGAGGCCCTCCCATTCCACCAAAACCATTCTCTGCGTGGGAGGAGAAGGTGCTTGCCATACTGCATCCAGAGAGTCTTGAAGGAATACCCGGGGGAGTGGAGGCTGATAAGTACCAACTAATGTATACTATGAAACTGCCATGTACTGTCTTGCACAACTACAAAGCTACATCTCTGAGGCACAAGTACATTCATCTGCACCCCAATACCAAACACAGGTCTCACTGATTTAACATTCACCCCATCTGAATCATCACAAAGGTACACAACATCAACTGTGTTGTATGTGTCCAGGCCAGCAGCACTACAACTCCCACCAGCCACCCCTGTCCCACCTCTCAGAAGGAGGAGCACTGCCCCCCACCCAGAACCATGTGGCAGCCATTGTGTGCTTCACCCTCACCTAACAGGTAGGTAGCCATCTTTCCAGGGAGGTGTGTTTGGAATACAGCGGAATGGAGAAGGAGCCAACCCCATCATGGCTGCTTGAAGCTGATGCTCCTCGGTGAACCATCTTACCAGCCTCCGGATCGGCATTCCGCCGCACTGTTATTCCTCCCGGAACAACGATTCAGCTTCCGGATTGCAGGCTGATCATTTGAAGATCAATATCGCCTTTCTCCGTTCCGGCTTTGCTGAGAAATGAGCCGTGACTTTCCGTGCCAATGAAGATGCAAAGATGGCGCCCGGTGCTCGGGGAGCTTTGAGAACCCTTCCGGGGCCAAAAGAAGTGCTCCAGGATGCCTCTGACCTCCGTCTTTTTCCATCTAGAAACGCCCCCAACACTCGGCCCACATCCCGACTTGCCGGCTGACCCCCCCCGGGGAGATTACTGCGCATTGTGCCACTCGTTTGCCCGCACTGCCACTGAGTTACGGGTGCAGCTGGAGGGGGAGGGGCACACGAGCCTTACTCGCAGCGTCCCATGAGACCGGTCCTTGACTGGGGTCTCAGCCCGCGCCTACCTCTGTGATACGATTTGCGGCGACTATGGACGCGGCGGCTGCAGGTACGGAAGTCTGATCTTGTTATCTATTGACATCTTCCTAGCAGCCCCCGACGGCAACAAGGGAACCCGGGAGCACATTGTCTTGTATAGCGAGCGGTGGAGGGGCACAGAGGAGAAAGCGCCTTCGATGCAGCCACGAGTGCATTCCTGCACACACCTCATGTGATGCCTGCAGTAAGCGTGCACATCAAGCACCTCCCTCTCTTAGAGAATGATTAAGTGGGGACTGGCGGTATGTAACACCATGGACATAACCCTTTACATGACCTCAAGATGGCTGCCTCAGTGGACCCTTCCGCCCTGTACTACTACTCGGGGACTAAATCTGGACTTCGAACAGAACTCGAATCATAGCCCCCATCTGGCCTACCCATCTAGTCACTGAACATGCGAGCGACCGTGGAGACCTTGCTTTTTGGCTGAAGCCCAGTGGAGCTACATGATAGCTATAGAGGAGATGGGCCGCGGACTTCCCCTCTGCCCTCACCTACCCAGCTGGACTTTGGGCAGACTTTCCCTCGTCTCTCCGTCGTTCTCTCCCTCCTACCCCTTGACCCTACCCTTTCCTCTCTACTCTCCTTTTACCCCGTCCTCTTTGCTCTTTTAATGTTTTCCCACAGAGACCTAGCGTTCTGGCCGTTGCTTGGTGGAGCTACCTGATAGCTAAAGAGGAGATGGGCTTTGGACTTCCCCCCCTGCTGTCACCTACCCAGCTGGTCTTCGGGCAGATATTCCTTCGTCTCCCTGTCCTATCTTCCCCTACTCCCCCTTCCCTGCCCCCTTACCCTTCTTCGCTTCCATGCTCTTGAAATGTTTTTCTAGCAACTGATGTTACCCGAATCTAATGTACTGTGTAATTTTGTGGAACCTTATGTAAAGCGCTCTGATACCTACGGGTCTAGCCAGTGCTATATAAAACTCATTAAATAAATAAATAAACAGCAGAGCAGGATGGACTACTCCCCCACCCAGAACCATGTGGCAGCCATTATGTGCTTCACCCTCACCTAACAGGTAGGTAGCCATATTTCCAGGGAGGTGTGTTTGGAATAGGGAGGCCTGCACTACAACTCCCACCAGGCCCCCTTGTCCCACAGCTGAGCATGATGGACCACTCCCCCCACCGAGAACCATGTGGCAGCCATTGTGTGCTACACCCTCACCTAACAGGTAGGCAGCCATCTTTCCAGGGAGGTATGTTTGGAATAGGGAGGCCTGCACTACAACTCCCACCAGGCACACCCTGCCCCATCCCTCAGCAGGGTGGAGCACTCCCTCCCACCCAGAAGCATGTGGTAGACATTGTATCACCACAAACAAACTGACAGGTAGGTATCCATCTTCCCAGGGAGGGCTGTTTTGGGGTGGGAGGCCTGCACCACAACTCCCACCAGCCACCCCTGTCCCACCTCTCAGAAGGAGGAGCACTGCCCCCCCAGAAGCATGTCTCAGCCATTGTGTGCTTCACCCTCACCTAACATGTAGGTAGCCATTTTTCCAGGGAGGTGTGTTTGGAATAGGGAGGCCTGCACTACAACTCCCACCAGGCCCCCTTGTCCCACAGCTGAGCAGGATGGACTACTCCCCCCACCCAGAACCATGTGGCAGCCATTGTGTGCTACACCCTCACCTAACAGGTAGGTAGCCATCTTTCCAGGGAGGTGTGTTTGGAATAGGGAGGCCTGCACTACAACTCCCACCAGGTCTCCTTGTCCCACAGCTGAGCAGGATAGGCTACTCCCCCCACCCAGAACCATGTGGCAGCCTTTGTGTGCTTCACCCTCACCTAACAGGTAGGTAGCCATCTTTCCAGGGAGGTGTGTATGGAATAGAGAGGCCTGCACTACAACTCCGACCAGGCCCCCTTGTCCCACAGCTGAGCATGATGGACCACTCCCCCCACCCAGAACCATGTGGCAGCCATTGTGTGCTACACCCTCACCTAACAAGTAGGTAGCCATCTTTCCAGGGAGGTGTGTTTGGAATAGGGAGGCCTGCACTACAACTCCCACCAGCCACCCCTGTCCTACCTCTCAGAAGGAGGAGCACTCCCCACCCAGAAGCATGTGTCAGAAAGTCCACCTAAAAGGACAACTGGACAGGTAATCAGACAGTGCATGCACCCCACCATTCCTCAACAAAAGCATTGAGCTAATGACAACACAAGGCCTCACATAACAACAAAATACACCCCAATAAAATAGCAATTGATAGTATGCAGACAGCTAAGCGTATGTAACTGTGACAGAAACAGAACTGTGACTCAACTAAACCCATGTGTAAGCAAATCAGGGACCATATATGCATTGCACCGAATGCTATCTGTAAATTCCATGGGTGCTGAGCATGAAGGACCATAGTAACAATAAACAGGCATGGTCTGTTGAACAATGAAATCCAAGCACAGAACATTACAAAGGTATGCATGAGATAACAATGGTACAATGGCTAGTACATGTGCATATGTAACATCTGCCAGGAAGAGTAATCAGCAAAGATGTATCACATCAAGTTGGATAGCAGCCAGTTGTCAGATGACAACCTTTCAGTTTAATACTAAGAGCTTCACGTGGGGCATGGTATCCAATGACTTGTCACACCATGGAAAAAGATGTATGTACCTCCACATCATGTCATGACGCACATCACTGTGCAGACATACAATTTATGAAATACTTAACTGTGTGTTGCATAACATGTAAATAAGAGACATCAAACACTGCAAGCCTGATGGGTGTAAGTCAATGACTATGGGCCATATGTATGAAGGCAATTTTGCGATCGCAAAATTGCAGTGTCCAATGTATGACACAAAACACCCCTCGCAAAATAAGGAATCGCAAAGTTTGCGATTCCCTATTTTGCGATTGCATTAAAAGGAATCGCAAATTGCGATTCCTTAAATGCAATGTAAGAAGCACGGAAAAAGTGCGATTTGGACTTAAGGAATCGCAAATTACCACCAACTTCAAGTTGGTGGTAATTTGAGATTTCTTTGAAAAATGCACTTTTTTGCATTTTCAAGGTGCCATGTGACTCACATACATGCCCTTAGGGCATATATGTGCGTCACATCTGCACCATGCTCATTTCAGGGTTGCAACAGGGTGTCCTTTTGACACCCTGGCACTTATGAAATTGCATTCGCAATTTGCGATTCCCTAATTGGGAATCGCAAATTGAATGTCTTCCCATTCATTCCTATGGGCCTCTAGGCCCATAGGAATGAATGAGAAGTATTCACTTAATTGCGAATCGCAATTTGGAATTCGCAATTAAAGAATATGTAGGATTACAAAATTTTTGCAAATCCTACATACATACCATTTTGCGATTCTCAAATAGCGATTCTCTAAAAATCACTATTTGAGAATCGCAAATGTATCCTTTGATACATATGCCCCTATGTACCCTCTGTCCCACAGGTGACCAACAACTGACTGCAGAGGACGACAACCTCAACCTGCAGAGCCAGTCTCCTCCCCCGGAACATGGACACTCTGATGCGGAGTCCCTGGATTCTTTGGATGAGGAGCGCCAAGCCGGCCCATCTGGTGTGCCATGGCGCAACCGGTCACATGACGCCACTGCCCCCCCACCCTCAGCAACAACATCAATGCTGACCCCTGCTGGAACGACCTGTGCCACCACCACCACTACCACTGCTGCCTGCAACACTCGCCCTGCCCCAGAGGATGCCCAGCCCACACCAACAACTGCGGAGGGCAGGGAGAGTAGGCGTGTGCCTAGAGTGGTGAGGCAACAGGTCAGTGATAGCAGGGCAGGTGGGAGGACAAGTGGGACTCCAACACCACAGGACACTGTGACAGAAGCCCTGGCTAACATCACCAGAGTTGTTGGTGCCTATGAACACACACAGGCACAAATGGGCCAGGTCCACGAAGATGCCCTGGAGCTCCAACGTCTGCTGAGGTCCATGAACAACGGTATGGGACAAATCGTGGACCTCATAGGCCAGTTTCTGGCGGTACAGAGGGACAGGCCAGTGCCACATACCACACCTCCACCTCCCCCTGTTGGCACGCAGGATGACAGTTCATCATCCACCCCTGCGGGCACGGAGAGGGGTGACTCCTCAGACCCCACTGGCCCAGCAGACGATGCCCCCCCTGCCAAAAGAAGAAGGGGCCGTCCAAAGAAAAACTTGGGACTCACCCGTGGCAAAGCACCTGCCAAACGCCAGTCAAAGAGCCAACCATGATGGCAACACTCTACACCCTGCCATTGACTTTGTACACTGTCCGTACCCACACTGTCATGGTAATGGCATCCGTCTGTTGGACTGTGTCACCACATCAATGTGGTGCCTACTCGATTGTCTCATCTACCATCACTGCCAACTCATTGATTCACCATTCACACTTATGTAAATATCCACTTCCCTCTCACATATACCCATTGAAAATAAACAACAATAACGCACCAATGTAGTTGTGTCTGCTCCATGTTTATCACAGTTTGTGCAATGTTTACCATGGTTACAATGTCATAGGAGCATGGATTCTCTGTAGGCAAGGAGATGCAGAAGGGACCTAGCAAAACACAACAGAACAAAAGTCACTAGTCAGGTGGTGGCATCACAGCCATCACACAACACATGTCATCAACGTACTCCAATTGCACACATTACAATGTGCAACAGTACCAACATAGTCATCCTGTAGCTGTGCCAAACTACCCTGTACCCAACACATAGGCAGCCAGCACTGAGTCAACAACAGGATGCAGTCACAAAGATCACATAGACCTTTACGCAAACAACTACATCAACAGACAATGGACCAGTTGTACATTGTCACTCACCTTCAAGTGAAGTAGCGGTTGATGAGCTGCTGACGCTGGTCGACACCTTCCTCCTCTCCACTATCCTCGTCACTGGACATTTGTGGGATCGCAGGTGGGGGCCTCGGCTGGTCATCATCGTCCTGGATCAGGGGGATTTGTTTCCGTAAGGCCAGGTTGTGCAGCATGCAGCATGCTACCACTATCTGACACACATTTTTGAGTGAGTACATGAGTGCCCCTCCGGTCCTGTTCAGGCAGCGAAATCTCGATTTTAGGAGACCAAAGGTTCGCTCCACCACCCGACGTGTTCTTCCATGGGCATTGTTGTAGCGGACTTCAGACGATGTCCTAGGATTGCGTAGTGGGCTCAGCAACCAAGGTCTGTTGGGATATGCAGAGTCACCTAGGTGTGAAAAACACATACAGATTAAGTGATACAACTGTGGCAGAGGACAGCATGGCACACACAGCACAGAACTTGACTCTGCCCACTCACCCACAATCCATGCCCGTTCCAGAAGTAGATTGGCCATCAGCTGGGGCACAATGCTGTTGCGCATGATGTAGGAATTATGTGCAGAGCCGGGAAACTTGGCACAGACATGCGATATGATCATATCGGCCTGGCACACCACCTGCACATTGATGGAATGTGAATGTTTACGATTCCTATATATGTGTTCCCCTGCCTGTGGTGGAACCAGGCCAACATGTGTGCAGTCAATAGCACCTACAACATTAGGGATGTGAGCAAGGGCAAAAAAATCCGCCTTCACAGCCACCAAAGCCGCACTCCTTGGAAAACTTATGTATCGGTCTTTGTATTGCATCATGGCCGACAGGAAATCCCGTAGCACCATGCTGAAGGTGGGCTGAGACATCCCCCCTGCAATGCCCACCGTCTCCTGGAATGAACCACTAGCCAGGAAATGCAGTGCCGCCATCACCTTCGATTCAGTTGTTAATGCTGTTGGGTATGTCCTGCCAGCCCGCAGGTGTGGCTCCAACATGGCACACAGGTCTTGGATGTTTGTGCGGTCCAGACGGAACCTGCGTATTACGTCATCATCCTCAATGTTAGCCAGCAGGGTGACTGGACGATACACATTATGTTGCCTCCTAGGTGAGATGAAAGGGGACACGTCATTGCAACAGAACATGAGATGTGCACAAATTCGTAGCTTTTGATTGACACAGCGCAAACATTTACTGCCATCACAATGCAGCAGACAGTGCAAGTCAAATGTTGTGACACCTTGAGAAAACATTGTACACTTGTTCAGTATTCGCACAGTGAGAACAACCAACATGGAAACTGTCTCTGTGAATGCTAATAGTCACATTTCAAACTCTTGTGTAAACAGCCCTGACAGTATATGATACAGGACATGTGTGAAACAGAAACACTGCTGGCTTCCAAGTGGCTGCTGTACCTGCCACACATTCTTGTGCAATCATGACAGGGGACACATTAATGACACAATTTGTCTAGTTCTGAAGGACTCATTATGGAATTTGAGCCACTTCAAATCCACACAAGTTTAGAGACATTCACATACATATCCACAAGCCTGTGCTAATATCCACTGTCATCAGTAGACATGCCATACATGCTGGTAATCACAATTCAAAGTCAGTCAATGACTAATAATGAAAAGCATTTGCAGATTCTGTGTCGCCGTGGATCAAGACACAATGACACCACTGCACAATATCATCAACAAGCAGACAGATTGTCAATGTGGCACACAAAAAGTGGATAAGGTACGTGATCCAAAAGGACTGTAGACAAACGTTAATCTGCACTTAAGTTGCACTATGACATGCAGTATGAAGGTAGCACTGCCCAAACACACAACTGAAGTACAACAGTTGCCATGGAGCTAATCATCCAGCTGCTTGGAGACACAACAGTGCCACAAAAACAACCTACAACACCACCAGGACAAACCCACACCAGTATACCTACAAGTCAGCGCATGAATATACTGAGTACATAACAAAAACACAACAGCCTCATACACATAACACCAGCGGATGTCATTGCACAACACAGGTACTAAAGGACAAACATCAAAAGCATCCTGAGCCACATTCCCCACAGGCTGTCAGGACCAACACAGCGGACTATCAACATCCCTCCGCAGACAAAGATGCTGGCTGTGCATCACTTGTTGGCCTCTGGTACCTTCAAAACAACAAAAGTTAGAGTTGGATGAGTGTCACAGCCAGCCCTATCAAGGTATATCTCACCTGTCTTGGATGCCATCATTAGCTTGATTCAACAGCACCTTCAGTTCACCCACACTGTGCAGAAACAGCTTGTGCCCCAGAAAGGCTACTACGCCATAGCAGGCTTATCCACTCATGTTGGTTTAAAATCACTGCACACATGTCCTACTTGTGCACCCTGCCAACACTGCACACAATTACTGCAAATGAAAGCATACGCATTACATCAATGTGCAGCCAATTGTGGCACACCGTGTACTGTTCACAGATGCCATATCAAAGTTACCAGTCAGTGAGCACCATCACCACTTTTGGCTACAGTCCATCATCCAAGGCAACAATCTTCATGTGAACAAGGTCAATGCACCTGTCCTTGGTGAGTACCAACGTAACACACCACACACATCAAATCCACTATCAACATACTCACAACTGTGGAAATATGCATGTAACAAAATCACATGTGACAGGCCGAACAACATGAGCACATACCAGACACAATGACACAAGTAATGGTGATAACATTTGGCAGATATGGAGACAAAACATACCCAAAGGCATAGATACAAGTGAAAAATAATAAGGATGTACAGAATGCCAAGTGTGCCGGTGATGTAATTAACATCCTTGAGTATGTAGAGCACACACATGTCCATGTGGACATATACTGTTGGATTTGCTACTGTGAACAATAACATTACATGAAGGCAGTAATAGGTGTTACCAAACAGACAACAGTGTGACATATGTGGTGAGTAATGAAAATAATGCTGAAATGTTTGTAAACTCATGTAATGTATTGTGACATATTGTGTGAGATATGAATATGTTTGTAAATATTGGGATCAGCTATGAAATTGGGGGTAAGATTCTGGTGTCAGATATGAAATTGGGGCTAAAATGTGGTGACGTATATGAAATTGGGGATCAATTTGGGGGTCAGATATGAAATTGGGGCTAAAATGTGGTGACATATATGAAATTGGGGATCAATTTGGGGGTCAGATATGAAATTGGGGCTAAAATGTTGTGACATATGAAATTGGGGATAAATTTGGGGGTCAGATATGAAATTGGGGCTAAAATGTGGTGACATATTTGAAATTGGGGATCAATTATGTTGACAGATATGAAAATGTGTGTAAATGTGGTCTCAGATATGAAATTGTGTAGAAGTAATGTGCCCCATTAGTTCTTTCAGTGTGGCATTTGGTGTTAGATTTGAAGTTAAGGCTGTCATTACTAACTATAGCCCATTCAAATTACTTCCAGTGCCATGATATTTTGTAAGTGACCACTGTTCGAAGTACAGATATGACCCATGACATTGACACAGCACGATGTGTCCATTGGTGCCTTAAACGTGCTCAAACAACACTATCACGCCCATAGTCAACAATGTCATGCTGCAGCCTCGCCGTAGCGAGCGCCTGGCACCAGCGGTGTGTCACCGCCAATGGCCCAAGACACACTCACTGTAGTGTTAGGCATATACACATGATCAAATGGCGGTTGGCATGTTCCGCCACACAAATCACGGTCACTCATAGCAATGCATGTGCCCGGAATCGCGGTAGCTACCGCCTGGCACCAGCGGTGTGTCACTGGCATGGCCCAAGACACCATAGCAGGATTGATAGGCATATACACATGATCAAATGGCGGTTGGCATGTCCCGCCATACAAATCACGGTCACTCATAGCAATGTATGTGCCCGGAATCGCGGTAGCTACCGTCTGGCACCAGCGATGTGTCACCGCCATGGCCCATGCATTGACAGCCAATGGGAAGCGCAATCGCGGTAGCCTGATGCAAGTTTGAAAATCACGGTAGGCGTGCTCCACCACCGCGGGGCCGGTCATTGGATGCACTTGAAAGATGCACCACCACGGTACCGCACGCCTGTCCCCTGCAGTGTGTCACCGCCATGGACCATGCCCTTCCAGCCAATGGGAAGCGCAATCGCGGTAGCCTGATGCAAGTTTGAAAATTGCGGTAGGCGTGCTCCGCCACCGCGGAGGCGGTCATTGGATGTATTTGAATGAGACAGTCCTGGAACACCAATTGCAGCAGCTTAGAACCACAGAAACGAGCCCTGGGGGCTATATATGTGTGTGAGAGAGCCACACATTTCCACAGCTCACTGAGCCTGCTGCCTGAGACCCCTCACCTGCTGCTGCCTCCAGGGACTGCTGCCTGAGACCCCTCACCTGCTGCTGCCTCCAGGGACTGCTGCCTGAGACCCCTCACCACCAACTGCCGCTGCTGCTGTCTCCTGCCCACAGTGATGTCGAGGACTGAGAAGATCCGTGCCACTCCCTTCACCACCGAGGAGCTGGAGGTCCTGGTGGACAAGGTGCTCACCCAGTATCCAAGGCTATATGGTGCGCCAAATGTCGTGGTAAGTATCTCAGAGTGTGAGTGAGAGTGCAGGGGGCACACATGAAGTTGATCTGCTGCAGTATGTGCGTGAGAGTGTGGGGTTGGATCATGCACTGCCTAGCATGCTGTTTCCAGGGGGAAGGTGTGTTTAGCCTATTCAACACGTTTCCCTGCCTGCACATCCAGATGTGAGGGAAATGTAATGTCTTGTCAGACATACAGTGAGGCTGCAACTTCTCAATTTAGGAGTCAGGACAGTGATTGCCAGTCTGAATGTCTGTGTGTGTCCCTGATGTCCTTCACAGGCCCATCTGTGGCCTTAGCTAGGGTTGTTGTCCAGAGGGTAGTGAGGGAATTGTTTCTGACTCAATATGTGCCTCATCTCTAGTTCTGCACTATGCTCAGGACCGCAATCCCCCAGGGTGACACTCTTGTTGGTCATTCACCTATGACACTGTACATTTCAACATTCTTGTGCCCAGACCACTTCCATCACCACCAGCATGTGCACATACTCGCATGTGTTGGCACTGTTTGTGTTTCCAAATTGTCCCTCCATTTAAAATATCAGATGCCCCACGTTGGACCTCTGTGTGACCCCAACTGGCCTGCACATTCACCGCCCAATCTGACAGTGACACAACACTGAATGTACAGAGTGTCAAATCTGTGCTTTTCCTCTTGACTCTCCATCAATGAGCCATTACAGACATGTAGATTGCACACGACAGGCCTTGTGATGAGGGTTTGCGTTTGTGAGGTCATGTCCCTCAATGTGACCTCCATGACACAGTGTGGCAGTTTAAGGGCAAGTGCTTTGAGGGCTGCGCAGTGTTGGGCACAGTGAGTATTCACAGTAACATATGTAGTAATGTCCTGCATGTCTTGGTATTCCCAAAAATTTGCAGTAGATGTGGTCAGCATACACATTTTGCTCTCTGCTGGCATCCTGCATGGCTATGAGATGGGCATGTACTGTGTCCACCCTCATACCTGCATGCATTAATGTGTGTTTCCCACATGATGATGTTTGAATGTCGCAGATTTATTGTCTCTGCTGAAATTATGGCTGAAGTTGGGTAGGGTCAGTGTCATGCTCCTGCCCTGGGAAATGGTGGTAGGTTACACTGATTATTGCACCCTCTTGTCTCCCATGTCTGCAGCTCAAAGTCAACCAGCGCAAGGCCGTGTGGAGGGCCATTGCATGCAAGGGTGCGTGCTCTGGGTGTCTCCAACCGACAGCGCTCCCACTGTCACAAGAGGTGGGATGACATCTGCCGGCTGAGCAGGAACGTGGCCGAGATGACACTGGGGCTGATCCCTTGGTCCGGCAGGTTGGCACGGCGCAGCATGACACCACTAATGGCACGCATTTTAGCTGTGACGCAGCCTGAACTGGATGCACGTCTGAAGGGGCATCAGCAGCAAGCTGGTGGTGAGTATTCTGTGAGTGTGACTTTGGGTGTTGTGGCTGCATGTGCTCCAAGCCTGGTCCAGTGCAGGGCTGTGATGTTGCTAGTGTGATGCAATGGCGTGTAAGTGGCCGCGGTGTTGGGTGCAGTTGTCATGCATTCCCCCTACATGTACCTTAGCATGTCATTGGTGTAATGGCCCTTGACTTCACATTTGTAGTTGTGGCCTTCTGGTATCATCTTCATTGGGGTAGTCACGGACATCCCATGTCAGGGTCCGGCAGAGTGCATAATCTGAGTGTGCCATCATCAATGTGTGCATTGCCTGACGTCAGATTTGTGCTGACTACACATCTAACACCAATGTGCAACTGTAGTTGTGCCCCAAGATACGACATGGTGGATGGCATGTGCTCATGGCCATTGTGGGCGTATATGTTTGAGTCTGTCTCTGTGTTGGACACTTCTGCTGGCTCAAGATGTGACAGTGGCAACATGTTGTGAGTAGAATCTTTTACCCCTCAGGGCCCTAGGTGTGCACAGAGGGATATGTGTGTCTGGTTAGACGGAGCCACCAACAGGCTAATTGGCTGTGTGTTCATCACATGGGTGAATTATGCCAAGTTTGCATTATGCCACGGTAATTTCGATGTTTGGATTGAGGTTGCACAATGTTACTGCCCATGGTGTTGTCCAACATGGATGATTGTTCATCATTAGTGATGCTTTCCTTGCAGATATTTGAAATCTTGATGCCAATGTACTGATCCTTCCTCTCTCTCTCTCTCATGCAGCATCTCACATGGGCACGGCAGGACAGGGGACAGACACCAGTGGTGAGGCATCAAGCACAACTGCTGCACACCAGCATAGTGACACGGATGTCACCAGCGCATCAGAGGGGGACCGTAGTATTCTAGAGGACTCACAGCCAGAGACGCAGACCTCTACGTCATCTAACGACGGCGGTGACGCATCTATGTTTTCGGCCACAGGAAACGGGGACTCTGCCTCCTCATCCACCACACAGCGTTCAGTGCCCACCCTCCCTGCTACTCCCACTGTTGCTGCCCGTGTTCGCACCACAAAAAAGGGAAGAGTGTCCTTCATCCCAGGCACCGCTGCCCCTGCCCCTGTCCCCCCTGCTGCCATCAGTGCTGAGTATGTGGACCTTTTGCGCCAGCTGTGTGTGGGTCAGACAGCTCTCCTCAATGCCTTCCTGGACCATGACAAAAAATTGGCACAGGTGGTGGCTTACATGGAGGGCGTTCATTCCGACGTGGGTGGGCTACACCGGACTGTGCAGTCTCTGTCCTCTGCAGTGACAGCAGCCATTCAACTTGCCCAATCCCATAGTCCTGCTCCAGTCCCTAGGCCCACCACCCTGCCAGTGGCCACATCTGATGATAGTGACCACACACCCCAGACATCAAGGGAAAGATACAGCACACGCAGCACACGGCAGCAGCAGCCCAAGCAGTCCAGGGCACAGACACCATCCCCACAGAAAGGTAAACCTACATCAGAGCGCAGAGGCAAAAGCCCTTCAGGCCACACCCAGGGCAAGGATGGCAAGAAGCAGGCCTCAGGCTCACAGGCCTCAGAGGCATCCCCAGCCAAGGACTCACCTGTCCCAAAAGTGCCTCGCATAGACAAGCACACAGTTTCCGTGCCCAGTGACAAACAGGTGCCTGCTAAGAGTACACGTAAGAAGAGCTCCAAGGAAAGTTCACTCACAACATCAACTCCCATCCAGAGCCCTGTGAAGCAGGGAAAGGAGGCCACTGTAGGGGGGACACCTGGTAAACAGGTGATGCAGGGGCAGAGGCAATCCGGGGCCAAGCGTCCCACAGAATCCAGCACGTCCCCAGAGGGAGGACCAGCATCTGCACATGATCCTGCTTTTGTGATGAGTGTGCCTGTTGTATACACCCCACTTGGCATTAATCCCAGGACAGGGAAGCCATATCAAATCCCCAAGAAGCGGAAGGGCACCACTCCAGATTCTCCCACACACACTGGGTCTCATGCAAGCATGAGTCCACCTCAACGTGCCACCACCCCACCTGGTCCTAGCAGCCCTCAGGCTTCACACACCACTGATGGCTCTACCACACCTGGACCTAGCAGCCCTCAGGCTTCCCAGACCACTGATGGCTCTACCCCAGCTGGGCCTCTCTCTCCCCCAGCCAGTACCCCAACTGGCCCCGACAGACAGCCACCTCCCAGTCATACTGCTAGCCTAGTCTGAGTGTTAGTCCCCCTCACACACATGTCTCTCCCACAGTGGTGCCATGGACTGACCATTTTTGACACCCTGAGTGTGTTGCTGACCATGGCAGGGTACAGTACCACCCATTACCAGTGCTGGATATCATGTACTCACTCTGTACTTTTTACTGGCCCTTGGCCTTGTTGTTGACTGTTGTTCTAGACTTGCCTGTGCAGCTTCTCATGTACTTCACCTGCACTGTGTCCTGGCCACTGGCCTTGTTGTTGACTGATGTTCTAGATTTGCCTGTGCAGCTTCTCATGTACCTCATCTGCACTTTGGACTGGTCACTGGCCTTGCTGTTCACTGCTGTTTGCCCCTTGCCTGTGCAGGATCTCATGTACCTCACCTGCACTGTGTCCTGGCCACTGGCCTTGTTGTTGACTGATGTTCTAGACTTGCCTGTGCAGCTTCTCATGTACCTCACCTCCACTGTGTCCTGGCCACTGGCCTTGTTGTTGACTGATGTTCTAGACTTGCCTGTGCAGCTTCTCATGTACCTCATCTGCACTTTGGACTGGCCACTGGCCTTGCTGTTCACTGCTATTTGCCCCTTGCCTGTGCAGGATCTCATGTACCTCATCTACACTTTGGACTGGCCACTGGCCTTGCTCTTGTCTACATTTTGCTGGATAACTGTGTAAAATTTAAATAAACAAAATTACTCCTGTTGTCTGCCTTGTCAGTGTCCTTGCTAAATAAAGGCTTACTGTGTGGGTATGGTTTACTGTGACACATGCTCTATATGCCACTTCCACATTGCCAATGTCTTGTTTCCTCTGATCATGTTGTTTCAACGTTGGTGTCCCAGACTTGTGCATCTGTGTGTGTTGGCTTAGATGTAGGTGTGTTTGCTGTGGACTGTTTAACTTTCTGGGTGTGTTGTTGTCTGTGTGATGTTTAGATTGTTGTTGTGTGAGTTCATGGTGTGTCACTCATCTCTGTTTGTAACTGGTATGTCTGTTGTGCACACACTGCTTGGTGTGCATGCAGTGCTGTGAGTGTATGTTGCCTTGTCCTTGCCTGGTGTGCACCCCCTGATGTTTAGCTGTTGTTGCATATTGATATCTTTACATGTGCATGTGTTGAGTCTGATGTGGCTGTGTGCAGTGTTTGTGTTGTGTTGTCTCATGCAGTTGACAGTTGCTCTGTGTGTGGTGTTCTATTTGCCTGTCAGTGTGTGTGTTTTGTTGTTGTGTTTGATTCAGATGTGTGTTGCCATTGTGGTGTGCCTTACTTGTGTGTCTGTCACATGAACTGAGGTCTATTGTAGTTCCCGTGCTTGTTTTGGGTGCATCCTCTGTGTTTTCTCCTCTCATATTAGATGTGTCTCTTGTCATTCTTGTGCATGTGCAGGCATGTGGTACACTATGACACCATTTTGAGTTGATGGGTGGTGTGGTATGTCTGTCTGTGTGTCATTGTAGGCCCATTGCTCCCTGTTTGTCTCCATTATTGTTTTGTGTGGATGCACTTCTTATATGTGTTGTGGTATGTTGTCTGTGCATTTTTCCTGACTAATGAGGTTGTGTACTCCTGTTGTGTCTGTGCTCCCATTGGATTTCCACTGTTTAACTGCACAGGTCTTGTCTGCTATTGTAGTAGTTCTGTGTGTGTGTTTTGATTGTGTTCTGTGTTTGACTGTTGTTTTTGTGCGTACAGTGGTTCTGCCATCCCTGTGTGTGTGTGTGATGTTTGTAGATACCCCCCAGGGGGTGTGTTTGCTTGTCAGTGTATTGACTGGACATTATTGGCAAGCTTCTGTGTGTTTGTCACTGGTGTTGTGTGCTGCAGGTGTGATGGGTGTGGGGGTTGTGTGAAGGTTCATACTTGTGTTTGACAGTCATGGAGTGTTGCAATGGGCCCTGTGTGTTGTGCTGCTGACATACTCCTGTGATGTATTTGGATACAGATGTGTGGCTGATCAGTGTTAGACTTCATACCCTTCCTTTCATCCCTGTGCCTATACATGGGTTGCCTTGCTGTCTCCCTGAGTTGTTGCAGTGAGGTGACTGTGGTTTGACTTCACTCACTGTGACTGCCATGTGTGATTTGTTGGGCTGGGGTTGTTGTTATATGTTCCTTCCCTTGCATGTGATGTACACATGCTTGGTGTTCAGCTCCTTGCCATTCCATTTGTGTGCACCTCACTTTAGGTTTCCTATTTGTTGTCCTCCATTGCTGCTAGCATGTGGTCTGTGTTTGTTGCTGTGTGTCAGTGTGGGGTATGTCTGTGTGACTTGGAAGGCTGTGTGTCCATTAGGGTGTTTGTTCATTATCTGTGTGTGTTTGTTTTGTGCTTGGACTCAGTTTACTTGCCATGAGTGTGGTGTTGTTGTGGTGTGTGGGTTCCCCTGGCCCTGTGCTTCTACGCTGTGTGTTACTCTGCAGCCACACCTGATGGGGCTGTCTCCCTAGTTGTTTGTTGTGTGGTGCAGTGTGTGTGTTCACCTGGCTGGTTATTGGGCATGTGGGAGCACAGGAGGGTCACATGGCATGTCCCTTCATGTTGTGGGTGGGCCTAGTGTGTGGAGTGTGGAGGTGTTGCCCTGTGTACTTTGTGCACTGCCCATGCCTTGCACTGGCCCTGCCTACTACATTGTGCGCATTTTTTAACGCGGATTCACCGCTGCGGTCACGTGAACTGAACATTATTTCGAGATCGCGGACATGGTGACCTGGATGAGGAGGCGTGAACTAGTGGCAGGTAGGACATGTGTGGCTACACCTGTGGTTGTGTTCCTGTCCCCACCAGGGTGTCTGGTGGGGACAGGAACCTTACATCAGCCATGGAGTTGTGGGTTGTGTTTGTGTGCAGAGTTGTGTGATCGCGTACCTGCGGCGGCGTCCGCCACGGTCCATGGCTTGCTGGAGGTGTATCATGTACAGTGCCAGGAAGGCGTGTAGTGTTGGGTCCATGGCGGTCGGCTCCGGTATTCCCTTTTGCGCTCGGCTGTGGTGCTTCCGCCTGCTCAGATTGGCCGGTTTCTCCGGCTGCGGTGTGCCTGGCTGTTTGGCGCATCCTAATTTGTACGGCGGGAGGGACGTCATTCCGCACGGCGGTGGCTCTCGATTGGTTAACTCCGCAGCGGTGGCGGGCGCGTTTTGATGGCGGTTCACGTTGCACTGCGGAGGTCGGAAAATGGGCTGTGTTTGACCATTGTAATATGGTGGATGTGTGCACCGCTGCTCGTGGGCGGAAAAAAGCGTTTTCTCCCACCGCCAGCATCGCGGAGGTGCATCCGCCAGTCACCGAAATGGGCCCCTAAGTTCCTGATAACTTTGTTCTTTTTGGAGGGCTTGGAGTAGTTTATGTAGGGTAGGTATTCCTCTCCCTGTTGTTGATTGGAAGGCATTATGCCATCCTTCAACAGCATTGTTTGTTTTGGCTTCTTTGTTTAGTGTACTCAAGTACACATTCCACCATGGAATGTGGAATTTGGGTAGTTTTCTGTGGCCTGATCTGTGACGTCTTCCCACCCAGGTATCTTGAAGTAATCTAACAGTGGGCTTAGTTTTTCTTCATGTGTTTTATAGTAGGGGCTTTCTATGAGGAGGTTATAGTGTTCTGCTACATCAGTTACTGGGACATAGGCCAGTGCTATAAATTTTTTACTTGGTAGGCAAAACTGCTGTTAGTTGCATATTCTACACTTAGGGTTGACTATTGCAGATGTCTCCATAGACACTGATTAAAGTGGTATTGCAACCTTGTATTGCTGTATGTGGGTAGGTTTTTAGTATACTATTAATCATGGCTTGCTCAAAATCAATGATAATTTTTTGAGGGAAATAGTTATTGGTTTTATCTTTTACTTGGTTTAGAATTTCTAAGTAGGTAGTTTGTTGTTAATTGGGAAGTAGGGTATAGATGAATGGAATATTCGTATTTTGAAAAAAACCATGTATTGTGTACATTTGGTAAAATGGTTTTGGACAAATTTTGAATGTTCCATCCATCATCCAGTTGTGACATTGCTGTAATTTAATTAAATTGTTTGCAGTAGCAAACATGATTATTCTTTTTGTGGGCATTTATTGTCAAATAGTATAAATGGTTCATTACTGTGTGTTATAGTTAGTTCAGGGGAATTTCTACCGCCTGAAAAGTTTTAGGTGCAGGTGGAGTTTTTGTAGTGGCTTTCTTTTGTCTAGCTATGGTTCTTTTTAAACAATCAATAGAGGGTAATTGGCTAGATGCATGGTGGGGTATTCTTAATAACTGCTGTTTTAGGATTTCGATGGTAGGTCTATCTGTGCTAGTGCTAGCTTCTTTTATTGTATCTAGAGTATCTCTTACTTCAATCTCAGTTACATTTGGGGGGTGATTATGTTCTTTTACATTTACAACAGTTGTCTCCTGTGTAATAGCTCTTCCATAGCATTTATTTGAATAATATTTACTGCATTTCCAAAATACTTTTAAACCGGTTTGTTTTTCTTGTGTGTATACATAACCCATATAACACAATAAAATTTTTCCTTTTTGCGACGTAATAAATTGTGTGCCTTCAGTCATGGTGGTGTTTTTAGTTCTAAGGGAAATATTTATAAAAATTAATTGAAATAATCAAGTCTATTTTTTAGAGAAATACATATACATTTGTTTGTATATACTTACAATGTTGCTTTTGATGTTTGCAGAAATTTTCTTGAATATTTCCCAACTTCAGCTGTTGTTTTCTTGATGATGTATCTGTTGGGGAGAAAAATGTAATATTAATATTTTAGTTCTAATGTTTTGTAGGTGATGTGGATATTCTGGCTAAGTGGTTTTTTGGCTGGGGATTTTAGGGAGACTTTTAGTTTAATTTTGTAATATACTTACTTTTTTGTATGTTTAATGTTGATGAAGTCGAAGTAGTTTTTGGTTCTTTTTTGAAGGTATCTGTAGAGGAGATATAAGTTTAAGAAAAATATATTAGTGTATTATATATTTAGATATTTTTTGGTGAAGAGTATAGGTAGTTTTCAATTTTATAAGCAGTTTTACTTACTTGGTGCAGTAGCAAAGATGTTTTCTGTAATGGGAATCTGCGTTCTGGAAGTAATCCGGCAGAGTCTCCTCTTCTTTTTTCGTGTAGAGTTGTAGTGTGTATTAAAGGTAAAATGTTGTTGTTTATATAGTGTTTGTGTAATTGATAGAGTAATTTCATTGTTGTATGTTATTAGTGTGAGGTTTTTATTCGTTGTTGTTGGTTACTTTTTTCTTTTTTGGCAGTTGTATTCCATATATGGAAAACGCTAATTAAGAAGTTGTTAGTGTTAAATTTTATTTTTTTCAGATTTGTGTGGTTATATATATTTAAAATTGAATATAATGTTAAATGTTGTATGTGTTATTGTTAATATTATTGTTTATAAGGCATATATAAATATTATGTGTTGTGTTTAATATTTTTATGTATTTATGTGTTATAATTATATTTTTATATAGTTTGTAAATGTGTTGTGAGCTTTTATATTGTGAAAATATAATTTTGGTGTGAAGATATGTAGGTATGTTTAATTTTTTACAAGTCGATATTTGTATAAAATCGATAATTTAGGTGTCTATATTTTTGTATTTGATATTTAAGACATGATGTATGTTTTTAAAGCAATGTCGATAATTTTTTTAACGATATTTGGGTTTTCGATAATGTTGTGAACAATATTTATTGTAGTCGATAATGTTGTTTCGATATTAGTGTTATTTAATAAATAAATATTGTTTGTCGATATTAGTGTAATCGATAATTTGGCGCCGATATTTTTGCATGTCGATATAGTTGTCGTCGATATTATGACAGTGATCCAGTCTAAACACCACCACCCACATGTGAGGCACCTGACACATCAAAGGACGAAGATGATGATGAATCTGGCTTTGTGGTAAGAATGAAGTGGTAGCATTCATCTCCGCCATATGGCTTGTTTCAGCTTGGTTCTGCCCTCTGCATCATGCCCTGGAATGACACCTTCCACTGTCCCCGATACACTCAGCGACACTCACCTTGGACCTCGACAGGGACTGCCATTTTTGGTTTGGTTACCAATGACACAGCAATCACACTGCGGACTGAAATCTTCCTCTTCCAATGAACTTGTCAATCCCTAAAGGACTCTGGCTGGCCCTCCACGGGGCAACAATGTAAAGTGGGGTTTACATGGCCCTGTACTGCTCCAGCTTCAACACTCCACTGAATGCGAATAAAACATTCTAATTCACACAGATGTGTCGTGGCTATGAGCAATGAAGTATGAAAGTATGGATGAATGTAGGGATAGTGATTCCACAAAAAGGTACTCCCTGGGTAATGCTATCAATGCGCATGTATGGCCGTGACCCAGATAGGCAGTGAGACAAACATTGTCATTCAAATCAACACTCATCACAGTTGAATCCAAGTGAAGGTGCGTAGACTTTATTACCATATGCACGTCAGTACGGGCAAGATAAGTGCCACAACATGCAGACCAATGCAGCAGTATGTCAGGATGAGGAACGTTGCCAAACGCCGCTGTCCACTCCGGGGGAGTGCCTCACCTTTCACAGGTGTGTGTTAACCCGCGTTGTTGTCCGCTCATGTATTCTTAGTCCAGGCGAATGCAGCCATGTCCACTGTTGTCGTGGGACATGTGACCAGATCTCCAAGATGCAACAAGGTGTTGGGACATGTGCAATGGGTTCCAATCTGTTGTGGCTGCAGGTACGTAGTTACTCGTCCATGAAAGCGATTGCAGCTCCGTAGGCTATCATTTCCAACATGAGCTCGTTGTCGACTTCATCAAACAGGACGGCAAGGAAATCCATTAGCAGGTCCGGACAGATGTGCTGCGTCCACCCCCTTTCACCAATTAGCACTACTGCCCACTAGGGGAGCAGTTCAATGTGGTCACTGCACACGAGGAGTTGTGCACTCTCCCAGGTCCAGCTGCCAGCATGTATGCCAAGTATCAAGGCATCCCATAAACGGGTATCACGGTGACACTCCTGGTCGTGGGCCAACAGGGGGCGCACACACATGTCAAAATCCAGTTCAGCAACCGTCCTGTTGGATAGGCAGACATCCACGGACCACTCGAATATGCACGATCGACAATGCAACACAGGCTGAACGCAGGTGACGTTGGCAAGGCGGAAGCTTAGCCAGTAACTGATCCGCAGCACTGCCAATGGCAGTGCCCCCAGTAAACGCAGCATACGAGCACGGTACAGTTCCACCTGACAGGGGTTGTGCATGTGTCCGGGATGTTCTGCCATTGCGTTAGTGGCTCTGGTTGAAGCGGCACTGTTCTGACCTGCGCCAGTTCTGTGGATGAAATGCCACAGCTCGGATCAATGAGTTGTTTTAGTGTGCAACGGTTGTACGCCTGGGATGGTGTGGGAGTAAGTGTGAAGGCCATTCCATGCAAGATAACTTCGAGCAAGGACTTCTGTGTGTGGGGTGTGTATACGTTGATCTTTCGTCGGGCTGTGCGTAGTGTGGGAGTTGTCATCAGCTGCTATAGTATCTGTCAGGGGGTGCCGGGCACATGCAATTCCGAGGTCGGAGGTGCAGATGTGCTTCCACCTGATAGTTCAGACAAAGGAGCTTTCATCCCTAATGCTAGTTTCTCATCTGCTTGCATTCAGGAAATGTGAAGTGGCTTGTTGGGGGTGGGGTGGGATGTGTGCGACTTTGGGATTCATGTTTGACATGTCTTGCAAGTGGCAAATGAGCGGCATCACTGTGTGTTACGTTGCCTCACAGCTGCTCCTCCCTCCCCCCGAGCCTATTTACTTGTGTGCGCTGCGCGGTTGCATCACTTGCACTCCTACGGCACACCATTGTCATGCCTGTCTGCGCATGTCCACAAGCCTGACAACGACACTGTGATGTTGGCCGTTGAAGGTGGGCGGCCACGTGAGTGTAGGCCTGTGGGAAGGATAAGGCGGACACAGATGTAGAGTACATGCCTGGCTGAACTCGCGCTGCGATTAAGGCTAGGCATTTGGCTCATGCTGCGGCAATACAGATACACACAACACTTGGCATGTATGAGCCAAGACCCCCAGCGGTCTTGCGCTCCTTCATTTCGCCGTTCGTGCGAGCCCACCCTCCGGGTGCATGCTACATTGCAACATTGTCGATTGCGGGCTGGGTGGCGCCGACACTACAACAGTGACACATTCATTAGTTACTTCCTTGTCCAGGCCAGAACTGAACCATGCCCAGAGCCCCGGGCAAATCCTTCACACCCCTACGCTGGCCTGGTGTACGCTGGCCCAGCCCACTCCCCTTACGCTTAAAGGGGGGTACCACAAAGCTACGTGTCCAAGGTCCTACCCACTGCCTGAGGTGACATGGTTGCGTCCGCTGTCCACAGCACAATGTAATGTGGTAGGGCCCGGGGCCATCATGCATACATAATGGCCACACGGACACACTTAGATAGATAGTGGAACTGGCTACGGGCACGTGCGCCCGGCCCCTTTTTATTACCAGGGTCACATGTCCAGTGACGCATGTGCTGGATGGGTGTGGGGTGAGTGTAAGCCAGCACTCAGGGAGTGGTTGGTGCTGGCAACAACTAGAACAGTGATCATCGGATCACACACACAGATTCAATCATAAAGGGTCCATGACTTGCAGTGCACTGAGGTAGGGTCACCAGATCTGAAATCACACACACAAGATTCAATCATAAAGGGTCCATGACTTGTGGTGCACTGAGTTAGTGGCACCGGATGCACGGCGGCCGGCACGGGCCTACCGCCATGTGGCGATGACTTGAGCTGCACTGAGGGAGGGGCACCAGAGCTGAGCGTGCTCATGTGAAGAAATTGTTAATGAGTTGGTCCCTTCGGGATATTCCTCCTGCAGCTGCAGTGGGGTGTGGTACACCTGCCTCATCTTCATCATCATTGTCCCAGGTCTTCCCCACTGCCTGAGGTGACATTGTTGCGTCCGCTGTCCACAGCACAAAACTCATCATGAAGGGTCAATGAGTTGTGGTGCACTGAGTTAGTGGCACCTGAAGAGTTGAGCAGGGTATCAAGCTGATGATGGCATCCAAGACAGGTGTGAGCAACTTTGATAGGCTGGCTGTGAGACTCCTCCGACTCTGGCAGTTGTTGGTTGGAGGTGGTCCTGGCGGTGGTGGCGGGTGTGCAGCCAGCGATGATGGCGTGTCCTTGCAGGTCAGGATTGGATTTGATTTGTGAGCCCTGCTGACCGCAGTGTAGGCCGGAGGCAGCGGTCAGCAAGGGCCCACAGCCACGTGGCAATGACTTGAGCTGCACAGAGTTAGTGGCACCTGAAGCGCTCAGCGAGTGTGCAGCCAGTGATGATGGCGTGTCCTTGCAGGACAGGATTGGATTTGATTTGTGAGCCCTGCTGACCGCAGTGTAGGTCGGAGGCAGTGGTCAGCAAGGGCCCACAGCCACGTGGCGATGACTTGAGCTGCACAGAGTTAGTGGCACCTGAAGCGCTCAGCGGGTGCGCAGCCTGCGATGATGCGTCGTCCGGGCGGGCCGCACTGGAAGCAATGTCTGTTGCCTACTGGACTGTGCCATGAATAAATCAAGACTCAATTTTAATTGGGGGACCTGCTGACCGCAGTGTAGGCCGAAGGCAATAGTCTGCAAACACATGACTCCGCGGTGCTGTGCCGCTGGGTGCGCTGGGGGCCTGTGTCACGGAAGCCAGCGATCGGCTGAGGAGGCTGGCGGTCACGGCGGCGGACTCATGTCAGGGTGAGGGGCGCCGCCCTGGCAGATGCTTTGGCCATCCGGGAAGTGAACAAACGCCCAGAGCCCCGGCCTATTTATTCACACTCCTACGCTGGACTGGCGTACGCTGGACAAGCCCACTCCGCTTACGCTTACAGGGGGGGATGACACAGCTACATGACCGAGGTCTTCCCCACTGCCTGAGGTGACATGGTTGAGTCCACTGTCTACAACACTACACACACCAGCAGTATATGTCCACATGGACATGTCTGTGCTCTGCATACTGAAGTCTGTGCAGCACATCACCGCCACACTTGGCATTGTGTACATTCTTATTGATGGGTCACTTGCCTCCTTCGTACATACTTGGTTCACACCTCTCCCCACATTCTGCAATTGTGTGGCTGAGGGGCCATGCCGTTTTCGGAAGGTCAGCTGTCTTGTTCTGCGCTGCCTCTGTGGTAGTCCGGGAGGGGTCGGGGGGGCTTGGGGGTGGTTGCGGTGGGTGTTGTGGCCCTCTTGGGTCTCCGAGCTGCATGGTCAGTAGCTCCATGACATGTGTTGGTCTTCAGATGTGGCTCTGTGCTGGGCTCCCTTTCATGCTGCAGGTTGTCGTCCTTCTTTACACCAGTAACAGGCAGGTGTTAAATCCCTGCTGCTAACGCGCCTTATCGCCTGTTTTTGGGTCGCATCGCAGATCTGGCTGGTCATTGAGAATATCGCGAAGTGGTGTTTTTGTGTGTTTTTGCACAGTAACGCCTACTCTGCATATCATTAGCATTAGTTGTCGCTCTCATCCGTGGTGATGTTTTTTGCGCCAGCTATCGCTGGAAAACTGGCGATACCGGCAGCTGGCACCAGCTTGAGAATAGGGCGATAAATATTGCCACTTTTGCGGCGCTAAAGTGCCGATAAATCGGCGATAAGTCCTTGAGAATATGCCCCTATGTATCTTTCTGTCTGCTTCCAATGATCTTCATCCCTTACTACCTGGATTTGTCTTGTGGTTAAGGTAGCATGATTTTTCAAAAATATTTTTTACCATCATTTTCAGGATATACAACTTCAACGAATCTTATTTCATTTTTCTTTAAATCCTCTTTCATTTTCACAACCAAAACCATAACTAAATGTGCATAAAAACGTATTTTTATCACTTCACTACCTACAGGATCCCTCTCATATACAACTTGCTCCAAATCATTTTACGAGATTAGACTGCGCAAGGCATATTTGTCAAAAATGTCTAAAAGCCTTCCTCTATTTATGGGTTTGAGTTTTTTATTTTTCTTTACCTGTTTTACATACATCTACACAAAGATAAACATCTTTCTGTTCTCTCTGCATTTCTTTACCACATTTTTGCAAACTTGTGTCCTGAAAAAGGATCACACTGTGTAAGTATTTTTTCATACTTCTTTGTATGTCACTAATGGAAGGGCTGACATGCTTGCAACTGACCTCAGTCCTTATTCTTTGATGTTTAGCCGTACTTCTGTAATCACGGTTAGATCCTTCCTTCTATTTCATATAAGATTTATTGCGTACACTCCAAGTCCCTGCCTTTGCCTTAACTGCATGTTCTATAACCTGGGACCAGCCATTTCCCTTACACAATTCCCTTTTTGGAATTACAACAGTTTCCTTTACTGCCCCACGACAGTTTTTCAGATATTAATTTTTTCTCACACCATTTTCTTTTTTTAAATTCCTTTTTCTACTGTTGCTTAGCATATCAGCTTGAGGGACTGCCCTCCCACCCCCATTTACCTTTCCAACTTTAACATATTTCCTAATGCTGCCTTTTATACAGGGGATCCAATCAATGCCCTTGTTTCTTTACCAACATGGGCCTGTATGAGATATAAACAGATTTCTTTTTCAATTATCCCGTAAATCTTTCCTTGTTCCACTCCACCTCAATAATCTTTATTTTGATTGGTTTTACTAGTGCTGGCACACAACTATTTCGCTTAGCTCAACTGCAATGCCCTTTAACAAAGTATTTTGTGATTCTATTACATCATTATTAATCACCATAGTCTTGAATATCCCAGGAAAAGTTTTTTAATTATTAGCAAAATATCCAACTTTGAAGACACGGGAAAAAGTGAGGTATTTAGAAGGCAAATGCACCCGGATCTTCTTAATTAACTATGTATCTTCCCATCCTTTCAATTAGCAACCTAATCGTTTTTGAAGGCATCTTTTCCGAAAGAGAGTTCAAAGCTTAAATCAGTTAGGTTAGGTTCAAGGATTCAATTGAAAGTCAAGGAGAGGAAGAAAGGTGAAGTTATAAGACAACAAGTTTTGGCCACTACTCGGATCCGAATTCAATGACCCCAAGAATACTATTTGATCCATTCCTGACTAGACATGATCACCATTGATAACATCACCCCAGTTCCTTACCTGCAAATGAAGAAGAGAAATCTTCTTCAGTTCTGGTTTTAAAGTTTAAAGTGACAATCCACAATGTTTTAATCAAGCGGGCCAGCGAGGGTGCAGCCGGAGAAATTATAGTTACCCCCTCAGTTTCCTTTGAGGTTTTAGATTACATGCTGTGGAGTGGGGCTTACCTTCTTATACCAATATAAACAGTTTTTCTTCTTTAAACTTCCTACTCAGCTGCTTTGTTCATTGGTGGAAGTTCTTTGGATGGACAGGGAAGTCAGACTGATGACTCTAACTTACAGGATAGATGTTGGAGATCATTTGTTGTATAAGTGATGTAACTCCTGAGGAACTGGTACTCTGACATCTCTAATCTTTGTCCTCTATCATGAGTAACATCGAGGAACATGTTTAAAGTTCTCCTAAATCTCTTCACCTCCCCAAAGTTTGAGGACAGGCAGGAGTGATGTGTGTATCATACCCATACTCGCAGTTTTCTCTTGGAAGAGAATCCTCTAGTTATTCCTGGATTTCTCATAACCAAGGAAGGAGCTGTGCAACATGATGTCCACTTTAGTCTGGATATATATCCAGGACATACAGACTATACCCATCACTTTTCTAGTTTCCAGTTCAGATATGGGGCCTGATTACGACTTTGGCAGTCCTACAGCAGACGGTGCAATGTGCCGTCCGCTGGAGGAGCACCAAAGCCGCGGTGCTGCCGTCTGCCAGATTAGGAGTTAAATCCTGGTCTGGCGGGCAGTGCTGCGACAGTCTGACAGCAGCGGTCTGTCAAGCTAATAGAAGAGCCTGACATGTAGACTCCAGCTGTGACAGTGCCGACTGCATGTTCCTGCACGGTGTGGCAGATAGGCCACGCCGTGCAGGAACTGGGGGTGCAAATCCAGGGAGGCACTACATGTGCCCCCCGAATGCACCCCGTGGGCCCAGAGTTGCCTCATCACCACCCTTTTCATGGCAGGCTCACCGCCATGGAAAGGGTGGTGGTTTGTCAACTAGGAATATGCTTGATGGTGCCTCTGAAGCACTGCCAGCATATTCCTGCCTCAGACCGCCAGCGCCAAACCACGGGATCCTGGCATGTGCGGCAGTCCTGTGGTGGTCTGACCACTAATTTCAGAATGTGACGAACTGTGCCGGAGTGTGGTGGTGGTCGGACTGCCAACATGGGTACGGAGGTCCTATGGACAGCTGTACTCATAATCAGGCCCTAAGTATTGATTTTTCTTGGGTTTCTCTTTTGGGATGGGAGTGTCCCCTGCATGGTGTCTGAACATGTTCCTCTACCCTGAGTGCCAAACTGCCTGTGTATATAGTATCCTGACTTATTTTCACCCTGACATCACATTAGTCTAAGCATGTGTGCAGAGGCTTAGCCTATCCTTGACTGAGTGAGGTCCTGGATCCATTCTGTGATCTGGAGGGGAGCACCAAACGTGCCCCCATTGTGGGCAGTGGACTACTGTCCTTGTCCTGGGTATAGCACATTAAGCCGTGGTGGCAGCATACTGTATTTTTGGAGGAAATTAATTGTGTGACCAGACCTTTTTACCTCTGCTACTGAGGAAAGAGACTAACTGGCCCACCTGTGTAAAATTCTGCTATTAAGTGTTCCCACAATCTTGCACTGGCATCCCATGTGTGTCCAGTGTGTATACATGTGTAGTGTGTGTATTGCATGTGTCATAACACGTTGTGTGTATGAGTGATCTTGAATAATGGTGGCCAGTGGAATCCATTGTGGATGCCTGTTGTCTAGCACAAGATGAAGGGGCTGCAACTGCTTGTTGGTAGTAGACCCAGATGAGGGCTTCAACTGCCTGATTGCCAGAGACCTGATCAGGGCTCCAGCTACTTCTAGTCCAATTGGGACTGGTACTACTCTGAAAGCCCCCAGCCCAGTGACGTAGTGGGGGAGGCGGGTGGCACTCCGCCCAGGGCGGCACAAGTTTTGGGGGCGGCAGCCTCCCCCACTCTTTTATGCAGCCGCACCATGGCGGCAAACACAGGGACCACCACGGGCGGCCAATGTGCTTGCTACGACACTGCCCCAGCCCAACCAGGCATCCATTTGTCCTCAATCCAGGTGGGCCCTCATCACCTGAAGATCAGAAGACTACAGCAGCTAGGCCTGTGCCTACACCAGCCCCTGTGCCCCATCCACACAGGCTGAGCCTGGGCAGTCACACCAATAACTTTGACCTGCATCCAGTTTGCTAAGCACTCCAGTGGACCTATTGGCCAAATGTGGTCCCCACAGGATCCATGGTAAGGCCACTGCTGATAACAGCAGGTGAACAAGAACTATAAGCATGTCACCCACCCAGAGAGGAGATAAGATAGAGAGCTTTTTTGATCGTACACAGAATACTGTACCTGAGTTTGATTCATGCTAACTCCTGACTCCTTCGGAGGGGAAGACCCAGACCTAGTGGGGCCACTTTGGAGGGAGTAGCAGAGGGAGGTGGCCAGGTGTAGTACCTGGAGAGATTCAATCTAACATATGATCACTGGATTTGTGTAGTATTTAGTTCAACCATGTGACTAAATTATTTTTTTCTTGAAAAAACAAGCACTAGGCTGTCGATTGAGATTATGATGTCTGTAGGTTGATTGCTGAATGCTGACCTAAAGTACACTCCCACTACCTCCCTGAGAAGCCTGTGACCGCTCACTCTCGCTACATTGAAAGTCAAGTGCAGAAGGAGTTGTACTTGGCTCCGTTTGCAGAACCATAGGAGCACAGTCCATATGACATCAATGGACAATGACCTCAACCCCCACAGTTGAGGCCTAGAAGCCCCTGCCTGCCCTGTGAACCCTCGAACGGGGTAAGACATACATTTAGCCTTACTTGCTGAGTAGAAAAAAGAGTTGATGTGTTGACCATCTCCATCACCTTCTTCCTCTTCTTACTGCATGTCAACACCAAAAACACAAAAAAAAGTAATCTTTCAAAGATATTTGACCCTCGCAGACATATTCTTCTTGTTTGAGACTCGTCAGTGTCATATGGCCAACACGCAGGAGATTAATGAAACTAAATGATGGTTAATATAAAAGAACATCAAGGTTATGCATAAAATAAACGAAATATGTAGCAGCCTGCGCCCTTGTAATATCGACAGCTTGTGTGCTTGTATGACTATTTTCTCAGGTTTTTTCCTAATTTGCTTTCACTCAATTCTGCATCGATAACGCATACGGTCTTATTTTGAGTGTGGAGGAGGACTACTTCACCACAAACGTGACTGATATCTCGTTGCCCTTATTTCAGGCGCCTGAGGATATAATGCACCTGTAATAAGGGGGACCGGATATCCGTCGCCTCACGTTAAAACGAGTAAACTGTGCCGGACTCTAAGTCTGACCCATTGTTTGTGTGGATGCTTCCATTCTGTGGTAAAACCGATTTATAAAACGCTATGCCTGGGAAGGCCATAGGCTTCATGCATGAATAACTTGCTATTGCACATATGAAAAAAAATCATGCCGTAGTCCTGCAAGTTCAACTGAAATGATTCTCAGGAGAATTATATTTATAAGTCGGAGGGCACGGGGTTAATTTCTCTTCCCTACTTACACAACGTGCGTTCTTGAGCAATGCATGCGTTGCCAGGACACTTGAGCAATTCATGTGTTGTCTTGTCCTGACTCATTTTCCACACTCCACCCCACATCCGAAATGCCGTTACCAAACATTGCAAAAGTCACGTGCAAAACGTGTTTTGTAATGTCTGCACGCATTTATGTTCGAGAAGCATAAATACTTACAAATGAACAGGAATGGAAAAAGAAGGATCTAAACTCCTGCAAAAGCCAGTGACAGAAGATATCACACTCAAAAGTCTTATACAGCACGCAAAGGCTGCGCAGGAAAGTAAAAAATAAAATATGAATATGAAATGAATTTTAGATGTATGTGTTTTGTGGATGCTTTTTATATCCGAAATAAATATTAGATGATGATTAAAACTAAAATATTTACAGGGACAGAGAACCAAATACACTCCTATCCTTCATTTCTCGAGTTTTAAACTCCCTATTCTATATATTGAGAAGTGTCACAATGTATCCTGTTGGCACCATCAGGCCTTTTTGCATACACCTAAAAGTGCGCACTAATGGTCCTCTGTGTAGAGTGATGCTACACCCCGTTAGTGACTATTTTACTGTTTTTAATAAGAAAATACACGAGATGGAATGGCGTATTTTTTAAAATAAAGCATTATCCTCCATTCGCAAACGACGGGAAAAAAACCATTCTTCAAAGTAAAATGTAGCATTTGATATTCATCTAAACACCTATAATTTCTTAGATAATGTAATTTGCCATAAATTGTGTTTATCTTGCATTTTCCTACACAACTTAAATTTTAATTTAAATACATATAACTCCGATGTAAAATGTTGACTTAGAGGTTGGAATCCAATAACTAAATTAGAATGTATTTTGGCCTTTGTTTATGATGTAGAGGGATATAGCATACGTCACTCAGGGGTGTACTACCAATGAGATAGATGTAAACGGCCTGGAGTAGTCTTCATTACTTCAAGTCCATATCTTCCTCATCACAGTCCTTACAAGATGAGCCCTGTGTCGCCCACCAGATAGAATTTACCTTTCTGAGCTAAAGTTATTAACAAAAAACGAAAGTTAAGCAACTGTACCACAAGCCTAATACCACACACTACGTCTCTGTGATTCGTAATAAGAGTGTAGGCGCTTGCCCGCGCTGCCTGTCTTAACAAACAAAGCAAAGGTGCTGCGGACATCTGGATATGGGAGAAGATGGTTGGGTAACTAAGGAGTGTGACAAGGAAGACTAGACCTTGGAATAATGAAGTTTATTACTTGCATGTTACCTCCTCATCTGATTTCATGATCGCAGTCCTTTCAAGATGAGGCACTGCCCAAGCACACATCCATGACCTGCGCACCAGAAATTGTGTCACTTGTGCATTCTTTAAAAAAATGAAAATAAATCATTAGTTAACAGCTCTCAAGACATGAGTAGCATAATGTGCTGAAAATCACTTTCCACCTATGGATGATAATGCAACACAAAATTGTAAAGATATGACCAATTCAGTGATGGCTATTCCGCTATGGCAGAGGAGCGTCGCCCCCCCCCCGCAAAAACGGCAGGAAAGGAAAAAAAAACGACGCTTGTTTTATTTCTCCTTTCCTGCTGAGTCTTGGGGGCAGGGCCTGGGTAAGGCACTGAGGGGAGTGGTAGTGCACTCCCTTCACCACGCATGATGGTTTGGCCGGCCGTCTCAGGCCAGCCAAATCATCATGCGCAGTGAACCTTTCTCAAACCCCATCTGCATTGCTGGGGTTGGAGAGAGCAGGCACAGACTCCCAATCTGTTCTGGAGCACCAATCGAGGGCGCTTACGCCAATCCTGAGGCTGCTTTCATGTGAGAGCAGCTTCAGGATTGGTCGCAGGGCATTCTGGGAGGTTGTGCCTGAAGCAGAGGAGCAGAGGAGCGGGACGCTGCCGCCTGAAGGTACTTTTTTTTATTATTATTATTTTTTATTTTGCCCACTTCTCTTCGTGACCCCTATGCCCCACCTCACCCGCCCGACCACTCGCCCTAAACACAGGCCGCTACTGGACCAAGTTAATGCGCTACAAACAGATCTTAATGAGACTCTCTCAAAAGGAAACAAAAATTCCTGTGGTTGAACGAGTCAGGTAGAAGGGTGGAAGTTGTCTTTTAGCCCTGACCTCATAATACAAAAGCAGTGAAAAAAATGAGTTGTACGAAAAGCAGGAGTTCTGCGCAAATAAATGGACAAAGCTCAATGTGCTTCAACAGTATGTAAACAATTCCCAGACTCTTTCCAATGACAGGGAAAAAACTGACAGGAATAAATCCTGAGCATATTGAAAACCAGAAGAAATGTTTGGAAGGAACAATGGATATGATCCAAAATGACTTAGGGCCTGATTTAGAGTTTGGCGGACGGGCACTCTGTCACAAACATGACAGATATCTTGTTCGCCTTATTACAAAAGAATTAGCATATAATTCACTTGTAATGAAGTGGACAGGATACCCATCACATTGATGTGGTACCTGTCTGTCAAACTCTAAATCAGGCCTTTTTTCCCAGAAATCATAGTCAGTTCCCATCATCCTGAGCAGTTTGTCAGTAAAATTAAGCTTTGAAAGAAAGGAACTTTAAATTAACCATCTGAGGGGAGAAGACTGCAAACCTTGCAGAAACAACTAAAGATCCATTCTAAGAAGTTACAGGTGAATGAACTATTGTCTAACACAGAAAAACGTTTTTGAGAAGTCAAGAAGGTAAATTAACGTTATGAATATTTACACTTGTAAAACTGCTAACTGCTAACTGCTAATTGCTACCCAGTGGCTTCTCATTATGGACATTGCCGACCCCAACAAAAAACCTCCCTTAAGAAAACTAGAACTTTATAGTCACATGAAGGAGCAAGAAGACCTATAGAATCAAAATTCCACCAGTGCCTGGCCCAAACTTTCAAAGTCTGAGGTCTCTAAGACAGCTGAATACCTAAAGAACTTCAGAAGAATAACCTCGCATCTGTAGGGCCAATGTCTCAAGCTCTAGACCCCCAATCAAAGATGACTGCGAGATTGAACTGATAGAGCAAGCGCTCATGAAAAAGAGGGATTGTTGGGCTAATCCATATAGGCTGAACTGGGAAATGGACTAGCAGTGGATATTAAGGCTATCTGGTCCAAGTTGAATCACCAGAAGAACTTGCACATGCTTGTCCTGGATGTTTCTCAAAACTCTGGATTTGAATGGGATGGAGAAAATGCATACATCAGACTCTGAAGCTATGATTAAGAAAAAACATCCACTTTGCAAGCTCTCAGAAATGGGAGGAGAAAACAAAAATTGGGAAAAAGACCATTTGTTGAACCAAATAGGTCAAGTTAGTAATGGCCGTATCAAGTCGCAATCTCCTGAAACAGACTGGGGCACAAGATCAATGTGACTGATTCTGGAAACAATAATTTATTTGGACTGCAGCTCCATTACTCCTCCTCAGGAGAGTGACTGCTGTCAGAAATAGTAGGTTGGACTCTTGCCAAAGAAATACCCTGTGGGCAGATATTCCAAAAGAGGATACTTCAACGTCTCCTACTGATTCATGTAAGACCTAGCAACCTGATTGCCCATCCTTATACAAACCGCTTGACCTTGAAACTTGGATTGGAAGTACAGAAAAGCTGGAGAAACAGCTGCCAATTCCCTGCAATTGGAAGAATTCAGGGGCATATTAGCAAGGGCACTATCGCCGCTTTAGCGGCACTTTTTGCCGCTAAAGCGGCGATATTTATATCGCCCTATCAGCAAACTGTCTCTAACAGCAGTTAGCGACAGTTTGCGGGCATTAGCGCCCGTTTTTTTACCGCTTTGCATGTCAGCGATATTTATCGCTAATGACATGCAAAGTGGGCGTTCCTGACGAACAAACCTGGGAAACACTCGCTAACAGGCCTATCGCCTATTAGCAAGGTGGCCATGGCCCCAGTTAGCGACGTGAAAAGTCGCGCTAACCGGGGTCATCGCTATTTATTTAACACCTGCAATTAGCAGGTGTTAGCCATACCTAACATGGGGGTGGATTATGCTGATACGACCACAGGGTCGTATCAGCAAGGTGTTCTCCCTTCTCCATGCAACATCGCTGGTTTTTCAGCGATGTTGGCCCATTTCCCCGCTATCGCTGGAATATTCATCGCCATAGCGCTAATCGTTGCTAATACAGCGTTAGCGTGGCGATATATTCCAGCGATAGCCGGCGATAAAAAAAATCACGCTAAGCAGGGTTAGCGATGATTATCGCCTCTTCTTGCTAATATGCCCCTCAGTTTGTTCTCAGAGAACAGTGTCCCTGAGAATTCACTAATATTGCATCACTAATTGTGCTGCTGATATCTGTAGTTATTACTATAGCAGAGAAAGGGACAGAGCTACTCCTTTGTTCAAATACTCTGGGACCAGCTCCCACTAGTGATCTTGATGGATTTGAGTGGTCATTGGCACACAGTGCCGTAGTACTGGGATGATGGAGACCAATGCAGCAGGTGTTGAACGAATGGCTGTAGATGACTCAAATATCAAGAGACCATGAATAGGGAGGCCACCATCTCCCTTTGACTTTTAGTCACTCTGTAGCAGAATCTTGAGTTCTGCCCAACAGTGCTTGTAGACTGGAGCGCAACTTCACCTTCCTCGACTGCAGAGCTTTACATACATGGGCACCTTGAAAACTCTCCTGACTACACTTCCACGTGGGCATGGTATGGATACCAGACTAATATGTAGCACCCAGCCATGCTAAAATACACTTTGGGGTATATTCACAAGAACGTGCGATAACTACCGCAAGAGTAGCGTAACGCAACTTTCAATATCGCAGACTATCGCGGGAAAATAACCCTGTGTCAACGTGGAATTCACAACAAGGCGGTAGCATGAAATAGTCACCAGATAACGCGTCAAATGTCAGCGTGAAAATCAACGCCACGCCGAAAAAATGCGAAACGCGAACGCGAGAAATCATGCGATGAGGCCAATCGCGGTACAAAAAGTAGCGAAAAGCAGCCACAGGCCTGCAAATCCCACGCGTCTGGCGGGAAATTGCACCATAAAAACCACAGAAACAACACACCAGAAACAAGCCAAAGCACGTAGCAACATGGATGCACCCTGACCCAGCGCAGAGGTCAACGCGAACCCCACAACCCCCACAGACCACCAGCAAGGAACAACGGGGTCGGGGAAGGCCAAGGAGAAAAGGGAGAGGAAGACGGGGTGCAGACCGCAGGAAAACAAGACCAGCGCCACGGAGTCACAGAACACTACCAGCAACTGACCCACAAGCAGACCACCTGGAATGCAGTCGGAGTGCCGAGGAGGCCAATCCAGGAGGCCAAGAGGCGCCACCAGGACGTGACAACCTAAACCAGGCACAAACCCGCTGCCAACAGGAAGGCAGCAACAGCGACAGGAGGAGGCAGTCCAGCGCCACAGGAGGAGCTGGAGGAAACCCAGGCCACAGTCATCAGTGTGGAGACAGTGCAAGGAGGTGGGAGTACGGACACAGCTCGACAGGACCCGACACAACAACAACAGGGTGAGGATCCAACAGGGACTGGGGGGACGGGGGGTGATGGGCACAATGGCACACATGCACAACGAGGTGTAGCACACTGCACACCCACAATTACCCAGGGACATGTCCCCCATCCCCGTGGCACACTGCAGCACACACACACAGCCATCACAGCACATACCATGACAATGTGGCACAAAGTGCAACACCCACACTGCAGAACAGGGGACACAACTGGGTCCGCCCAGGAGCAGAAACAGAACAATCACATTGGACAGAGCAGGGAACTGTGAGAGGCATATCTACGGCTACAACCCCACATCAGCCATGTAGGCCAAATGTCCACTGTCCCAACTCAAATAGCCACCACCGCCCAAACAGTCACAATGTACATTGTCACACAGTCTGCATGTCGACAAGAACAAGGTGCCAACACAATGCCAACATGCACCTCCCCTTCACAATGCAGAGGGACAAACAACACCTCCAGCAGGTCAGAACAGACAACCCATCAGTGATGCCGGAGACGAACACCACACCTTCGACACCGACGCCCTACAACAGCCCTTGGACATCCCACACAACCCACCACCAGGACCAGGGCAGACAAGCTACTCAGAGGAGAACCCAGCCCCTGCAACAGACCACACAGCATGAAGCACCGCAATCATGGCTGGCTCACAATACTTCACCTACCCACACATGGCACCCCAATGCCAGGTGTCAGAACGCCAAAAGGAGGTGGCCCAACAGGTGCGGGTGTTGCCGAACCCATGGAATGCGAACTAGAACACATACGTGGGTGTCCAATACCCTTCAGGGACCACCTACACCCCACAAAGGAGACCCACACTGCCATAGAGACACATGCAGATGCACATACCCAGTACAGAACGACGCCCAGGGGCACGCACATATCAGTCACACACCCACGTTGGCTCTGCGTACGACGGCACAGTCCACTCCCCTTACGAATTGAGTGGGTGATGAAAAAGCTACATGTCCAGGTTCTAGCCCGCTGCCTGCAGTGACATGTCTGCATCCGCTGTACACAGCACAATGTAATGTCATAGGGCCCAGGGTCCCCATGCATACAACAAGACCACAGGGACACATGCACATATCATGTTGAACTGGCTACGGGCACGTGCGCCCGGCCCCTTTATTGGCAGGGCCACATGTACAGTGACGCCTGTGCTGGATGTGTGTGGGGTGAGTATAAGCCAGCCCGCACCGAGTGCTTGGTGCTGGCAACAACCTGAACAGTGGACACCAGTGTAATGGAAACAGAAAACACCAGCATAACAGAGTCAACTGCAGAGCAACATGGAGGGATCCGGAGTAAGGACAGAGGTCACCCAATATTCAGTCAGGAGGTTCCGTGAGTTGCAGTGCACTGAGGTAGGGGCACTAGAGAAGAGCACGCTCATGTGAAGAAATTTCTAGGATTGTGTCCCTTCGCGTTAGTCCTGATGCAGATGCAGTGGGGTGTGTTACACCTGCATCAACTTCCTCATCAACGTCCCAGGTCTCCCACACTGCATGAGGTGACATTGCTGTGCAACCTCACAACAGCACAAAACTCAATCAGTAACGGACAATGGCTTGCGGTGCACTGAGTCACTGGCACCTGGAGTGCTGAGCAGGGTATCAGGCCGATGATGGCATCCACGACAGGTCTGAGCAACTCCGTAGATCTGTCAGGACCACCGTTTCGACTCTGGCAGATGGCGGTTGGAGGTGGTCCTTGCGGTGGTGGCGTGTGCCTCCTGAGGTGATGCGACGTCCGGGCCGGTCAAGACTCGATGCTATGTGTGGGCCCTGGTGGCCCGCAGTTGAGGCCGGAGGATGCGGACAGCGCAGGGCCACAGACACATGGCGTTGATGACCCCAAGACCATCGCTACAGAGGCCATCCAATGTCTTAGAAGAAGGGGTCCCAGGCCTCAGCAGCACAGAGTTAGTGGCCCCGGATGCACTGCGGCCGGCACAGGCACCCAGCAACGGGACGGTGACTTGCGGTGCAGTCAGATGGGCCATGCGACCTGAGCGGGTCCCCATCAATGTCCGAGGTGTATGTTGCGGAGGGTTGCGGGGGACAGTGGAAGGTGTCCTCCAGGGCATGATGCGGAAGGTCTGATGTTATCTGGAAGCAGCAAATGGAGGAGTGGAAAGCGCAACCCTCGTTTTCACCAACTATTCGGTATCAGCTACATGAGGATGAAAACTAGCCCCTATTCCATAGACTCAAACGCCACCAATGTACGACCAGTGAGTGTCCATGAATGTCGGGGAACACACTTAGTGGCACAGGTGCTGAGAGGGGATGCAGTCTGCGATGATGCCGGTACACAGATGTGAACTCCAACATTGCCAAATCAAGACTCTGTGACCTACTGGACCGCAGTGTAGGCCGAAGGCAGCGGTCAGCACGGCCCATTCACCGAGTGTCGCCGGCATAGGTTGGATGGCCCCACCAGCCTGCGTAGTTCAGGTTCAGTGGCACCACGTGTTCGATCACCTCCATGTATGTGACCCGGCATTCATCCGGACTGAGCCGCATCTTCCTCTTACACCTCTCCGTGCGACCACTGGTGTGGACTCTGCCATTCGTGCTTTGCGACTAGGTGCTGGATGTGTGACCTACTGGTCCACAGGGTAGTCCTGGTCCCTCATCCATGTGTCGCCGGCTGGCGTTGAACAGGGTTAGTGGCACCACGTGTCGCCGGCTGGCCTTGAACAGGATTAGTGGCACCATGTGTCGCCGGCTGGCGTTGAACAGGGTTAGTGGCACCACGTGTCGCAAGATGCCCATATGGAACTATGCCTCACAGTTCGGGGGGGGTCTGGTGCTGTGGCCGCTGGTCCGGATTTGGGGTCACTGCCATTCATGACTCAGGACACAGTTTCACACATGGGACCTACTGGTCCGACGAGTGGGCCGAAGGCGGCAGTAGAGTGCGTCAACGAGAAAGGAGTAAGGCGGGCCTGTGTCGTGGAGGCCGTGATGGTCTGAGGAGGCTGCCAAGGTCACGGGCCTCAGGCTTGGAGCTTGCGCCGGCACGTGGTGGGCCCTCCTTGACACACGTTGGTGTCGGCAGGTGATCAGTGTGGCCTGGCTGCACAGGGGCGGGCCTGACGGGTTCATGGTCCAGCGTGCCGGGGTCCGGCAGGCACACAGCATCGCAGGCAACTCCGCTCACGAGGACGGTGTCGGCCTCGTGGTGGGGTGGGAGGCGCCACCCTGGCAGAGACGTGGGTCTTTCCGGAACAGGCCCACGCCCAGGCCTACGTGCTTTTTATTCACACCCCTACGCTGGCGTGGCATACGCCGGGCCATCCCACTCCGGTGACGCTTAGGGGGGGGCGTAACAGGCAACATTTCCGCGAGGTCCCCCACTGGCTGGGGTGACATGGTGGCGTCCACTGTCCACTACACTTCATACACCAGCGGTGTATGTCGCCATGGATATGGGTATGTTCTGCATACTTCGGTGTGTCCAACACATCTCCGCCACTCTTGGCATTGTGTACTTTCCCAATCATGGTTCTACTGCATCCTTCACACATGCCTGGTTGCCACCTCTCCCCACATTCGGCTATTATGTGGCTGAGGTGCCATGCCGTTGCTGGCTCATGTTCAGGGCTTGCCCATGTGAACATTGTAAGTTGTTCTGTCGTGTCTGGTGGGTGGGCATGTTGTTGTGCCTGTTGTATGTGATTTTGTGACGTGTGCATTGCCAGAGTAGTGAGTTGCATGGTTGTGGAGTTGAGGTGTGTGGGGTGTTCATTTGGATATTGCCAAGGGGCTGTGCATTTCCCTTGTTGCCATCCTGGGAACGCTGGTTGATGATGGACTGTCGGAGGATGAAGGTATCATGCACACTGGCTGTGTATTTGAAGGCGACATTGTTGGGGTTCCACGGTGTTCTGTTGTTGCCTGCACATTGATGTGAGACGTGTGCTTCCTGTTGCGGTGATTGTGTGCTGTGTCACCAGGGGGCACAGGTAGTACATGTGTGCTGTGTATTGCCCCCAACACGTGTGTGCATCCTGCTTGGGCGTATGGTCCTTGCTTGGTCTCCAGCGGATTCTGCGCATTGTGTTGTACGTATGGGGACTGGGGTACCAGGGTGATGGTGATGTCCAGGACAGGTGTGGGGGACTTGGATGTGGCTGGCTGTGAGACTCCTCCGACTCTGGCGGGTGTTGGTTGGGGGTACCAGGGGCCAACAGGTGCAGCCAAGCCAGCAGCTTTGTGTGGGGTGGGATGTTGGTTGTCCGCTGTGTTGGTGCCGTAGGCCTGTTAGGCGATGATGGTCAGGATGCGTAGGATGTTTGTCACTTTCAGCCTGTAGTGGACGGTGACATTGTCAGATGTTGGGTCTGTGCGGCTGGTACGCTTCTTGGGGGTCCGCTGTCTTTGTCTGCGCTGCGTCTGTGGTGGTCGGGGGGGTGTTCTGGGTGTGGGTTGGGGTCCTGGGGTGGTGGCGGTGGGTGTTGTGGCCCTCTTGGGTGTCCGGGCCGCATGATGAGTGGCTCCATGGCATCTGTTGCCCTTTGGATGTGGCCCTGGGCTGTGCTCCCTTTTGTGGTGCTGGCTGCCGTCCGACTTTACACCAGGTCAGAGCAGGTGTAAATTTCCTGGTGCTAACGCGCCTTATCGCCTGTTTTGTGTTCTTATCGCCGATGTGGCTAGTCGTTGTGAATGTTGAGGTGTGATGTTGTCTCGACTTTTGGCACGGGAACGCCTACTCTGCATCTCATTAGCGATATTTGCGGGGGTCCTCTGTGGCGATGTTTTTTGCGGCTGCTATCGCGGGTAAACTGGTGCTGTGGGCTGCTAACACGGGCTTGTGAATGGGGAGGTAAATTTATCACGACTTTAGCTGCGATAAAGTGCCGTTAATTCGGCGATAGCTCCTTGTGAATATGCCCCTTTGAGTAGTAGATGGATTGCCACAGTCAGGTCTGCTTTTAAAATGCTTGAGTGTGCAGAGAACCATAGCACAGCCAGTATCTACAATGATCATGGACATGTTAGAAACAGAACAAGTCCAGCCAGTATTTCTCAAGCAAATAAAGACATACTGACAAAATAAATGATTGTACATATTGAGTGCTGTCAAAAGTGGCTTAGTTAAAGGTTGTTTTTAAATATTTCTTTAATAATTTAATTGTTTTGTAAAGCACTGGAGTGTGATGGATTTCCACTTCATAGCAATGACGATAGTGCTAGCTGCAGGGCTTGATAATTACTCATCTCCTTCCTGGATGATACAGTGAATGAATATGTGGTGGTGACAGGTGCCATTACCGTTACGGCGAATGTGCGAAGTTAGGGTTAACTTTTTTTGAAAGATGTATGCGAAAAGCACTTGATAGAGGCCCTGTCTCAAGAGGACTGCGGCAGTAATCTGTAAATAGCTCCATCAAAAAGCAACAACAGAACTGGTCTTGTGACTACATGTTTTAGGAGCCTCATACAGCAGCCAACTTCTTAGCTCATTATATTTCAATGTCATTGTTTATTTCGGAAATACAATCCATAAAATAAAGTAAAATAAATAAGGTAAAAGCAAACATTTCAAATATTGACAATGAAACTTTAAAATCCATTTTATGAAATTTCATCAATACGCATCAAAAGATGAAAACATCAAAATACTTAGGGGGTCATTATGATAGTGGTGAATCCGCCACGGGCAGCCTGCCAGTGGCGGATTCACCACCATCGTGCTGCCATTCTCCACCCGCCAGATGAGGCTGGCGGGCAGTTTGCTGGCGGACGGAAAGTCTGTCCGCCACGGGTCCGGCACAGGCAATCGTTACGATTGCCTGTCGGACTCACCCGCATCCACATAATGGTGGCGGTGCCTAGCAGGCACCGCCCGCCAGATTAGGATCCTGCATCCCCGCCAGCCTGTGTATGGCGGTTCAACCGCCATTCACAGGCTGGCAGAGATGTACTTTGGGGGCCCGTTGTGGACCCCCCTTTTGCAGGGGCATTTTAGTTGTACACTTGGGGGGCACCCATGGTGCCCCCCAACATTTCCCTGCACCATGTGGCAGGCATCGCGTGGTGCCTGCCACGTAGTGCAGGGAAATGTACAACATGCATTTTTACCATTGCGGTGGGTGCTGAAGCCAGCAGCACCTGCTGCAATGGTAAACATGCACAATGCGACCGCCACAGTGGTGGTCGCATTGTAATTGCACTTGCGGGACCGCCACCAAATAGGCGGCCGGTCCCAATCCCGTGACAATGGCGGACGGACTAAAGTCCGTCCGCCATTGTAATGACCCCTTAGTTGTGTAACACACCTTGGGCAAATAGGGCTACGATTTAAAGAATGGGGCTAATGAATCAATAATTGCGTGCAGGATTTCTTACGAGTTATTTTCACAAACGTTTAACATGTTGCCACGCTATAAACTATAAAATAATCTGTGCATGTATTAAACATTCTTAAAGCTTCCAAATTCAATTGCGTTTACGGTGCATATAAGGTCCTAAACACAATTGAATTAATTACTGATGTGTAACGGTGTCTCTACATATTGTTTGCTTGTTGCATTTCTTTATACAAGTTACAAGAATTTTTTGTCCTGCCTGAGCCTTTTTCTGAATTTGTGAATTTCTGTTCATTTGTGTCTTTGTTATATATGTTGCATTGGACGCAGAATTGTGTCCCACTTTATTCTTGTGTTTTATGTGATTTGATACATTATTAAATTTCTGTCCGGCTGGACAGCTTTAATATAGCACTGATTTCAGGCCTATATTCATTGTTTTCTGTGTGAATCTCCCCTGTCAGGGACTATTTTGTAATTGTAACGTACTACTGCCCAAGGTCCCTGACCATTACAATTGGGTTCCCTTGTTAATTAAACTTGTACAACTTGTAGGCATTAAGGGTCATATACGTAGTTTTAGAAAGATTTAACACCATCCCACATTCTTTGCATAATTTCAGAGAGCGGTCATCCAGGGCCTGGGTCTGGCTGGCATCTTGGAGATCAAGAGTGTATCGTCAGCAGATAACAACTCTGGAATTTTCAAAGATCCAGTTTTGGGAGGATCACTGCCAGGGATGTCAAGGCAATTCGGGCTGGACTGTTCCCATGAGGAACAGGGTCAAGACTGATTTGCATATGGCTGGGTCCAAACTGAGGTGGCATAGTGAGCAAAAGAACGATGGATTAAACCCAGATCTCTTGACTGGGGGTGAGTGGTTGAAAGGTTTCATCACTCCGTCTATCATTTTCTCATGTTTGCTATGTTCGCCCTAAGTGGCCAAGGGTATGCCCAGACGTGGGTCCCTTGCTCGCTGTACCACTGGATTCAAGTTAGCCTGGCTGATATGGGGTGATACCTGAAACCGGCCCCAGGATGCTTGTTTCTGGTCCAGAGAGGATCTGGCCCAGCAGTTTGGGCCTAACTGTTCCTACGAGGAACAGGGTCAAGACTGATTTGCATATGGGTGGGTCCAAACTGGGGTGGCATAGTGAGCAAAAGAATGGTGGATTAAACTCAGAACTCTTGACTGCAGTGAGTGGTTGAAAAGTTTCAGCACTCCGTTCATCATCTTGTTATGTTTGGAATTAAACCACATCATTAATGTACTGTGAGAAGAGGGTCCAGCAAGGATACATTCCTGACTCGTTTATCTACTTTTATGTTGTTGGATAGTTCTCCCATAGGTCCCCATTTAACCGGAATGTAATGATTATAGTGTAACCAAGTTAGGATGGTCAGAAGGTATTCTGTAATTCTCATGTCCCCCAACACCTTTCGTAACTTTTCACGTGAGATCATGTTGAAAGCCGACTGGAGGCCAACAAATGAGATATATAGATGCCCTTTGCCCAGTAAAACTGTTTGTTTGGAAACCAGCAGGGACATCAGATGAGATTAGACCCCCAAGATATAAGCAATTGGGACAGCAGCGATCAGGAGGATCTGAGTAATATGAGGACAAAATAAACAAAAAAAAACAAAAAATAACATACAAATCTCATAGAATTTTATCAGTGCCAGGGCCCTTTTCACTTAAGTTGTCAAGAATAGCATCATAGGTTTCCTCAAGTGTGTCTGCTAGCATGCTAGGCTCACTCCTCTCCTCTTGGAGATCTACTGCCAACAAATTGGGAGATTTAGTTGCATTTCTCGAATACAGATTTTCAAAGTGGGCCACGCAAACCTGAGGCTGAATAAAAAACTCAACCTTACATGTTACATGTAGACTGCCATGGGCAACAATGTGCCAGAATGGTTTTTGATTCTTTGATTTGGCAGCTGTATTTAAATCTTGCTATAACTCCCTATCCCACTCTATTTATGCCTCTTCTTCGGCCATTTTATAATTCTTCCTTGCTATTTTTATGTCAGTTAGGTCCTTATTTGTGATTGATTTGAGAAATGTAAATTTTGCCTTTTTACATTTCTTGTTGAACCAATTTTTACTCCTGACTGACCTACTACCCTTACTTTCTTCCTTAGGATTTAGAGCTTAAAGATCATGAAATAGAACCTCAGGGGCAGCTATTATTTTGCTGTGAGGGTCATAACTACTGTCTTTGCATTTAGTCACGGCATGCAAAACTGTTACAATCTTATCTAGACTTAGTGAAGTTATATCTGGACAGTGTTTTATTTGTGAGCATTTAGGTTATGTTTGTTATTTGACAGGCTAATAAAGCCGTCTGACTAGGAGGAGGAATGTTAGGCATAGATATGGAGAACCCTGCAGCGTGAGATGTAAAGCGTTGTGGTCTCTCTCTTTAATAAGGGACTCAAACACTGATAATTTTGGAAAATCTATGTTTTTTCCTAAGCTACGATTGTATATATTTAAGATGCACACTGTATCACCCCTTGGGCTACAACATTTCAGGGACAAAATATCAATTGAATCGGTTACCAAGAACTTTACATGATAATTTACCAACACTTTGACCCACATCATCAAGCCTACCGAAGGCCTACCTCGGCCACTAAAAACAGCATTGGCATAATAACTGGTAAAACCAGATCTATAAATTGGATTGGTACACCATGTTTGTTGAAATAAGCAAAGATCAAAAGAGTAAATAAATAATCCCCTGTTTGGATCAAGCAGTTTGGACTGGAGGCCTGCTATGTTCTAGGATAGGAAAATTCCATTCTCCTTTAGATTTGATTACAGGAGTTAGAGTATACGTTGCAGGCCCTGGGTCACAAAGTCAGGCCTAGCTATATTGACTCGGGAGGGCCGTCCTTGGTGGTGCTGGTGAATTGACAGCCATTGGATTGTTTCTCAGATCGTCAGGGTGTGGGGGAATTATGTTTCAAATAAATTAGTAACTCATGGGCAGAATTAGAACAAAGTTCCAAAGCAACCAAACTATCACACAGGACCTTCAAGGTTAGCGAAATTTCAATATAATCAAATGTCTTGCCTGGGAACGGGTAGTGTCTGGCCTTTATAATGTCAGTTTGTATCACCATGCAGCAATTACTTCCTTTATAAATCCAATAAGTGAACTTAATAATGAGTGATGCTTCATCCTCTTTCACAACAAACACAAAAATTGGTGTGATACCCTCAGAGAAATACTGTTTGCCTAATCAGCAAATCAGCAGGTTAGTACCAGAGACCCAATGAGATCTCTGTGTGCTGCTAGTTGTTTATTACCAAAATTCAAGGCAATTCCAAGAATTGGATGAGGATGGCTCACTCACGTAATGTGACATGCTTCATCATTTGGACACCTCATCCCACCCTGGTAAGATGTTACTACCAGGACGGACTTGACCTCACAATGGGGCTTTTCTGAGGGAGTTCTTGGATATTTCTTCTCTCAGGACAATGATTTAAGTCCAGTTTATGACCTTAAAAAACCATGGGATAATCCACTAAAGTATCCTTTAATTTGGTGGTATCCCTGGTTGATTAAAAGAATACCAAGGGGTAAATACAGGAGGCATACTTAGGTGTAATGCCTATATGCAGGATTCTGAGGAATGTGGTTCAGGTCCCCCAGCAGCCCCAATTAGCAAAAGAGCATCCTACACTGCAAGGGAGTTGGTGCTTATTAAGTGCTGGAGGGTGATGTCCCACCCTCTCCTTCTCAAGCTAGATTCTGAGAAATGTGGTTCAGGTCCCCCCATCAGCCCCAACCAACACAGAGTATCCCCTGCTGCGGAGGTGTTGGTGCTTGTTAAGCGCTGGCGAACAAAGTCCCACCCTCTCCTCCTGAGGCAGGATTCTTGAGAATGTGGATTAGGTACCCCAGCAGCTCCAGCCAGCAAAGAGCGTCCCACCCTGCAGGCACGTCAATACTTGTTAAGTGCTGGAGAGTGATGTCCAGGCCTACCCTCGTCAGGCAGGATTCTGCGGAATATGGTTCATGTCCCCTCAGCAGCCCCAACCAGCAAAGAGCATTGCAGCTCATTTTATAAAAAGGAGCCTTGCCCTGCCACCTTTGCTTAGTCTCGAGAGTTCCTGTAGCAAATAGGCACTGGCAAACTCAGATCCAGTGCACATCCTGTGCAGAACAAGTTTTTCCAATATATGATTCCCAAATGCTCACCATGAGAGCATAAAGGGAACTAAAGACTAGTGGGCCAACCAGTAGGAATACATATGCATAACAAAGGTCATGTTCTTTAGAGAGAGTCTTGACCCCTGCCCTGTATAGATTGCGGGTCATTTAGGGTTTGGTCCAGTGGCAAATTCACCATAATTTGGTGGGTGTTCCACCCGACAAACTTGTGGTTTCCCAGCTCCATTTAGAGGTGAATAAAACACCAATTTGTTTGCTGGTAAAGCCTCTGCCATCTCTGCTGTCTGACAAACCTTGACATCAGCCCATCCTATTTAGGGCAAGCCCCTTGGTGCAAATTTTCTCAGCTTGGGTCAGCCATGACAAAAAATTATCAATGTATTTATTTATTGGATTGAATTGTTGTACAGATATTTTCTTGTCAAGGACAATTGTGCTAAGCTGCTCAATGTGGAGATTGAAAATATGTGGTGAAAGAATTTAGCCTGGTGGGTGACTACATGTTACTGGGCGTGCATATGATTTGGAAGAGTTAAAAGTGACAAATTCTGTTCTCATTCATAGGCAAGATGTGAACCAGTTTAGATCTCTGCTTGCTTCCACACCCTCTGCATGCTCCGAAAAGGTCTTCAGATGGCTCCCTGTTGACAACTGGAAAACCGCCACCCAAGTCCTAGTCACCAGCCGACTCGACTACGGCAACGCACTCTACGCAGGAATCACCATCCAACTTCTAATAAGTCTCAAGACGATACAGAACTCAGCTGCCAGACTCATCCTCAACCTCGCCAAAAGGGCCCCCCACCTCAGGAACCTCCAATGACTCCCCTTCCAGAAAAGATTCCAATTCATGATGCTGATACATTGGCCACATTCTCCATGGCCAAGGACCAACATTTATCAAGCACCACCTGAACTATCACCAACCCTCCAGACACCTGAACTCCGCCTCTCTCATTCACACTCACCGCATCTGTCAAAGCCACCATGGAAGATGCTCCTTCTCCTACCTCGCTGCCAAGTCCTGGAACAATCTTCCCGTCTACCTCCAAACAGCATCCTCTCTCACAGAATTCCAAAAGGGGCTCAAGACCTGGCTCTTTGACTGATCGCAGCAGGATACTAGCACCTGGAAACTCTCATGGGTGATTAGCTACACTCCACAAATCCCGATTGATTAATTGAGAACTTTACATTGTGTACCCATTCTGGATGATAAGATGTTTAGCATTATGTAATTGTTGATGGTGTCAAACAGCACAGAAATGTGTAATAGTATTAGTAGGCTAGTGTTTCTATCATCTAGAGTTTTTAGAATGTTGTTGTGAATTTTTGAGAGGCCCTTTTTTAGTTAGCTATAGCCACTTATAATAAAAGAGGTTCAGCAGGACCAGATGAGAGGCAAAAGATTAGGGAGGGTACTGCAGGGAGAAAGACCTAGAATGAGAAATAACTTTAATCAGTGATCCTGTGAATACTAAAAACACTTACTGTATCACGCTTAAAATCCCACTCTTGGTATTAGCAAATACAGTGGAAATAATGGGTTGCTACTGATGGGAATTATATTCCTAAGCACAGAAGTTCAAATGTCTTTTTAAATTTCTTTTTGATAGGTGGTTTAAGAATCATTATTTAATGTCTAATAAATCTGTTTTCTTAATATCTGGATGCATCTGTAGTTATTGAGATATGTCTTTTGTCTAAAGGTTTATAAGAGTTGTAGTTCTTCACTCTCAGTGTCCCTCTATGAGTGAGTCTTAATCAAAGCGCAACAGGAACTGCCCGACTCCTCACCAAATCTGCTTGAATAATAATTGATGCAGTCATTGCATGGTTCCTTTTACAGACTTGACATTCAAGTTGGAGCATGATATGTCCAGCTCCCGCGAGATTTGCTTCTTTCAAAGCACTTGCAGGCAGAAACCCCTGGATGACTTTCTGCTACAAAATTGAGTTTACTAACAAGGTATATATCTGTAAAAATACAATTAAATATTTATGACATGTATGTTTTCTCGATATTGACTCACTGCTGTCTTTTACCTTAGTAATTCCCAAATGTGTATTTTACCCAAAATTTATCTTTCTTGGTCCTGGCATACCTCTGTTTGGTACACTCCCTGATCCTGGCACCAGAAAAAATAAGCATGACCGCACAATCTCCTCTTTGGTGTTGGGTGGGTTGGATGGAGTTTCAATAGGTCACCATTCCTTATCACTATACTGCTTGTATTAGAAGTTCGGGTTCAGGGTAAGAGACAAGATGATGGAGGCCCCTTAAGGGTGGCATTGCGGTTTGCTGAATAGGTGTGTTTGAGGTTTACTTGAATAAATGAAGAAATGTACAGATGGTGTTGCCTTGTACTAAGTGGAGTTCTAGCTTTCAGGTTCATAGAACAGAGGAGCTGAGGATGCATTGTGACAACGCAATGTGTTTAGGAAATTTAGTTGAAGATGTTTGATTTTCACTGTAGTAGTGCACTTTGGCCACGAGGTGACTGTGCACAAGCTATTGAGTTTTGAAAGCAAAAATAAAAATAATTTTTCTGAGGTCCGTTAGCATTCTAGTTTCAGAGAGACCTAAACAGGAATGAGGAGTCTGCAGGACCTTTTGTTAGAAGAGTAGATAAAGCAGGGCATAGCCGGAATGGTACAAGAAGATGAGATGGGTGGTGGTCTAGCTTTTGGAGTATTGAGGAAGGTGAGATTCAAATGATGCAAGCTTCTAGTGGGGCCAAGCTTGCATTCTGGAGCCTGCAGAGGAATACACCTGATCATTTTAGGTGGAACCTCATCACATGTGGGTTTGTCAGGCCAAGAGGATCCACTAACACTCCGTGAGCCTCTGAGCCATTGTTGTTTTGCAGAAATAAACCCTCACTTTGGGAGCTAGTTTCTAAAAAACAAAAAATAATGCCAGTCAGCCTCCATCACATATCACTTAGCAAGCATTTTAGTCTTGCCAAAATTGCCTCTGTCATGAAGGCAGAAGCACCTTCAGCAAATTATCTCTACTGATCCCTTTTATTAGTCTTCTGATGCCTTGCCTTGTTTCTCAGCCAGTTTAGACTTAGAACCTTATTTAGCGTTTGATGGTCAAGTTACTTCATCATAAACACAGCGGAGGCTATATCCACTACATTATAAGTGCATTATTGCCTAGCAATATGATGGCCAGGATATCTGCAATGTTTTGATGGAGTATCCAGTTTGCCAAATCCATGTAAAACCCGTAGTCTTGTGCCATACCCTGTAGTGGCTTAGCCTTGTGCCACACCCTTTTGGTACTGATACCCTGGTGAGACTTGAAGGTGGCCAAACTGACTCTAGGTGGCTTCTCTGTGAACTGGTAACCTTCTTGCTGCTGAGATGTTTGGGATGTGGAGGAAAACAAACCCCAGCATTTTGAGACTTGCATAGCCTAAACCTGTGAAAACAAAGACCCAGAGCTGAACTCCCATAATGCAGACTGGCTTGACATCGGTCTTTTAGATAAACCTGCTATAAACAACCAATTTTCCATCACTGGACCCTAGTTTGTGATTTGATGAGTAGTTCCATTAGGATTTCTGAACATGTAGCAGATCTTCCTTAATTGCAACTGAAGTGAAACCTCGTCTTCATGATCTTGATAATACGGTGTGGTTTGAGATTGTTCTATACTCTATTGGTTCCAGTAGCTTGTTCTATGGTTTTTTCATTCACAGAATAATTGTAGTCTGATTTAGGCAAGCAGTAATATTCCTTTCTGAATAGAGTTAATTGTGATATTGGTCATCTTTGGATCAAGTGTAGAGAAACGTTCTTACATTTTGTTGGCCATATATGCAGGCCTGTCAAAAGCTTTTGTGGACCCCAGGTCCCAAACAGCATGCGGGGCCCCTGTCCAGTGCTTGAGAACATTTTCAAAAGGAAAAGAATGTGCTTGGCCAGGTTTAAAAGCTGCCCCAGTGCATAGCGTCATCCTGTTTGCAACTGGCATTACCTGCCTCATCTTGAATGCAAAGGCAAATTATATTACATATAAATTTTGGAATAGGCTGCGCGGGCCTTGTAAAGAGCATGTCCTGGGGCCATGGGCTTTAGCTGATGCCCCTTTGTGGCACCACTGAATGCAGGGCTTGACTGAGATGTTAGAGGATTTGGGACTTACCAGCAATTAGATGTTGTGAAAGAAAACCTTGCCTTAGTGCTTCACAAACTACATCTTTGAAAAACTGGTCAAATGTTATTTTACATACTGGGACATGGTACACCAGCCTGAACAAGAAGCTTTACATACTGAGGCACTGTTGATGGAGCAAGGTCTCGTGAGAAAGAGACTTGCTCGGAGGCAATCCTCTCGTTTAACTTATTGACGAATTACTAACCATGTCTCGTAAATAATAGCACGCACCACAGAAACACGTGGGTTAGTGAAGCTTGCTTATGTGTGTACTAATGCGGATAACAATGAAAACGGACTAATACCGCTTTGAACGGGGAAACTGTTGTGCGCATGCGTCAACTGCATCTACGCAGTATGACGAACAAATGCTTGGAGGGAAATTGTAGCGCATGTGCAGAAGGCATTAAAATGGAGTCTTGAAGACTCACGCGCATGGCATCTGCTTAGCTGAAATAAACAAGCTATTTTATTAAATGCTAATGCGGGGAAAGTATTAATAAGTAAAGGGGATTAGAGTTGAGGTGGGAGGTATACAGTGTGACCATTTATTTGTGAAATTAATATTTGTCTTTTTGACTTTATTATTAGTGCGCATTTGGGCCTCTCACGTATAGCCGAATTGAGCTGAGTGATTCAAAGTCTGCGCATGTCCACAAGAAAGTTAACCCGGAAGGATGACAGGAGTTTTGAATACAAGCCAAGGACGAAAATGATGTGTCCTGAGAACGGAGGGTGAAGAGTTCAGCAAAGAAGACTCTTATTCATGCTTTTAATAAAATGTTGCAAATAAAGTTTGGACATGTATGGGAACGCAAGAGATGAATACAATTTAAGGGGATGGTTTTGCGAACAATGGTTTAACAGATTAAAGTAATATGTAAGCATGGTGTGATGATCTTCCCCCTCGCCTGACCAATTAGATTTCGTATTTTTACGATATTGAAACTTTAGTGGGTGGTACATGAAGAACGAAAGGTATAATTGAGGTAGCTTTAGTTAGTTAGTTGAGCGGAAGAGAGCTGATACTGCAGAACTCTGGATGCTGTCTGGGAGTCGGGGATGCTGTGAGATGCTGATGAAGAATCGAATGCAGAATCTGAAGCGGAACTTTCTATCCTAAATTAATTGGGTTAGATCAGAAGATTGCGGAAGAATCTCGAGATGGAAGAGAGTGTCAGAGAGGGTGCGACGCAATCGTCGGTATTTTAGAGAGGTCAACTATCCTGAATCCTGTCCTGAAGTCTTTGTCTCCTGACCTATCCCGGGGGACCCTTACCAGCCCTTTGGCCAGGGGGTTGGTCTTCACACCATCCTTGGTAATTATAATTTCATGTTAATTTGTAGATGTTCTTTTCTCTCTGTCCTCTCCTTTCCTGTGTATTAGTCATTGTATGAGTCCGAAAATATATGCTTGATGTTTAATCAATTGAATTATTCTTTTCTAAAAATGATGGTGAATGCACTGTAATTTTGAGATGGTTCACATGCATTTAATTTAGATAAAGACTTTTAAACTTCCTGAGTCTGTGATCATTTACTTTGAATTAAAGAATAGTTAAGGGTTATGTTAATTATCACCATCAATTAGTTCAACTAATGGTCCATCGACCAGAGGAAAGAAATTTTTGATCAGTGAAAGGTTAGTTAGGAATATTAAATAACTAATCTTGAGAAATATGAAATTATAAACTAAACCCCAGCGGTCTACTCAATTGTGTGTGTTTATGGGCCCAGGTGAGTATATGGTAGCGGAGTATCTGTTGTTAGTATACCGCTGGATCAGTTTTCTGGTAGCAGAATTATGGTTATTATTGACTAGTTTGGTGATAAGTATAGATTATTGATTTATGTTTTAACAAAAGAGTTAGCATTTTGTTTTATGTTGTCCAGAATCCCGGGAAAATGAATAGCGGGTGGTGACAGAAGCCATACTGCAGTGAGGTTACTCGTCTGTTGGAATAACACTGAGAAGCTACGCAGGGCTGGCAGTGTTAAACTAGGGAATATTTCGTATAAAAGTAGAGTGCGAATGATAGCAAAAGGGGTTCGCTGGTGAAACTTTGGTCTCATTTCCCAATACGGGTGACACTGGAGAAGTAACGGGTTCTCCTGAGCTTGAATGAAGAGTAAACAGGGGTTTTACTTGCAGTAGAAGAAGAGTAATTCTAAAACTCAAGAATAAGCCATAATCTATCCTTTGGTTTAGTGGAACAGACAGAGTAGCGAATGTTTTTATGTTGTTATTAACAAGGAATTTAATAATAAAGTATTAAGAAATAAGTTTTCATATTACCTTGTGAAGGGAGGGGGTCATTCGCCGGAGTTGTACTGACGTCACAGAGAGCCACGCTGGGATTGGTTGAAACAGCGGGCGTGTGACGGAAGCAGATTATAAAGGAGGGGTCAGTAGTAAGGAGCAATACTGACGTCACAAAAGGCCGCGCTAGCATTGGTCAGACCACGAGCGTGAGCCTGAGTCTGATTGGTTGATAGATAGAAACCGCGCTAGGATTGGTCAAAAAAGAGTTGTATGTTGAGTCCTGATTTGACTGCGGGTGTGAGTCGTGCTGACATAGGACGCGACGTAGGTAATAGAGCTAGAAGATATACACAAGACTCTTTCATATATCGGTCATTTGAAATGTTTGGAAGACCAAAGAAAATGACGTTAATGAAGAAAATTAAAAATTTCTTTAAGAAAGACAAACCTGTAATGACTAGAGAGGGAATTCCTATTCCTCCACCCAAAACACCAGCTTCCTTTATGATGATGGAGAAAGGATATCATACGTGTGTATGGTTGGAAAATTGGGTAGAGTATACTAAAGGTGATGGAGTTTTGGCTTTTCTGGAGCATGGTACTTTCAATTTAAAGATACTTCAGAATTTGAGAGATCGAATGAATATGTTAGAACCAAATCCTAGAATGACACAGTATGAAGCTTTGGAAGAATGGGAAATTGAGGGATTTGATCGTGAAAAATTTAGGAGTGGTCGGAGGTTTAGAGGATTTTTGCTTACATATCCGTTTGAGTCAAGTGGAGATCAAATGAAGCGTTGGAGAAGAGCTGTAGTGACTGAGGGTTTATATCCAGTAATAATGGCTGAAGAACAGTTAGGAGGAAAGTGTAAAGAGAAAACGAAACACATGAATACAACCAACAGGATATGGTGAATCAGATGATGAGCTACTAGAGGATATTTTAATTAAAAACCCTCCACCGTATCAAGAAGCACCTAGTAAGGTTGCCCCAAGTGCACCAGTGATAGGAATGCCTTTAACCCCACAAATTTTACATGATGCGTCATTAAAGAGGGTGTTGCAGGATAATGAGAGAGATGTTTTGAATAAAACAAGAGAAGAATTAGTTCACAAAGTAAGTCAATTGAATTTAAATGCTGAAGCTTTGACAGTACCAGTGACCATTGGTCCTGTAATCCCATTATATGGAGATAAAAAGACTTGCCAGAAACCACAAACTGTGACAATTCCGTTAAACAGTCCCAGAAAAGAAGTAATAATTACGGATGATCAGGTCAGTGAAAGTGAATCAGTTATTTCATTAATGGATCTCCCAAATGTAGAACAATTAAATGAAACTCCGAAGAGAATAATACCACCAAATTTGAGAGAAAAGAGATCTTTGGTTCCTATAGGAACTGGAGGTTCAACAGCAGTTACTCCTGAAGATTTGGAGAGATGGGACAGGAAATAGATAATCGAAACCCACAACCAAAGATTCTAGATATCAGTAGATTGAAAGTAGAGTTGGAAGAAATGATAACTGGAAATGTGAGCATAGAAAGACTGAGGGGCATATTCACAAGGAGCTATCACCGAATTAACGGCACTTTATCGCAGCCAAAGTCGTGATAAATATACCTCCCCATTCACAAGCTGGTGTAAACAGCCCACAGCACCAGTTTACCCGCGATAGCAGCCGCAAAAAACATTGCCACAGAGGACCCGCGCAACTATCGCTAATGAGATGCAGAGTGGGCGTTCCCGTGCCAAAAGGCGCGACAACATCACACCTCAACATTCTCAACGACCAGCCACATCGGCGATAAAAACACAAAACAGGCAATAAGGCGCGCTAGCACCAGGAAATCTACACCTGCTCTGACCTGGTGTAAAGTCGGACGGCAGCCTGCAAACCAAAAGGGAGCACAGCCCAGGGCTACATCGGAAGGGCAACAGATGCCTTGGAGCCACCCATCATGCGACCCGGACACCCAAGAGGGCCACAACACCCACCGCCACCACCCCCAGGACCACCCCTTCCTGGCACCCCAGACCAAAGACATGCCACATCAGCCACACCTAAACATATACAAAATATTCCGCTTGATGTCGCACAATCACAACTGGTGACATGCATGTGTCGTCACAGAAATGAGCAGCACACATTCACTTTCGAAGCAACAAATGAAACTTTATTAAAATGAACACCGAAATGAAATGAAGACACATGGCCGCTCCCCTCGGGACAATACGTAGGTCACAGCCTGTAAGACAAAAAATATGATGAGAAGGTGCGTCCTGCGCACATCAGAGGACAGAGAGAGAGCGAAGGAGAGAGAGAGGAAGAGAGGGAGGGAGAGAGAGAGGAAGAGAGGGAGAGAGAGAGGAAGAGCGAAGGGGAGAGAGAGAGGAAGAGAGGGAGAGAGAGAGAGAGTGCCGCCCCTGCTCACCCAGGCCACACTGCTCACCTGCTGCCACTGGTGTGTCTCCAACCACGTGCCGGTATGTATAGCAGGACACCAGGTCACACATCTGAGTCAGAGCCGTCAGCTGAAACAGAGTCCAGATACATGACTGGCACAGTACACACACTTGCACAAGACAACATCGCCTGCCCGCCCATGCACACCCAGGCAGAGGCACCCCAACCCCTCCCGCCGCCCATCGGAGCATGCCCGCCCATGCACACCCAGGCCTCAATGCTCACCTTCTGCCACCGGCGCGTAGACAGGAGGTCCCACCACGTCCCGCTGCAAGCCACAAGCCCGGGGCCCGCGGACATGGTACCCTCCACATCATGCAGCCCCACTCCGCAGGCCACCAGGTCTCACGTTTGGTGCTGGGTCTTAATTACTCCATGGCATAGGACATACCAGTGCACCCGGCACCATCGCAGGCTGCACACCCGCTCAGCCCAATGGGTGCCACCAAATCTGGGATCCCGGAAGCGACGCCACGTGGCGGTAGGCCCGCGCTGACCGCTGGCTCTGGCCTACACTGCGGTCCAGCAGGGCACACAAAACCTGAGCTGTCCGGACCGCCGGGACGGGGCATCATCGCAGGCTGCACACCCGCTCAGCAGCTTAAGGTGCCACTGACTCAGTGCACCCAAAGTCACCGTCCCGTGGCCGGGTGCCTGTGCCGTCCGCAAGGCCCCGTGTGCCACTAACCCTGTGCAACCCCAGTCTGCGCCACGTGGTGGTAGGCCTGTGCTGTCCACAAGGCCTCATGTGCCACTAACCCTGTGCAACCCCAGTCTGCGCCACGTGGTGGTAGGCCCGTGCCGACCACAAGGCCTCGTGTGCCACTAACCCTGTGCGCAAAAACTCATGGGCAGTTAATGATTGAGAACCGTGGAGCGTCCGTCATCCAGTCACCACCGGCAGAGGGGAATGTGACGTCGTCGGGCCCTTATGTTGGCGGAGTCACATGGCCTGTGACGCCTGTGCCGGATGGGTGTGGTGTGCGTGAAAACCTGCCCTCAGGGAGTGGCTGTGACATGCTGACAACTAGACCAGTGACCTGCACACTGATTGTGACTGATGCGTGTGTCCCTGTTGTAGTGTTCACGGGACCCGGTACACAAAATGCAATGTAGCACCCTCTGACTGGCATCCCACAGGATGAACATCATTGACGCAAGGGAAGTCACTGTCCCTACATTCATCCACACATGAATGATGAAAGACATGACACAGCAGTGCGTCACTGGATGTTTATTGCACATTCAGTGCAGTTATCAAGCTGGAGCGGTACAGGGCAATGCCGAGCACACTACACAATATGGGCACGTGGAGGGCCAGCCAGAGTCCATCCGGGGATGACATGTACTGCGGAAGAGGAAGGTTACAGTCCGCAGTCTGGTCGCCGTGTCATTGGTCGTCAAACAGGATGTGGCAGTCCATGTCGCTGTCCAAGGTGAGTGCATCGGAGTGTATCGGGGGTCAGTGGAAGGTCATGAGGCCATGTGCGGGACCAAGCAGAAACAGGCCAGGTGGCGGAAATGTATGCTAGTGCCTCCTTCTGAGAGCCAACCCATCCACGTCCTCGTCCTGTGGGTGTTGCAGTGTTGCAGTACCGGCTGCGGCACTGTGTGCCACTGACACATCAGGGGCCTGAGTGGATACGCCTGCCACATTGGGAGGCACTGATACACCAGGGGGCGGAGATGTGGATGGTTTGGGGGCAGCCGCATTCATCAGCGACACGCCTTGTGGCAGCAATGCCATGATGAAGTACTGCAGGGCATGGTAGATCCCTGCTACATTTCGATGGTGTGCAGCGGTGGCTGCCATCCTTTCCGCCTCCATCCGCACCATGTCCTCCATGAGCCTCCGCATGTGTGCCAGCTCACGGTTGGCATCGCTGGAGCCACTCTGAGCGGACAGGTGTTCTTATCTCCACGTCATGACTCCAGCAATGTCAGTCAGGGCTGGTTGGAGACCATGGGGCGGACGTAGACACCCATGGATGGCGTCCAGTTTGGTAGCCATGAGGTCGAACCCCACCCACACCTGCTCAGCCATCTCCCTCTGGCCCTCCAGCACAAGGCGTTGGAAGGCCATGTGTTGTTCCTGGGGGTCTTGGGAGAGTGCCACGGCTGTGGGTGCCTCCTGCTGGGTGGTTTGGATGGTGGGTGGGGTCTCATCGATGTGGCTGGGCTGCCCTGATCCTGGAGGTGAGTGGCGGATGAGGTCAATGATGTCTTGGATGGTTTGGGTGTCGATGCTGGTCCTCCTCATCATCAGTGAAGAGTGGCTGGGACTGCTCTGCAGGAGGTGTTGACGATGCCCCTGGGATGTGAAGGGGAGATGGCGTATTACAATGTGTCCACATGTATGTAGCCGCATGGTACAGGTTGACATTCAGACAGCATGGCATTGTACATTGTGACAGTCTGTGGGTCTGGGCGAGGACCCAGGGTCATTGTGGGTGTGCACTGTGCCCTGCTTGCTTGTGCATGTGTGCCATTGTGGCCATCTCCACCCGTCCCCCCAGTACCTGGTGGTCACTCACCCTGTTGCGGTTGTGTTGTGTCCTGTCGAGCAGTGTCCAGTCCCCCGACTCCAGCCACAGTCTCCACACTGATGACTGTCGACACCAACTCCTCCATGTCATCCAGCTCCAGCTGTGGCGCTGGGCCCCCACCTCCGGTCTGCGTTGCTGCCTTCTGGTTGGCGGTGAGTTTCTCCTTGGTCTTCCGCTTGATGTCATTCCATCGCCTCTTGACCTCTTCCATTGTCCGCTTGTGCTCTCCGACGGCATTCACCTTGTCGACGATGTCCCGCCATATTCCAGTTTTGGTGCCCAATAACACGTTGGAGGTGACGAAGAGTTGTTGATGGTGTTCCATCACCTCCGTGACTATGATCCTGTTCGCCTGCGGACTGAACTTGGTCTTCCTGGACTTCTTGTCCTTGCCCTTCCCTGTCCCCGAGGTCCCAGGCTGGTCGTCCGGGGTGCTTGTGGGGTTGCGCTTGTCCTCTGTGCCTGCTCCGGCTGCCTCCATGGTGCTTGGGTGTTGGTCAGTTTGTGTGTGGGAGTTTTTTCTACTTTTATGGTGATTTTTGACACCTGCCAGGTGTGTGTTGCAGGCCTGGCACTGCTTGTCGCTGTTTCCTCATTGCGATTTGTCCCATCGCGTGTTTTTTGGGGTTGTGGTTTGTGTTTTTATCTCCATCGTGGTGGTTGTATCGCGGACATTGTCCGCGGTTTCGGCAGACTATCGCTTGCTACCGCCTTGTTGTGAATTCCACGTTGACACGGGGTTATTTTCCCGGGATAGGCTGCGATATTGTAAGTTGTATTACGCTACTCTTGTGGTAGTTATCACACGTTCTTGTGAATATACCCCTGAGCGTTTATAATGATGAGGAGTTGTTATTTTTATGTAAGAGTATAACCAGAAGAGCAAGAGTATTTCATGAGAGACTAACAGAAGTTGCTTCAGAGATTGGAATAGATATAGGGAAATCAAAATTAGTACAGAAACCATATCGAGTGGATTTTACTGACAAAGATTTAGAAAGTGTCAATGCTTCTGGTAAGAGACTACAGATAAAAGAGTTGATGAATATTTTAAGGAAATGGGGAGACATTGACAAATGGAGAATTAGGTGGATAAGAAAGAAAGAAGAGGTACAAGCAAGAGAAGCATCAGCTGCATTTCCAGTGAGAGAATCAGATAAGGTTGAGAAAATGTGCCCAATGAGAGAAGTTCCTGGTGGTGGATATGTTCATGTTCCTTGGAGTAGACAGGATATTTTGTCATTTACGAATGATTTTCCCAGATTGAGAGAAAAGCCAGTTGAATGGTATAAACAAGTGGAAAGATTTGTGAAGGTTTCAAAGGTTTTATTGAAAGATCTGGATGGTTTATTTGACATTGTAGTACCTGCTGATTTATGAACAGAGTTTAAGATCACAATTGATTGGCCAAGTGAAGAGTATGCCAGAGACTCGAAGACAGGAGCACCCTCAGAGGAGGTGATGAAGAAATATCATCAAGTAATTACTTTCCTGAAAGGGAAAATCCCTCCTAACGAAACAGATTGGGTAAAGATAGATAGGACAACTCAAGAGCCAAATGAATCCGTACATGCATATTATGAACGGTTGCTACAGGTGTTTAAGCAGTATAGTGGATTTGAGAACATTGGTGATAAGGATATGGGACATTTTGTGTATCGGTTTGTTTATGGTTTGAAACCGGAGACTAGTCAGATGATTCAGCAGCACATGTTGTGGTGGCAAAGCAAGACAGTTGATGAAATTTTTAAATATGCAAAATATTGTGGAGACGACATTGAGGCGAGGCGTAGAAAGCTAAAAGAGAAAATGATGTGGGCACAAGTAAAATTGGCAGAACAGCAGGAGAATAAATCAAATACCCAAACTGATAATCAAGTGAAAGAGCAGAGTCAGAATGATCAAGTGGCGAATGGTGGCAAATTAAGAGGACCAATGAATAGCGAGGAAGCGAAGAAGAAGTTTCCTTGTCATGCGTGCGGAAAGCTTGGACATTGGAAGAACGAGTGTAAGAGTATTCAGAATAATAATGGGCCAAACCAAAATTTAATTCCACAGATGCAGAATGAAGTACTTATGAATCAGCCGCAGCAGGTAGTTACTCCACAGTATCAGGTGCCACCAGCTCCTATGCCAAACTTTGTGAACGCTCAAAAGTACAGTGCGAACACAGAATTTCACGGAGAAAGTGGTAAGAATAACAGAGCGGTTACACAATATTTTTTACAAAATGATGAAGAAAATTCGGACAGCGTGCAATGACGGTGCCTGAGGGGGGAGAAAGAGGAGTGCGTGCTTGTCGCATCCTTGCCGGTAGATCAGTCAGGTCCATTTGTTGATGGGAATGTGGAAGGTAAAGACATCACTTTTCTATTGGATACTGGTGCTACCAGGTCTACTGTGAGAACAGCAGACATCCCAAACGTACCCCTCTTGGGAGAAACCATCCAAGTTCTAGGAGTGTCAAATCAACAGATTAGAACCCCAATCACAAAACAGATGGAGGTGCACATTGGAAACTTTAAAGAAATGCATCGGTTTGTAGTTTGTGATTCCAGTCCAGTAAATCTGTTGGGAAGAGATCTACTGTGCAAAATGAATTGCACGATCTACTGTACACCAGATGGTGTCGCTTTCCAAACCCCTGATGAAGATGTTATATACAAAATGATGCTAGCCAAGCAAGGTACAGAAGTAGATGGGATGTTTTCATTGGTGACTGAAAGTGAATTGCCGGAAGAGTTGAGAAACACAGTGAACCCAGAAGTGTGGGATTTTACAGGAAAAGATATTGGACTAATGTCGAATGTAGATCCAGTTAAAGTAACGGTGAAAGAAGGTGCAGTTTATCCAAACACACGACAGTACAAAATGAGTCCAGAAGAAAAAGCAGGAATTGCTCCAGAAATTGATCGAATGATTAAACAAGGCATTTTAAAAGAAATAATGAGTAGTCCTTGTAATTCGCCAATAATGGGACTTAAAAAGCCTAGCGGAAAATACAGAATAGTACAGGATTTGAGAAAGATTAACAAAATTGTAGTGCCTTGTTCCCAGTAGTGCCAAATCCAGCAGTGATCCTTTATCAGATACCTTGGAATGCAGGTTGGTTTACAGTAATTGATTTATGCCAAGCATTTTTCTCTATTCCTTTGCACCCGGACAGCCAGTATCTTTTCGCCTTCAGGTTTGAGCATCGTATTTTGGCATGGTGCCGAGTTCCTCAAGGGCACACAGAACGTCCCTCAATTTTCAATCAGATACTGAAAAAGTGTCTGGAGTCATTAGTCATGCCCAGGAAATCAGTTCTGGTTCAGTACATAGATGACCTATTGGTGGCATCAAAAACACGAGAAGATTGCGTCACTGATACAATTGCATTACTGAACCATTTGGCCGAAGGAGGACACAAAGTGTCTCCAGAAAAATTGTAATTTTGTCAACAAGAAGTTAGATATTTAGGGCATAAAATAGAAAGAGGAGTTAGAAAAGTGACACCGGAAAGAATAAAAATAATCAAAGAGATGCAGCTACCTCAGACACAAAAGGAGATAAGAATGTTTCTGGGAGTGGTTGGGTATTGTAGGCAGTGGATTAATTGTTTCTCCATGCTAGTGAAACCATTAATACAATTAACTCGGAAAAGAGCGAAAGATCCAATTGATTGGAATGATGAATGTTTGGAAGCCTTTGTGAAATTACGAAATTGTCTGTGTGAGGCCCCTGCCTTAGGCATGCCTGAATATTCAAAAGAATTTGCGTTGTTTTGCTGTGAGAAAGAAAATTGTGCACTTTCAGTTCTAACACAGAGACATGGACTGAGCCGATGTCCAGTGGCGTATTTTTCTGCCACCTTGGATCCAGTGGCTTCAGCTTTACCTGGCTGCTTAAAAGCAGTAGCTGCTACTTGTATGAGTCTGGAACAAAGTGAGTCAATAGTGATGGGACATCCTGTAAAGGTTTATGTTCCACAGTCAGTTGAAATTCTTTTGACAAGAACAAGAAAGCAACATCTCACTCTTAGTCGGCTGACTAAGTATGAAAGAGTGATTTTGGGAGCAGAAAATGTGACAGTGATAAGATGTACGATGATGAATCCTGCCACACTATTACCAGACCCATGTTGTGAAGAAGTGAAGAATGAAATTGATCATGATTGTCTGGATGTGACTGAATTGTGTACCAAGCCCCGCCCGGACATAAGAGAAACACCATTGAAGGAAGCTGATCATGAATTATTTGTGGATGGGTCTTGTCTAAGAGCTGAAGAAGGAGGATTAAGTGCTGCTTATGCTGTATGTAAAATAACAGGGGTAGTTGAAGCATCCTGTTTACCGGGAATCAAATCTGCACAAGTAGCCGAATTGGTGACCTTAACAAAGGCATGCAAAAAGGGGAAAAATTGGAGAATAACCATATTTACAGACAGTCAATATGGTTTTGGGGTTGTGCATGATTTTGGCCAACTCTGGATGCAAAGGGGATTTCTGACTTCTTCAGGATCTCCTATCAGAAACAGTAAAAATGTAAAGGATTTGTTGGAAGCATTACAATTGCCAAAAGAAGTAGCAGTTGTTAAATGTGCTGCACATCAGTCAGGAAATGACTATTTGATGGCTGGTAACAGATATGCTGACCAAATTGCTCGATACTGTGCAAGAAATACAATGTCGATTAACAGAAAAATTGAAACGGGTTAAACCAGCTGCCAACTTATGGTTTTCTCAGTTCCAGAAACATGGGATGAAGTTAGACAGTTGCAGGAAGAAGTTGAGGAAAAAGAAAAGGAAATTTGGATAAAATCAGCTTGTACAAGAAGAACAGAAGATGAAGTGTGGGTGTACTTAGATGGCAGACCAGTCATGCCAGATTGTCTGCTCTCTCAAATGGCAAGAGTATACCATGGGACAACTCACATAGGCAGGGATTCGATGATCAGATTATTTAGACAAAGTTGGTACAATCCAAAGTTTAGGGTAGTCGCAGAGAGCCTTTGCCAAAGATGTTTAATCTGTCAACAGCAAAATCCAGGCAGGAAGACAGTGGTCAGTTGGGGAAAGATTGGAAAAGCAGAAGGACCCTTCACCAGATTGCAGTTAGATTTCATTGAGTTGCCTCCTTGCAATGGATTAAAATATGTACTTGTCATAGTGTGCCTATTCTCAGGATGGGTAGAGGCATACCCTACTAGAAGAAATGACAGTATTACTGTAGCTAAACTACTATTGAGGGAGTTGATACCTCGTTTTGGTTTTCCAGTCACTTTGGAATCAGATAGAGGACCTCATTTTAATAATGAGATAATTCGATTAATCTGTGCTGCATTTAACATTGAACAAAAACTGCACTGTGCTTATCGTCCAGAGGCTTCTGGAATAGTTGAACAGCTAAATGGCACAATCAAGTCAAGATTAGGAAAAGTGTGTGCATCCACAATGCTGAAATGGCCAGATGCATTGCCTCTTGTACTGATGGGTCTCAGAAGAATTCCTGACAGAAAGACAGGATTGAGTCCACATGAGGTACTCATGGGAAGGGCAATGAGACAAGCATTTATTCCTGGAAATAAATTAATGAATATAACTGATGATCTGGTAATGGACTATTGCAAAGGATTGGCTGAAATGGTGCGTTCTGTCTCTCACCAGGTTGTAGAAGACTCAGGTGAAAGACAGCCAGACCAAGCACATGATTTGAATCCTGGAGATTGGGTGTTAGTGAAGAAACACGCAAGGAAATCATGTCTAGCACCCAGGTGGGATAAACCACGTCAAGTCATACTAGTCACTACCACAGCAGTGAACTGTGCAGGTTTACCCAATTGGATTCATGCTAGCCATACCAGAAGAGTTCCGAGCCCATCTGAACAGCAAGAGCAGCCACTGACTGAACAGGCTGAAACGTCAGAAGTTGAAAGCTGTGAAATTGAAGAATCTAGAGTGATAGATTCTGAAAGACAACTATATGACAAACAGCCAAGTACAAGTCAGGAAGAGTGGATACCGGTAATCGAAATACCTGATGATGCTGTCGAAACAAGAAGAATAACTAAATTGAAGAGACAGGAAGGTAGAGAGGAAAAGACAGGGAAAGAAGAACACACTCAGGTAGAAATAAATAAAGACATTCAGAAACCTGAGCAGGGAAAGACAGATCTAGAAGAACAAGTTCAGGCAGAAGAAGAACAAACTGAAATAAAACCTGAACAGGATCAACTAGATCTAGAAGTACAAGTTCAGGCAGAAGAAGAACAAACTGAAATAAGACCTGAACAGGATCAGGTAGAACTAGAACAACAAGTTCAGGCAGAAGAAGAAGAACAAATTATAATAAGACCTGAACAGGTGCAAGTAGAGGAAGGTCCAAACACAGAAAATAGAGAACAAGGACAGATTGTGCCTAGATTAAGTGAAAATAAAAGAACTTTAGAAAGAGACAGAGAAGGTGAAAGTGCAGTTCAGGTCAAAAGAATTAGAAAAGGAGACAATTGGCCAGAAGGAGTGAAGAAATTAAGGTATTATTTAAGAAAATCAGAAAAGAAACCAGAGCAAGTGAATGAAGTTACGAGTCAGACGCAATCTAAACAAACCTTAATAAAAGTTACACGAAGAAGCCCAAGATTGAGAAATCTGAACAGAAAATACAAGGCCCCTGAGTGGACCTACGTTATACTAGAAGAATTTGAAAACTTAAATTTAAGTGAAGAATCAGAAAGAGTTCATGTTGCACAGATTGATGAAAGCAAATTAAGACCTCCTTAAAATAAAATAAAAAAAAATTAAACAGACAAAGAAAGAAAAGAGAAAAGACATTTTCTCAGATTAAAATGGCAGAAGTTGGAGACACTGAAAGACCAAAACGAAATTTGAAAAGAAAATGTTTAAGATTTTGCTTATGTAGTATTTTATTAGTAGTATTAGTATGGTTATTTTTAACAATAGGAGAACCTTTGTTGATGGAAATAAGTAACAAAAATAATACGATTATTAAGGGGAAAGTAGATGGAATAAAAAAAGTAGAATAGAAATAGGGGTAGAAGATGAAACAAATTATCATAATGAATCAGACAATGATTCGTCTTTAAATGTGTTTACTAAATTGTTATTTCAGTACGTTAATACAATGGAGATTAGTAATTGTTATGTTTGTATGAAGTTACCCTCATCAGTGTCAGAAGGGGTGACGTATCACCATATACCTTTAGCATATGGAGTTCATGTAGTGTTTTATCAAGTTTATTTTATGCAACAGGGAGACTTCAGTATTTTTATTCAAATCTAGATATAGTATTTTCAGAATTACCTATAAGAAAGAGTATGGATCCAGTAGTTAGTAGTAAAGATGCACAGTTCATGGGTGAATTTTTCTTAACAATGAGTTCGATCGATCTAGTTCAAGCACACAAGAATAACTTAACTTGTACATTACGTGAAGAAGAAAATGAGTTTTTGAATTTAGTAGAAGAAAGGAGACAGGATTTTATAAAGAAAGCTGCTGAACAGAAAACCCCTGTACCTCCATGGGATGAGAAAGAGGGAATTTATGCAAAGGGCGAAGCTCATTCTGCAATGTCCCTAGACTTTGTGAAAAAGGGAAATTCTGCCTCCATAGATTAAAGACAGATTACAATAACAATTTCATTGGTTCCAGTGAATGTGAACACAACTTCCTAATTTTAGGAGGGTGGGGACTAAAAGGGGGAACTGATCCTGTATTTCCAGTAATTTATTATGTTTGTGGGAACAATGCCTATTATAGGTTACCTGCAAGATGGTACGGGAGCTGTTATTTTGGAATAGTCTTTCCAAAAATGTATCATGTGGACAGAATCAATGGAATCAATGGAAAATCTAATGGACTAACACGGAGAAGAAGAGCTAGTTTTTCTGAAATAGTGGGTGATATATTTAGTGCATTGATACCCTCAGTTGGAGTCATTCTAAATTCGCGGAAAATTTGCAAATTATCAACCATAGTTGATCGTCTTTCTACAGATACTGCAGGAGGATTCTTAATGATTAACACAGAGATGGTTGCAATAAGGTCTATGGTTTTACAAAATCGTCTTGCTCTTGATATTTTATTGGCAAAAGAGGGCGGAGTCTGTGGTATGTTGAAAATTCAACATTGCTGCACTTATATTCTGACAAAAGCAAGGAAATTAAGGGGTATATTGGAAATATTACAAGAATGCATAATGACTTGACCCAACTGGAGGTTGACAGTGTATGGGGAAAACTAACAAAGAGTATAACATCAATAGGGAATTGGTTTACTGATTTTGGGAAGAGTTTTCTAGGTCAAATAATATTGCCAGTAGTTATAATAATGACAATAGTTATGATAGTAATGATTACATGTAAATGTTACAGAAGTAAGGGAACGAGAAGGATACATGTAGAAAGGGAAGGAAAAGGAAAGAAACGAAAGAGGGAATATGAAGAAATTCAGCTAGAAGAAATGAAAGGAAAACTGTACAAAAAGATGAAAGATTAAGAAGGGAAAGAAGTAAATGATGACATAAAGAGAGGAGAAGGAGAAAACTGAGATGTGCTAAAGTTGGCATCTGGGAAGGGATGGGTAATTTTGTGATGGCTCAAAATGCCATCAGAGAGGGGATTGATGGAGCAAGGTCTTGTGAGAAAGAGACTTGCTCGGAGGCAATCCTCTCGTTTAACTTATTAACGAATTACTAACCATGTCTCGTAAATAATAACACGCACCACAGAAACACGTGGGTTAGTGAAGCTTGCTTATGTGTGTACTAATGCGGATAACAATGAAAACGGACTAATACCGCTTTAAACGGGGAAACTGTTGTGCGCATGCGTCAACTGCATGTACGCAGTATGACGAACAAATGCTTGGAGGGAAATTCTAGCGCATGTGCAGAAGGCATTAAAATGGAGTCTTGAAGACTCACATGCATGGCATCTGCTTAGCTGAAATAAACAAGCTATTTTATTAAATGCTGATGCGGGGAAAGTATTAATAAGTAAAAGGGATTAGAGTAGAGGTGGGAGGTATACAGTGTGACCATTTATTTGTGAAATTAATATTTGTCTTTTTGACTTTATTATTAGTGCGCATTTGGGCCTCTCACATGTAGCCGAATTGAGCTGAGTGATTCAAAGTCTGCGCATGTCCACAAGAAAGTTAACCCGGAAGGATGACAGGAGTTTTGAATGCAAGCCAAGGACGAAAATGATGTGTCCTGAAAACGGAGGGTGAAGAGTTCAGCAAAGAAGACTCTTATTCATGCTTTTAATAAAATGTTGCAAATAAAGTTTGGACATGTATGGGAACGCAAGAGATGAATAAAATTTAAGGGGATGGTTTTGCGAACAATGGCTTAACAGAATAAAGTATATGTAAGCATGGTGTGATGATCTTCCCCCTCGCCTGACCAATTAGATTTCGTATTTTTACGATATTGAAACTTTAGTGGGTGGTACATGAAGAACGAAAGGTATAATTGAGGTAGCTTTAGTTAGTTAGTTGAGCGGAAGAGAGCTGAGACTGCAGAACTCTGGATGCTGTCTGGGAGTCGGGGATGCTGATGCTGTGAGATGCTGATGAAGAATCGAATGCAGAATCTGAAGTGGAACTTTCTATCCTAAATTAATTGGGTTAGATCAGAAGATTGCGGAAGAATCTCGAGGAGGAAGAGAATGTCAGAGAGGGGTGCAACGCAATCGTCGGTATTTTAGAGAGGTCAACTATCCTGTCCTGAATCCTGTCCTGAAGTCTTTGTCTCCTGACCTATACCGGGGGACCCTTACCAGCCCTTTGGCCAGGGGGTTGGTCTTCACACCATCCTTGGTAATTATAATTTCATGTTAATTTGTAGATGTTCTTTTCTTTCTGTCCTCTCCTTTCCTGTGTATTAGTCATTGTATGAGTCCGAAAATATATGCTTGATGTTTAATCAATTGAATTCTTCTTTTCCAAAAATGATTGTGAATGCACTGTAATTTTGAGATGGTTCACATGCATTTAATTTAGATAAAGACTTTTAAACTTCCTGAGTCTGTGATCATTTACTTTGAATTAAAGAATAGTTAAGGGTTATGTTAATTATCACCATCAATTAGTTCAACTAATGGTCCATCGACCAGAGGAAAGAACTTTTGATCAGTGAAAGGTTAGTTAGGAATATTAAATAACTAATCTTGAGAAATATGAAATTATAAACTAAACCCCAGCGGTCTACTCCATTGTGTGTGTTTATGGGCCCAGGTGAGTATATGGTAGCGGAGTATCTGTTGTTGGTATACCGCTGGATCACTGTCAAACAATCAGCTCCCTGAGCTGTTCTACATATGGCCATTTTCAAAACCAAAGCTACTGTGGTGTTCGGCTTGCCTATAGCATTTTACATATTAGGACATTATACAAGCCAGTATGTCTATTGTGTTTTACATAAAGGCAAAAACTGGCCTAACTCTTCTTTAGTACACACTGGACATTTTAAAAACAGGCTAGGCCATTCTGCTTCAAATGCTGGGGCACTGAGAAAATCAGCTTGGCTATTATATTTGTCATACTAGAGCACCGTGAAAACTGTCGTGGCTATGGTACTTTAAATGCAGGGTAAATGGGGCTTTTGGGTGGCATGTACATTTTAATGGCCTATTAACCTACACAAGTAGATAGATGGGCTTTATTATCTGCAAAAATAACTAAAATCTGTTGTTTTTGTTTGCATTAGATTTTCTAGGTGCTTGTGCTAGTTCGTTGCTCTACATCAGTGGGTTACTCTGCATCAATACATTTTTTTAGCACAAGATATAATACTGGACTCCCTCAAAATACGACTAGTTACTCCTCTACTAAACAGAACAGGAGCAAAAACGATAGAATAACTTTTGCCCAGTCTCGAACCTAAGCTTTCCTACAAAAGTATTAGGAAGCTGTGTAGTGCTTCAGTTCAAACAATGCATTCCAGATAACAACCCACTAAATACGTGTCAATCGGGTTGCAGGGAAGATTCCAGCACAGAAGCAGCCATTTTACTAATTTCTGATGATACTCTAGGTATACGAGACACAGATGAGTTCTGTCTCAAGACTTGTGTGCCTGTCAGGAGCGCATGACACAGTGAATTACACTAAGCTGCTGAATATTGAAAGGTAAAGAATTGGTACCTAGGAGTTGTTCTAAACATCTTACCTCAAACCTGGCAGACAAAGGACAAAGAATAAAAATCTTGAACTTCCTTTCCAACACCTCCAAGCTCCGTCAGGGAGAACTTCAAGGGTTTACTCCAGTACCAAAAATGTTCAACTTATGTATCGATCCATTAGCCACCATACTCAACAAGTCAGAAATATCATACTATTTCTACACTGATTATGTTCAGGTTTACATGAAAGTCACTATCAGTAGAAACAACCTCCTGTCCCTGGTACAAACCTATTTGTAGTTGTCACACCATCACCTTACACCAAGCCCTTTCAAAACAGAATTTCTACTGATAGCTGCCAAAAATGACCCCATCCCTGTTAAAAAATGGTTCAGCACTCTTAAAGGGGCCTTCTTCAAATTATTTCTGTTAGACCTGACAGCCTTATGGTGGTCTTCCCTCCCAACATTTTGCCTAACTCCTCCCTAGTTTTTGCTGGCTTTAGGACTCTGTGCACTTTACCACTGCTATCCAGTGCTAAAGTGCATGGAAATATTAGCTCATCCCCAATTGATATATTTAATTTACTTATAAGTCCCTGATAAAGTGCACTATAAGTGCCAGTGCCTGCAAATTAAATGCTACAAGTGGACCTGCAGCACTTGTTACGCCATCCACTTAAGTAGCCCTCTAACAATGGCTCAGGCCTGCCACTGCAGGTCCTGTGTGTGCAGTTACATTGCTTTTTGGCCAGCCAAGATAAACCTTTTATCAGGCCTACACCTTCCCTTTTATACATAAATGTAACCCCTGATGTAGGCCCTGGACAACCCAGAAGGCAGGGTGCAATGTATTTAAAAGACAAGACAAGACATGTACTTTAAGTTTTACATGTCCAATAGTGAAAAACTCTCAAATTCGTTTTTCACTACTGCAAGGCCTATCTCTCCTGTAGGATAATATTGGTATTACCTTATTACATTTTATAAGTGTAATCCCCAGATATGAAGAGATAGACTTTTTGAGTTTGGCATCTCTAGAATCACAATTTAAAATCCAAACTTATGAAGAAGTCAGATTTTAACTTGCAATTCAGAAAATGCCACTTTTAGAAAGTTGCTGTGCAAACAAATGATGGACGGAATGCTGAGCAAATCAAACATTCACCCCCAGTTAAGAGATCTGGGTTAAATCCATTGTTCTTTTGGTCACCATGCCACTCCAGTTTGGACCCAGCTATATGCAAATTAGTCTTGACCCTGCTCCTCATGGCAACAGTCCAGCCCGAACTGCCAAGCCAGGGCCTCCCTGGCCTGGAAACAAGCATCCTGAGACCGGTTTCAGGGTATCACCCCTCATGAGCCAGGCTAGTTTGAATACAGTGGCAAAGCGAGCATTGAACCCATGTTCGGGCATGCACATCCCACTTAGGGTGAAAAATGCTGCACAAACAAATGATTCATGAAATGCTGAACAAGTCAAACATTCACCTCCAGTCATGAGATCTGGGTTAAATCCATTGTACTTTTGCTCACCATGTCACCTCAGTTTGGACCCAGTCATGTGTAAATTAGTCTTGACCCTGCTCCTCATGGGAACAGTCCAGCCTGAACTGCCAAGCCAGGTCCTCTCTGGACTGGAAACAAGCATCCTGGGACCGTGCTTGACAGAGCAGGTCTTTCCAAACATAGTCCACCAAGTCATAGTCACCAGCAATCGTGAGAGCCATCAACAAGTGGCTCTGGTTCCCTTTGTGTGAGGGGGTTTCAGGTTTCCTGAAAATTGCTGTGAGCCCTGCCATGCCTGTAGTTTGTCTGTTAGGCAATGACCTGGAGCACACTTGCTGTAGGGACGTGAGACCTCAGGTAACACTTGGAGATGGTGGGATTGCCTGAGTGGGTCTGTAGGACCACACGGTCCATGGCTGCCAATGAAGGGAGTCAAAAGCATCTGGAGCATTGACCCAGACATCTGCCAAGGAGAGGGGCAAGGGGCGTGGGAAAGCTGCTCTTGAAGTTCCCATGGTAGAGGTTGATGGTGTCCCTGAGAAAGAGGTCCCTGCAGTATTTTGCTTATGTAGTATTTTATTAGTAGTATTAGTATGGTTATTTTTAACAATAGGAGTACCTTTGTTGATGGAAATAAGTAACAAAAATAATACGATTATTAAGGAGAAAGTAGATGGAATAAAAGAAAGTAGAATAGAAATAGGGGTAGAAGATGAAACAAATTATCATAATGAATCAGACAATGATTCGTCTTTAAATGTGTTTACTAAATTGTTATTTCAGTACGTTAATACAATGGAGATTAGTAATTGTTATGTTTGTATGAAGTTACCCTCATCAGTGTCAGAAGGGGTGACGTATCACCATATACCTTTAGCATATGGTGTATCATGTAGTGTTTTATCAAGTTTATTTTATGCAACAGGGAGACTTCAGTATTTTTATTCAAATCTAGATATAGTATTTTCAGAATTACCTATAAGAAAGAGTATGAATCCAGTAGTTAGTAGTAAAGATGCACAGTTCATGGGTGAATTTTTCTTAACAATGAGTTCGATCGATCTAGTTCAAGCACACAAGAATAACTTAACTTGTACATTACGTAAAGAAGAAAATGAGTTTTTGAATTTAGTAGAAGAAAGGAGACAGGATTTTATAAAGAAAGCTGCTGAACAGAAAACCCATGTACCTCCATGGGATGAGAAAGAGGGAATTTATGCAAAGGTCGAAGCTCATGCTGCAATGTCCCTAGACTTTGTGAAAAAGGGAAACTTCTGCCTCCATAGATTAAAGACAGATTACAATAACAATTTCATTGGTTCCAGTGAATGTAAACACAACTTCCTAATTTTTAGAGGGTGGGGACTAAAAGGGGGAACTGATCCTGTATTTCCAGGAATTTATTATGCTTGTGGGAACAATGCCTATTATAGGTTACCTGCAAGATGGTACGGGAGCTGTTATTTTGGAATAGTCTTTCCAAAAATGTATCATGTGGACAGAATCAATGGAATCAATGGAAAATCTAAGGCACTAACACGGAGAAGTAGAGCTAGTTTTTCTGAAATAGTTGGTGATATATTTAGTGCATTGATACCCTCAGTTGGAGTCATTCAAAATTCGCGGAAAATTTGCAAATTATCAACCATAGTTGATCGTCTTTCTACAGATACTGCAGGAGGATTCTTAATGATTAACACAGAGATGGTTGCAATAAGGTCTATGGTTTTACAAAATCGTCTTGCTCTTGATATTTTATTGGCAAAAGAGGGCGGAGTCTGTGGTATGTTGAAAATTCAACATTGCTGCACTTATATTCCGGACAAAAGCAAGGAAATTAAGGGGTATATTGGAAATATTACAAGAATGCATAATGACTTGACCCAACTGGAGGTTGACAGTGTATGGAGAAAACTAACAAAGAGTATAACATCAATAGGGAATTGGTTTACTGATTTTGGGAAGAGTTTTCTAGGTCAAATAATATTGCCAGTAGTTATAATAATGACAATAGTTATGATAGTAATGATTACATGTAAATGTTACAGAAGTAAGGGAACGCGAAGGATACATGTAGAAAGGGAAGGAAAAGGAAAGAAACGAAAGAGGGAATATGAAGAAATTCAGCTAGAAGAAATTAAAGGAAAACTGTACAAAAAGATGAAAGATTTAGAAGGGAAAGAAGTAATGATGACATAAAGAGAGGAGAAGGAGAAAACTGAGATGTGCTAAAGTTGGCATCTGGGAAGGGATGGGTAATTTGGCTCAAAATGCTATCAGAGAGGGGATTGATTGAGCAAGGTCTTGTGAGAAAGAGACTTGCTCGGAGGCAATCCTCTCGTTTAACTTATTAACGAATTACTAACCATGTCTCGTAAATAATAACACGCACCACAGAAACGTGGGTTAGTGAAGCTTGCTTATGTGTGTACTAATGCGGATAACAATGAAAACGGACTAATACCGCTTTAAACGGGGAAACTGTTGTGCGCATACGTCAACTGCATCTACGCAGTATGATGAACAAATGCTTGGAGGGAAATTCTAGCGCATGTGCAGAAGGCATTAAAATGGAGTCTTGAAGACTCACGTGCATGGCATCTGCTTAGCTGAAATAAACAAGCTATTTTATTAAATGCTAATGCAGGGAAAGTATTAATAAGTAAAGGGGATTAGAGTAGAGGTGGGAGGTATACAGTGCGACCATTTATTTGTGAAATTAATATTTGTCTTTTTGACTTTATTATTAGTGCGCATTTGGGCCTCTCACGTATAGCCGAATTGAGCTGAGTGATTCAAAGTCTGCGCATGTCCACAAGAAAGTTAACCCGGAAGGATGACAGGAGTTTTGAATGCAAGCCAAGGACGAAAATGATGTGTCCTGAGAACGGAGGGTGAACAGTTCAGCAAAGAAGACTCTTATTCATGCTTTTAATAAAATGTTGCAAATAAAGTTTGGACATGTATGGGAACGCAAGAGATTAATAAAATTTAAGGGGATGGTTTTGCGAACAATGGTTTAACAGATTAAAGTAATATGTAAGCATGGTGTGATGATCTTCCCCCTCGCCTGACCAATTAGATTTCGTATTTTTACGATATTGAAACTTTAGTGGGTGGTACATGAAGAACGAAAGGTATAATTGAGGTAGCTTTAGTTAGTTAGTTGAGCGGAAAAGAGCTGAGACTGCAGAACTCTGGATGCTGTCTGGGAGTCGGGGATGCTGATGCTGTGAGATGCTGATGAAGAATCGAATGCAGAATCTGAAGAGGAACTTTCTATCCTAAATTAATTGGGTTAGATCAGAAGATTGCGGAAGAATCTCGAGGAGGAAGAGAGTGTCAGAGAGGGGTGCGGCGCAATCGTCTGTATTTTAGAGAGGTCAACTATCCTCTCCTGAATCCTGTCCTGAAGTCTTTGTCTCCTGACCTATCCCGGGGGACCCTTACCAACCCTTTGGCCAGGAGGTTGGTCTTCACACCATCCTTGGTAATTATAATTTCATGTTAATTTGTATATGTTCTTTTCTCTCTGTCCTCTCCTTTCCTGTGTATTAGTCATTGTATGAGTCCGAAAATATATGCTTGATGTTTAATCAATTGAATTATTCTTTTCTAATAATGATGGTGAATGCCCTGTAATTTTGAGATGGTTCACATGCATTTAATTTGATAAAGACTTTTAAACTTCCAGAGTCTGTTATCATTTACTTTGAATTAAAGAATAGTTAAGGGTTATGTTAATTATCACCATCAATTAGTTCAACTAATGGTCCATCGACCAGAGGAAAGAACTTTTTGATCAGTGAAAGGTTAGTTAGGAATATTAAATAACTAATCTTGAGAAATATGAAATTATAAACTAAACCCCAGCGGTCTACTCAATTGTGTGTGTTTATGGGCCCAAGTGAGTATATGGTAGCGGAGTATCTGTTGTTGGTATACCGCAGGATCACTGTCAAACAATCAGCTCCCTGAGCTGTTCTACATATGGCCATTTTCAAAACCAAAGCTACTGTGGTGTTCGGCTTGCCTATAGCATTTTACATATTAGGGCATTATACAAGCCAGTATGTCTATTGTGTTTTACATAAAGGCAAAAACTGGCCTAACTCTTCTTTAGTACACACTGGCCATTTTAAAAACAGGCTAGGGCATTCTGCTTCAAATTCTGGGGCACTGAGAAAATCAGCTTGGCTATTATATTTGTCATACTAGAGCACCGTGAAAACTGTCGTGGCTATGGTACTTTAAATGCAGGGTAAATGGGGCTTTTGGGTGGCATGTACATTTTAATGGCCTATTAACCTACACAAGTAGATAGATGGGCTTTATTATCTGCAAAAATAACTAAAATCTGTTGTTTTTGTTTGCATTAGATTTTCTAGGTGCTTGTGCTAGTTCGTTGCTCTACATCAGTGGGTTACTCTGCATCAATACATTTTTTAGCACAAGATATAATACTGGACTCCCTCAAAATACGACTAGTTACTCCTCTACTAAATAGAACAGGAGCAAAAACGATAAAATAACTTTTGCCCAGTCTCGAACCTAAGCTTTCCTACAAAAGTATTAGGAAGCTGTGTAGTGCTTCAGTTCAAACAATGCATTCCAGATAACAAGCCACTAAATACGTGTCAATCGGGTTGCAGGGAAGATTCCAGCACAGAAGCAGCCATTTTACTAATTTCTGATGATACTCTAGGTATACGAGACACAGATGAGTTCTGTCTCAAGACTTGTGTGCCTGTCAGGAGCGCATGACACAGTGAATTACACTAAGCTGCTGAATATTGAAAGGTAAAGAATTGGTACCTAGGAGTTGTTCTAAACATCTTACCTCAAACCTGGCAGACAAAGGACAAAGAATAAAAATCTTGAACTTCCTTTCCAACACCTCCAAGCTCCGTCAGGGAGAACTTCAAGGGTTTACTCCAGTACCAAAAATGTTCAACTTATGTATCGATCCATTAGCCACCATACTCAACAAGTCAGAAATATCATACTATTTCTACACTGATTATGTTCAGGTTTACATGAAAGTCACTATCAGTAGAAACAACCTCCTGTCCCTGGTACAAACCTATTTGTAGTTGTCACACCATCACCTTACACCAAGCCCTTTCAAAACAGAATTTCTACTGATAGCTGCCAAAAATGACCCCATCCCTGTTAAAAAATGGTTCAGCACTCTTAAAGGGGCCTTCTTCAAATTATTTCTGTTAGACCTGACAGCCTTATGGTGGTCTTCCCTCCCAACATTTTGCCTAACTCCTCCCTAGTTTTTGTGGCTTTAGGACTCTGTGCACTTTACCACTGCTATCCAGTGCTAAAGTGCATGGAAATATTAGCTCATCCCCAATTGATATATTTAATTTACTTATAAGTCCCTGATAAAGTGCACTATAAGTGCCAGTGCCTGCAAATTAAATGCTACAAGTGGACCTGCAGCACTTGTTACGCCATCCACTTAAGTAGCCCTCTAACAATGGCTCAGGCCTGCCACTGCAGGGCCTGTGTGTGCAGTTACATTGCTTTTTGGCCAGCCAAGATAAACCTTTTATCAGGCCTACACCTTCCCTTTTTATACATAAATGTAACCCCTGATGTAGGCCCTGGACAACCCAGAAGGCAGGGTGCAATGTATTTAAAAGACAAGACATGTACTTTAAGTTTTACATGTCCAATAGTGAAAAACTCTCAAATTCGTTTTTCACTACTGCAAGGCCTATCTCTCCTGTAGGATAATATTGGTATTACCTTATTACATTTTATAAGTGTAATCCCCAGATATGAAGAGATAGACTTTTTGAGTTTAGCGTCTCTAGAATCACAATTTAAAATCCAAACTTATGAAGAAGTCAGATTTTAACTTGCAATTCAGAAAATGCCACTTTTAGAAAGTTGCTGTGCAAACAAATGATGGACGGAATGCTGAGCAAATCAAACATTCACCCCCAGTTAAGAGATCTGGGTTAAATCCATTGTTCTTTTGGTCACCATGCCACTCCAGTTTGGACCCAGCTATATGCAAATTAGTCTTGACCCTGCTCCTCATGGCAACAGTCCAGCCCGAACTGCCAAGCCAGGGCCTCCCTGGCCTGGAAACAAGCATCCTGAGACCGGTTTCAGGGTATCACCCCTCATGAGCCAGGCTAGTTTGAATACAGTGGCAAAGCGAGCATTGAACCCATGTTCGGGCATGCACATCCCACTTAGGGTGAAAAATGCTGCACAAACAAATGATTCATGAAATGCTGAACAAGTCAAACATTCACCTCCAGTCATGAGATCTGGGTTAAATCCATTGTACTTTTGCTCACCATGTCACCTCAGTTTGGACCCAGTCATGTGTAAATTAGTCTTGACCCTGCTCCTCATGGGAACAGTCCAGCCCGAACTGCCAAGCCAGGTCCTCTCTGGACTGGAAACAAGCATCCTGGGACAGGGCTTGACAGAGCAGGTCTTTCCAAACATAGTCCACCAAGTCATAGTCACCAGCAATCGTGAGAGCCATCTACAAGTGGCTCTGGTTCCCTTTGTGTGAGGGGGTTTCAGGTTTCCTGAAAATTGCTGTGAGCCCTGCCATGCCTGTAGTTTGTCTGTTAGGCAATGACCTGGAGCACACTTGCTGTAGGGACGTAGACCTCAGGTAACACTTGGAGATGGTGGGATTGCCTGAGTGGGTCTGTAGGACCACACGGTCCATGGCTGCCAATGAAGGGAGTCAAAAGCATCTGGAGCAATGACCCAGACATCTGCCAAGGAGAGGGGCAAGGGGCGTGGGAAAGCTGCTCTTGAAGTTCCCATGGTAGAGGTTGATGGTGTCCCTGAAAAAGAGGTCCCTGCAGTATTTTGCTTATGTAGTATTTTATTAGTAGTATTAGTATGGTTATTTTTAACAATAGGAGTACCTTTGTTGATGGAAATAAGTAACAAAAATAATACGATTATTAAGGGGAAAGTAGATGGAATAAAAGAAAGTAGAATAGAAATAGGGGTAGAAGATGAAACAAATTATCATAATGAATCAGACAATGATTCGTCTTTAAATGTGTTTACTAAATTGTTATTTCAGTACGTTAATACAATGGAGATTAGTAATTGTTATGTTTGTATGAAGTTACCCTCATCAGTGTCAGAAGGGGTGACGTATCACCATATACCTTTAGCATATGGTGTATCATGTAGTGTTTTATCAAGTTTATTTTATGCAACAGGGAGACTTCAGTATTTTTATTCAAATCTAGATATAGTATTTTCAGAATTACCTATAAGAAAGAGTATGAATCCAGTAGTTAGTAGTAAAGATGCACAGTTCATGGGTGAATTTTTCTTAACAATGAGTTCGATCGATCTAGTTCAAGCACACAAGAATAACTTAACTTGTACATTACGTAAAGAAGAAAATGAGTTTTTGAATTTAGTAGAAGAAAGGAGACAGGATTTTATAAAGAAAGCTGCTGAACAGAAAACCCATGTACCTCCATGGGATGAGAAAGAGGGAATTTATGCAAAGGTCGAAGCTCATGCTGCAATGTCCCTAGACTTTGTGAAAAAGGGAAACTTCTGCCTCCATAGATTAAAGACAGATTACAATAACAATTTCATTGGTTCCAGTGAATGTAAACACAACTTCCTAATTTTTGGAGGGTGGGGACTAAAAGGGGGAACTGATCCTGTATTTCCAGGAATTTATTATGTTTGTGGGAACAATGCCTATTATAGGTTACCTGCAAGATGGTACGGGAGCTGTTATTTTGGAATAGTCTTTCCAAAAATGTATCATGTGGACAGAATCAATGGAATCAATGGAAAATCTAAGGCACTAACACGGAGAAGTAGAGCTAGTTTTTCTGAAATAGTTGGTGATATATTTAGTGCATTGATACCCTCAGTTGGAGTCATTCAAAATTCGCGGAAAATTTGCAAATTATCAACCATAGTTGATCGTCTTTCTACAGATACTGCAGGAGGATTCTTAATGATTAACACAGAGATGGTTGCAATAAGGTCTATGGTTTTACAAAATCGTCTTGCTCTTGATATTTTATTGGCAAAAGAGGGCGGAGTCTGTGGTATGTTGAAAATTCAACATTGCTGCACTTATATTCCGGACAAAAGCAAGGAAATTAAGGGGTATATTGGAAATATTACAAGAATGCATAATGACTTGACCCAACTGGAGGTTGACAGTGTATGGAGAAAACTAACAAAGAGTATAACATCAATAGGGAATTGGTTTACTGATTTTGGGAAGAGTTTTCTAGGTCAAATAATATTGCCAGTAGTTATAATAATGACAATAGTTATGATAGTAATGATTACATGTAAATGTTACAGAAGTAAGGGAACGCGAAGGATACATGTAGAAAGGGAAGGAAAAGGAAAGAAACGAAAGAGGGAATATGAAGAAATTCAGCTAGAAGAAATGAAAGGAAAACTGTACAAAAAGATGAAAGATTTAGAAGGGAAAGAAGTAATGATGACATAAAGAGAGGAGAAGGAGAAAACTGAGATGTGCTAAAGTTGGCATCTGGGAAGGGATGGGTAATTTGGCTCAAAATGCTATCAGAGAGGGGATTGATTGAGCAAGGTCTTGTGAGAAAGAGACTTGCTCGGAGGCAATCCTCTCGTTTAACTTATTAACGAATTACTAACCATGTCTCGTAAATAATAACACGCACCACAGAAACGTGGGTTAGTGAAGCTTGCTTATGTGTGTACTAATGCGGATAACAATGAAAACGGACTAATACCGCTTTAAACGGGAAACTGTTGTGCGCATACGTCAACTGCATCTACGCAGTATGATGAACAAATGCTTGGAGGGAAATTCTAGCGCATGTGCAGAAGGCATTAAAAGGGAGTCTTGAAGACTCACGTGCATGGCATCTGCTTAGCTGAAATAAACAAGCTATTTTATTAAATGCTAATGCAGGAAAGTATTAATAAGTAAAGGGGATTAGAGTAGAGGTGGGAGGTATACAGTGCGACCATTTATTTGTGAAATTAATATTTGTCTTTTTGACTTTATTATTAGTGCGCATTTGGGCCTCTCACGTATAGCCGAATTGAGCTGAGTGATTCAAAGTCTGCGCATGTCCACAAGAAAGTTAACCCGGAAGGATGACAGGAGTTTTGAATGCAAGCCAAGGACGAAAATGATGTGTCCTGAGAACGGAGGGTGAAGAGTTCAGCAAAGAAGACTCTTATTCATGCTTTTAATAAAATTTTGCAAATAAAGTTTGGACATGTATGGGAACGCAAGAGATTAATAAAATTTAAGGGGATGGTTTTGCGAACAATGGTTTAACAGATTAAAGTAATATGTAAGCATGGTGTGATGATCTTCCCCCTCGCCTGACCAATTAGATTTCGTATTTTTACGATATTGAAACTTTAGTGGGTGGTACATGAAGAACGAAAGGTATAATTGAGGTAGCTTTAGTTAGTTAGTTGAGCGGAAAAGAGCTGAGACTGCAGAACTCTGGATGCTGTCTGGGAGTCGGGGATGCTGATGCTGTGAGATGCTGATGAAGAATCGAATGCAGAATCTGAAGAGGAACTTTCTATCCTAAATTAATTGGGTTAGATCAGAAGATTGCGGAAGAATCTCGAGGAGGAAGAGAGTGTCAGAGAGGGGTGCGGGCGCAATCGTCTGTATTTTAGAGAGGTCAACTATCCTCTCCTGAATCCTGTCCTGAAGTCTTTGTCTCCTGACCTATCCCGGGGACCCTTACCAACCCTTTGGCCAGGAGGTTGGTCTTCACACCATCCTTGGTAATTATAATTTCATGTTAATTTGTATATGTTCTTTTCTCTCTGTCCTCTCCTTTCCTGTGTATTAGTCATTGTATGAGTCCGAAAATATATGCTTGATGTTTAATCAATTGAATTATTCTTTTCTAATAATGATGGTGAATGCCCTGTAATTTTGAGATGGTTCACATGCATTTAATTTGATAAAGACTTTTAAACTTCCAGAGTCTGTTATCATTTACTTTGAATTAAAGAATAGTTAAGGGTTATGTTAATTATCACCATCAATTAGTTCAACTAATGGTCCATCGACCAGAGGAAAGAACTTTTGATCAGTGAAAGGTTAGTTAGGAATATTAAATAACTAATCTTGAGAAATATGAAATTATAAACTAAACCCCAGCGGTCTACTCAATTGTGTGTGTTTATGGGCCCAAGTGAGTATATGGTAGCGGAGTATCTGTTGTTGGTATACCGCAGGATCACTGTCAAACAATCAGCTCCTGAGCTGTTCTACATATGGCCATTTTCAAAACCAAAGCTACTGTGGTGTTCGGCTTGCCTATAGCATTTTACATATTAGGGCATTATACAAGCCAGTATGTCTATTGTGTTTTACATAAAGGCAAAAACTGGCCTAACTCTTCTTTAGTACACACTGGCCATTTTAAAAACAGGCTAGGGCATTCTGCTTCAAATTCTGGGGCACTGAGAAAATCAGCTTGGCTATTATATTTGTCATACTAGAGCACTGTGAAAACTGTTGTGGCTATGGTACTTTAAATGCAGGGTAAATGGGGCTTTTGGGTGGCATGTACATTTTAATGGCCTATTAACCTACACAAGTAGATGGGCTTTATTATCTGCAAAAATAATTAAAATCTGTTGTTTTTGTTTGCATTAGATTTTCTAGGTGCTTGTGCTAGTTTGTTGCTCTACATCAGGGGTTACTCTGCATCAATACATTTTTTAGCACAAGATATAATGCTGGACTCCTCAAAATACTACTAGTTACTCCTCTACTAAACAGAACAGGAGGAGAAACGATAGAATAACTTTTGCCCAGTCTCGAACCTAAGCTTTCCTACAAAAGTATTAGGAAGCTGTGTAGTGCTTCAGTTCAAACAATGCATTCCAGATAACAACCCACTAAATACGTGTCAATCGGGTTGCAGGGAAGAATCCAGCACAGAAGCAGCCATTTTACTAATTTCTGATGATACTCTAGGTATACGAGACACAGATGAGTTCTGTCTCATGACTTGTGTGTCTGTCAGGAGCGCATGACACAGTGAATTACACTAACCTGCTGAATATTGTAAGGTAAAGAATTGGTACCTAGGAGTTGTTCTAAACATCTTACCTCAAACCTGGCAGACAAAGGACAAAGAATAAAAATCTTGAACTTCCTTTCCAACACCGCCAAGCTCCGTCAGGGAGAATTTCAAGGGTTTGCTCCAGTACCAAAAATTTTCAACTTATGTATCGATCCATTAGCCACCATACTCAACAAGTCAGAAATATCATACTATTTCTACACTGATTATGTTCAGGTTTACGTGAAAGTCACTATCAGTAGAAACAACCTCCTGTCCCTGGAACAAACCTATTTGTAGTTGTCACACCATCACCTTACACCAAGCCCTTTCAAAACAGAATTTCTACTGATAGCTGCCAAAAATGACCCCATCCCTGTTCAAAAATGGTTCAGCACTCTTAAAGGGGCCTTCTTCAAATTATTTCTGTTAGACCTGACAGCCTTAGGGTGGTCTTCCCTCCCAACATTTTGCCTAACTCCTCCCTAGTTTTTGCTGGCTTTAGGACTCTGTGCACTTTACCACTGCTATCCAGTGCTAAAGTGCATGGAAATATTAGCTCATCCCCAATTGATATATTTAATTTACTTATAAGTCCCTAATAAAGTGCACTATAAGTGCCAGGGCCTGCAAATTAAATGCTACAAGTGGACCTGCAGCACTTGTTACGCCATCCACTTAAGTAGCCCTCTAACAATGGCTCAGGCCTGCCACTGCAGGGCCTGTGTGTGCAGTTACATTGCTTTTTGGCCAGCCAAGATAAACCTTTTATCAGGCCTACACCTTCCCTTTTTATACATAAACGTAACCCCCGATGTAGGCCCTGGACAACCCAGAAGGCAGGGTGCAATGTATTTAAAAGACAAGACATGTACTTTAAGTTTTACATGTCCAATAGTGAAAAACTCTCAAATTCGTTTTTCACTACTGCAAAGCCTATCTCTCCTGTAGGATAATATTGGTATTACCTTATTACATTTTATAAGTGTCATCCACAGATATGAAGAGATAGACTTTTTGAGTTTGGCGTCTCTAGAATCACAATTTAAAATCCAAACTTATGAAGAAGTCAGATTTTAACTTGCAATTCAGAAAATGCCACTTTTAGAAAGTTGCTGTGCAAACAAATGATGGACGGAATGCTGAGCAAATCAAACATTCACCCCCAGTTAAGAGATCTGGGTTAAATCCATTGTTCTTTTGGTCACCATGCCACCCCAGTTTGGACCCAGCTTTATGCAAATTAGTCTTGACCCTGCTCCTCATGGCAACAGTCCAGCCCGAACTGCCAAGCCAGGGCCTCCCTGGCCTGGAAACAAGCATCCTGAGACCGGTTTCAGGGTAGCACCCCTCATGAGCCAGGCTAGTTTGAATACAGTGGCAAAGCGAGAATTGAACCCATGTTCGGGCATGCACATCCCACTTATGGTGAAAAATGCTGCACAAACAAACGATTCATGAAATGCTGAACAAGTCAAACATTCACCTCCAGTCATGAGATCTGGGTTAAATCCATTGTACTTTTGCTCACCATGTCTCCTCAGTTTGGACCCAGTCATGTGTAAATTAGTCTTGACCCTGCTCCTCATGGAAACAGTCCAGCCCGAACTGCCAAGCCAGGTCCTCTCTGGACTGGAAACAAGCATCCTGGGACCGGGCTTGACAGAGCAGGTCTTTCCAAACACAGTCCCCCAAGTCATAGTCACCAGCAATCGTGAGAGCCATCTACAAGTGGCTCTGGTTCCCTTTGTGTGAGGGGGTTTCAGGTTTCCTGAAAATTGCTGTGAGCCCTGCCATGCCTGTAGTTTGTCTGTTAGGCAATGACCTGGAGCTCACTTGCTGTAGGGACGTAGACCTCAGGTAACACTTGGAGATGGTGGGATTGCCTGAGTGGGTCTGTAGGACCACACGGTCCATGGCTGCCAATGAAGAGAGTCAAAAGCATATGGAGCAATGACCCAGACATCTGCCAAGGAGAGGGGCAAGGGACGTGGGAAACCAGCTCCTGAAGTTCCCACGGTAGAGGTTGATGGTGTCCCTGAGAAAGAGGTCCCTGCAGGGCTGGACTGGCCGTAGCGGGCACCGGGCGTTTCCCTGGTGGGCCGCCAGGGTGGGGGCCGGTTTTGGGCCCCTGGCGGTCCGTTTTTGTTACTGGGGCCGACAATATCGGCCCCCTGTAACAAAATCAGCCAAAACCGTCCCCAGCTAACAGCTCGGCCGCACCCCCTCCACACCCACTGGGGGGCCGGCCGAGCAGTTTACCAGGGCCTGTTTCTGTTCCCAGTCCGGCCTTGGGTCTCTGAGCCAATCAGGGGGTATATGCCACCCTAGATGACCTACCTGAGCTTTCTAGCTGGCAAGTTGAGGGTGGGCCTACCAGGGAGGAATTCTGCCAAGTGCAGAAGGAGTTTCCTACTCTAGAGGGCTTGAGGCCACAGGCCACAGCCCATGCAATAGGTGAAGACCCTGAGGATCACCTAATCTCCTGGGAGAATAAACCCCTCTAAAGCAAGCCTAAGGCTCCCAATGCTAGGGCATCCCATGTGCTGGTGGGCCCCCAGTTTTACAGGACCCTTCTACTGGGTTTAGCTCATGATATTTCCCTGGCAGGAAATTTAGGGCAAGACAAGACCTTCGCCATGCTTTTCTCCCACTTTTATCTATCCCGAATGAAGATACCCTCAGATGCATTCTGCAGGTCCTGTCCCACATGCCAGCCCAGTGGGAAATCAGGGAATGAGCAAAAGGCTACTCAGATCCCATTACCACTTGTTGGCACCCACTATGAAAGGGTGGGCATCAACATCATTGGACTCTTGGACCACAAGACAACCTTAGGCAACAGGTTTGTCCTGGTCTTGGTGGACCACGCCACACGATACTCAGAGGCCATCCCTCGAAGGTCAGTGACTGCACTTGTGGTGGCTAGAGCTCTGATGGGGATCGCTACCCATGTTGGGTTCCCCTAGGAAGTAGTGTCTCACAGAGGCACTAACTTCATGTCTGCGTACATGAAGTCCATGTGGGATGTGTGTTGTGTAACTTACAAGTTCACCACCCCTATCATCCCCAAACCAATAGTCTTGTGGAGAGATTCAACAAAACCTTGAAGGGCATAAATATGGGCCTGCATGATCCCATGAGACATAAGTGGAACATCCTCTTGCCATGCCTTCTCTTTGCCTACAGGAAGGTGTAACACAAATGAGTAGAGTTTAGCCACTTTGAACTCCTCTATGGCCACCCGGTTAGGTGGACTCCGAAACTTGTCAAGGAGGAATGGGATCAAGCTCCCAGGAAACCCCTCAGGATGTTGTCCGCTGCAGGCTGGCCCTCTGAAACCAGATGCATTGCTTCTGGAAAGGCAAAAAGCAATTTAAAGGCCAGGCAAGATTTCATGAAGCTCTGGTATGACCAGAAGGCCACTCTGGTGGAGTTTTAGCCTGACCAGAAAGTATAAGTTATGAAACCAGTAGAGCCTAGGGCTTTTTAGGACCGCTGAACCCCCCCATACAAATTCAAGGAATGGAACGGTGAATTCACCTACTTGGTGGATCTACAGACCCCTAGGAATCCCCTAAGGGTGCTCTATGTGAACAGACTCAAGCTCACTTCGAGAGGTCTGAAGTGAGCATGCTCCCTGCAAAAGATGAGGGGGTGTAAGAGAAGAGCGAACCTCTCCCTGACCTCCTCTCTGCACAGGAAAACGATTAGTCAGTGGAGGGTGTCAACCTCTCTCCCTCCCTGACCCCAGAACAGCAGAGTGACTATTACCAGTTGCTGGGATAGTTTGCCTCACTATTCTCACTCCCCCTGGACTCACATCTGTGCATCCATGATATTGACACTGGAGACAGCCCACCTGTGATGAACACAATTTACAGCTTGTCATACAGGGTGAGGGTCAGCATCAAGGGGGAAGTCTCCATGATGCTGACATTAGGGGTGATTGAGCCCACCAACAGTCCCTAGTCCAGCTCTGTGGTGCTGGAACTTTGTAGGAAACATGAAAGACGTTGGCGCAGTACCCATGATGAGAGGGATAAAGACCGGTTCTTGGCCACTCTGTCTGGCTACCATAGAAATATAAAGGCTGCGCGAAAGGCTCATATTGCATCCCAACTAGCCCAGGCTGGCATTGCTCCCAAAATTTTATACCGTATCCTCCAGTCTTTTATTAACCCCAAGGCCTGCGAGAATTTAGAGGTACCTACGCAAATGCTTTGCAACGACATCGCCCATTATTTTTCACAGAAAATAGAGCTCATCTACGAAAAAATTGTCCCGTCAGGGAGCCAGCTTTTGGATACTATGTCATCCGATCAGCCAGCACAGGCAACCTCTCGGTTGCTAGGGAGCTTCCCTCCTGTGACACTGGCAGATGTAGAAACACTGCTTCGCACTGTAAAATCAGGTTCCCCTCTAGATACTATCCCGGCCAAAGTTGCTACCTCTCTAGCCTGTCAACTGTCTCCTTCCATTCAGTGCCTTCTCAATCTCTCATTGAGAGAGGGTCACGTCCCGTCAGAATGGAAAGCAGCACTGGTTATGCCTATCCGTAAGAACAACAAGGCTCCGCTGACGGATTTCTCTAATCTCCGCCCTATTTCGCTCCTTCCCTTTCTGAGCAAGCTATTGGAGAAGCATATCAATAAACATCTCTCCAACCATGTTGAACTGGCCGGTTGCTTAGACTCTTCCCAGTCAGGCTTTAGGCCCAAATACAGCACAGAATCAGCTCTGCTAGTGGTCACGGATAACATCAGGATGACCCTAGACAGGGGCCAATCTATGATTCTGGTGCTGTTGGACCTATCTGCCGCGTTCGACACGGTTTCACATCAGATATTGCTCAGGAGACTGAAGGAGGCCGGACTTAGAGATTCGGCTTTCCAGTGGATGACGAGTTTTTTATCTTCTCGCTCTCAGACCGTCACTCTTGGTCCGTATCGTTCGGCGCCTATGGAATTGACCAAGGGAGTGCCCCAGGGCTCCTGTCTGAGCCCTACTTTGTTTAATATCTATGTGGCTCCCTTGGCCCAACCTCCTCAGGGCGTGTGGGTTCATTCCCATCTCTTACACCGATGACACACAGCTGCTTTTTCCTTTTGATAAATTTACTCCATCGGTACAGGCGACCTTCTCCTCTGGCATGAGAACTATTTCAAACTGGATGAAGAGCAACTTCCTCCAATGTAATGTTGGGAAGACTGAGATTTTGCTTTTCGGAGAGGCCCCCCTACTATGGACTCCTGAATGGTGGCCGGTTGATCTTGGTGTTCCCCCTGCTCCAAAATCCCTTGTTAAGGACTTAGGCATTCGCCTGGATCAGGCCCTTACTCTGAAGGAGCATGCTGCTCAGACAGCTGGCTCCTGTTTCTACACACTGGGCTTACTACGCCGAGTCTTTCCCTTGCTTCCCGATTCAACGCAGAAGACCCTGACTCAGGCACTCATACTAAGCCATCAGGACTACTGCAATGGCCTGTTGGTTTCTGCTAATGAGTCCTCGCTTAGCAGATTGCAGGTAGTCCAGAGTACTGCGGCGCGATTGGTCCTCAATGCCCCTTCCAGGACTGCCTCCCGCCCTCTTCTTTGTCAGCTTCACTGGCTTCCAATACGCGAACGGGTTAAGTTTAAAGTCTGCTGCACCATCCATAAGGCTTTATTCAACCTCGGCCCGCCTATCTTTCTGAGAAATTTATACCTTATTTGCCTTCTAGGTCCCTTCGCTCGGGATCTAAGTCTCTTCTCGTGGTTCCCCGAGTCAGGAAGGCCAGACTGGGTGGGAAGGCTCTTTCCCACCTCGGTCCCCTCTTTTGGAATAAACTACCTCTGCACCTCGAGACAATGTTCCAACCACCTACAATTTAGAAAGCAGCTTAAGACTACTCTTTTCTGTCTCTGATGTTGTTGTACAGCTTCACTTCTTGCTGCCCGTCCAAAGCGCAGAGATACCCCTTCGGGGGTCGATTCAGGCGCTATATAAACAAATAAATAAATAAATAAAATGGCTTCCCCACCAAGCACCACACCAGAACTCAGGTTCTGCATGGACTACAGAGGAATCAATTCCGTCACCAGGACTGACACACACCCCATCCCCCGATCTGATGATCTCATTGACAAGCAAAGCGCCGAAAATTCCTCAGTACCTTTGATTTGACATCAGGGTATTGGCAGATCGCTCTGACTGAGGGGGCAAAGAGAGGTCAGGATTTTCAACCCCAAAGAGCCTTTTCCATTTTCGGGTGATGCCCTTTGGCTTGAAACATACCCCTGCTCCCTTCCATAGGTTGGTTAACAGTGTCCTGGCTGGTGAGGAGGCCGTTTGTGCCACCTACTTACACAACATCTCCGTCTACAGTTCCAGCTGGAAGGAACACCTGCATCACCTCCACAAAGTGCTTCAGGCCCTGCAATAAGCAGGCCTGACCATCAAGGCCAGTAAGTGTCAGATTGGGCAGGGTTCTGTGGTGTACGTTGCCCCCACCTGGTAGGTGGGGACAAGGTGAAGCCCCCCCAGGCCAAGATTGAAACTATCATGGCATGGCATCTACCTAAAACTTAGACAGAAGTGAGAGCCTTCCTAGGCCTCACAAGCTAGTACAAAAGATTTGTTAAGGGTTACAGCACCATTGTTGCCCTCTTAACTGAGCTGTCTTCCAAGAAGCAGCTTAGATTGGAGATCTGGACAGAGGCTTGTCAGAAAGCCTTTGACACCCTCAAGGAAGCCATGTGTTCAGCACATGAATTCAAGGCCCATGATTTCTCCAAGCAATTCATTGTGCAAATGGATGCTTCAGAGCATGGTACAAGGGCAGTCTTAGCACAGCTGAATGAGGAGAGCCTAGACCAACCGGTAGCCTTCATTAGTTATTTCCACTGAAACAGAGGTGGAGTTCCATTGAAAGGGAAATGTTTGCTGTGTTTTGGGCACCGATGAAGTTGAGACCATACCTGTATGGGTCTCACTTCCTGGTTCAAACAGACCACAGGCCCCCTTAGATGGCTCATGAAGATGAGGGGTAAAAATCCCAAACATTTGAGGTAATCCATCTCCCTACAGAGAAAGGAATTTACAGTGGGTCGCCGTCTGGGGCCAGACCACGCCACTGCTGATGGTATCTCTAGGTTTTTCTGCCTTAGTGAAGAGAATTCCAAAGGGTTTGGGTAGATCTCCCAATTTTCAGCTGGGGGGACCCGTGTTAGACCTGACAGCCTAAGGGTGGTTTTCCCCCCAACTTTTCGCCTACCTGCTCCCTTGTTTTTGCTGACTGTTGGATTCTCCGCACCTTACAACTGTTATCCAGTGCTAAAGTGCTTGTGCTCTCTTCCCTGAACATGGTAATATTGGCTCATCCCCAAGTGGCATATTTAATTTACCTATAAGACCCTAGTAAATGTTGCTACATGTACCCAGGGCCAGTAAATTAAATGCTACTAGTGGTCCTGCAGCACTTATTGTGCCACCCACTTAAGTAGCTCTCCGACCATGGCTCAGGCCTGCCATTACAGAGCCTGTCTGTGCAGTTATACTGCCATTTCAACCCGGCAGGATAATTTGCCAGGTCTAGACCTTCCCTTTTTATACACATAAGTCACCTGAAGGTAGGCCATTGACAACTCTGAGGGTAGGGTGCAATGTATTTAAAAGGCAGGACATGTCCTTTTAAGTTCTACATGTCCTGGCAGTTTTCACTACCTCAAGGCCTCTCTCTCCGGTAGGATAACATCCGAACTACCATATTACATTTTATAAGTGTAATTCCCAATTCTGAAGAGATTATGGGGCATATTAGCAAGGGCACTATCGCCGCTTTAGCGGCACTATTGCTACTAAAGCGGCGATATTTATATCGTCCCTATCAGCAAACTGTCTCTAACAGCAGTTAGAGACAGTTTTCGGGCATTAGCGCCCGTTTTGTTACCGCTTGCATGTCAGCGATATTTATCGCTAATGACATGCAAAGTGGGCAGTCCCGACTGAACAAACCTGGGAAACACTCGCTAACAGGCCTATCGCCTATTAGCAAGGTGGCCATGGCCCCAGTTAGCGACGTGAAAAGTCGCGCTAACCGGGGTCATCGCCATTTATTTAACACCTGCAATTAGCAGGTGTTAGCCATACCTAACATGGGGGTGGATTATGCTGATACGACCACAGGGTCGTATCAGCAAGGTGTTCTCCTTCTCCATGCAACATCGCTGGTTTTTCAGCGATGTTGGCCCATTTCCCCGCTATCGCTGGAATATTCATCGCCATAGCGCTAATCGTTGCTAATACAGCGTTAGCGTGGCGATATATTCCAGCGATAGCCGGCGATAAAAAAAATCACGCTAAACAGGGTTAGCGATGATTATCGCCTCTTCTTGCTAATATGCCCCAGACTTTTTTAGTTTGGTGTCTCTGGAGTCACAATTTAAAATCCAAACTTACGGTGAAGTCGGATTTTAAATTGCAATTCTGAAAATGCCACTTTTAGAAAGTTGGCATTTTCTTACTTTAGCCATTTGGTGTCTACTGCCAGTCTCTAATACACGTCTGGGGAGGGTGGCAGCTGGTCTTGGTGTATTCCCCCTTGACAGCCACACATAAAATGGGAGCTTAGGTGTGACTTGACAAGCCATCCTGGCAGGATTGGATGGAAAAACTGGACCCAGCCTCACTTGCACATGAATAGGCTGTGTCATGCCCCCACACAAAGGGCTGCATGCCCCCGTATTGAATTTTTTGGCAAGGACAGGAAGGGAGGACCTCTGTGCACTTCAAAGACCTATGTCTGAAGTCTCCCCACTTCAAAGGCATAACTGGATATAAATACTGGATCTCTGAAACCACCACTTCAGTACACTTCTGGACCTCTGAAGACTCTGCCAGGAGGAAGGACTACTGTGCTGCTGAGGGACTGCCACTCTGGTGGACTGCTGCTCTGCTGGACTTCTGCCTTGCTGTGCTGACCTGCTCCCTGCTCATCCTCTACCTGGGTGAGAAGGACTGAACCTTCATCACTTGAACCCAGAGTGACTCCAAGGGCTAGCTGGCTTGCCTCCTGATCTTAAGTCTCAGGGACATAAAGACTTAAGCCTATTTGCTTTCTGCAAAGCCAAGTTTTGCCACCCCAGTCCAGGACCCTTGGAAGTGGGCCTAAGATGCATACTCCAAATAAATCCACACATCCTCTGTAGAACCGGTGCATCGGTGCTGCTGCATAGATCAGAATCGGTGAATTGTTCCTGCTGCATGTATCTGAACTGGCACATCGTTCCTTTTGCTTGGATCAGAACTGGTGGATCACTCTTATTGGGTGGACCAGAACCTATGCATCGCCTCTGCTGCGTGGATCAGCCCCAACACATCGCCGTCGGAACTACCACTGTGCACCGCTCTTCCTGGCGCAAGGGCCTATCATCCCCATCGACAGTATCCTCAACAATGATGCTGAATCTCTGCATTGCAGCTCTTCATTCATCGTAGCCGCCGCATCGCTGCTGCTGCCTGGGTCAGGACCGGCAGATCACCACCACTGCATGGATCTACACCGATGCATCGCTGTGGCTGCACCACGCGTCTTCGATGTTCGATGCAGCCAGGAGGAAGGAACTTTTGTTCAGCGGGCCCCACTAGGTCCCTGTATCCAGTACCCACACTCCATCCCGGTCAGCCTGAACATTTGACTTTGTTCCGGTCTGGCGCAACCAGATATCTCAAGTAAGCGATTATTGCTTCTAAGCGCTATTTTATAGTTTATTCTTTAAAAATTCACATCTCAAGTTCGACAAATTTGATTTTGTAGTTTTGGTCTTGTTTCATTTTTTAAATTAAGTTTAGTTTTTCTAACCTGGTGTGGATTTTTTTGCATGGTATTTTCACTGTTTTACTGTTTAAGTGTTGCACAAATTCTTTACACATTGCCTCTAAGTTAAGCCTGACTGCTCTGTGCTAAGCTACCAGAAGATGAGCACAGGTTAATTTAGAGTATGCCTGCTTCTTACCCTGACCAGGATTGTGGTTGCTGCTAGACTAGGGCTCATACTCCAGTAAACCTATAACCCAGTTACTAACAATATCATAATACGCTTCAATCCAAAACAAACCTAATCAAAGGAAAATTCAAAAATTCTTGTGGGTGACTGTTAGTGAACCAGGACTGTGTGGAGAGAGCTATTCTTTTCTGTTCACTGGATAGCCCATTTAACATACTAGACCACAATCAGGACATTTTAAATTGTGTAACAGAATTTGATTTCTCATGTAAACATAATTGCCAATGGGACCCAATTCTAATTGAAACTGCTGAGACGCATCAAATGTTCACAGAAGACTTAAAACAAGTGACCCAATCTCTTGTACCTTCAAGAATGAACTATGGAAACTTCGTTCTATGTGGAATCCCTAAAATCCACATGATTCCTCTCAAGGAAACTCATATTACTCTACCCATGCTCACTGTCAAATGTCTAACTTTTGAGTCAAGAAATTATTTCACATAATAGAAATAAGTTAAATGTATACTTTCTAAATAAAGTCTTCCTAAACTAAATTGGAAAACTATAATAAGGTGACAAGACAGAGTGATTATTACATTTTTAAATATAATAATGTAATTATCTTTATTAATCTCTAGGGAAAGACACACAAAGTTATTCAGGAACATTTTGATTATTAATTGTAGATTACAAAGAAGTACAACCTTTAAAAAATAAAGGAAAAATTAGCATAACATTGTAAATGTTTACAAAGTCCCCTGTTTCCTGAAGAAAAACATACGACACTTCGTCCCCTGTATGCAGATTTATTATTGCAAACAAACAACGCATTTTGGGCCGGTCCAGAGCTGAACCACGTTATTTGCCTACACTGGAAAATCTGCATACCGGCGACAGATGTATGTGTTTCTTCAGGAAAGTGGGGACTGTGTTTGCAAATATTGTTGGCAGCTGACACAAACTGCTGCATGCACCGGCACCTGAAGGGCGGCATCATCAGTGAAACATTTTAAATGTATTTTTTATATTCAACTAAATTTGAACCTGTAAAAAACAGCAATTAGTGAAACATTTCAAATATCTAGGTATTCATAACTGTTAAAATCTACCATTACCAAATAAAACATTTCAAAATTAATAAACATTATCTTTCATAATATGCTTTAAATATTTAAATTCATTTTTTCAAATTGTAATATTTTTATAGAATACCATTCTATGGAACAATTTGTAATCTTCTTTTATGCCATTTTGTTCCAATAGCGCAAACATAACAAGCCTTATTTCTCCTGTGCGTACCTACTTTAAAGTTGTTTACTTATTCATTTTTTTAATTCAGCTTCTCAAATGGGTTGTTGTTGAGAATTTATTTTTTGTTGATACTCAAATTTATTGGTTTTCAAACAAACAAATAGACACGACTGTTCATGATAATAAATCCCACCCATTTGTCGTCGATCACATCTACTTTGCCGGGTTGTCGGCCCTTACAAAACCTCAGGAACACAGTACAGTTCTGCAGTAAGATCAAGATTGCAGTTCCCCATGCCCCACCCCCACCCTTTCATTCCAACAATCAAAACCATTTACCACACACTCGTTTATATTTGGTAGGCAACCCCTTGCCACATACACAGGTTGTTCTTGTGTGGCGCACCACTCCAGTCTTCTCCGCCATTGGCTAATTGTAGGGGGAGTTGGGTCTTTCCATCTGGTCGCTATGTCTCTCTTAGCTACCATTGTGGCTGTGCCCAGAAATGTTTTGTCTGCTCTGGAGCCACCAATGCCATCCAGGACCCCCAGAAGTAGAACTTGGGGCATGAGTGGAACCTCCCATCCCAAAACCCCACTCAACTCACCAACCACCTCTGCCCAGTATTTCGATATGATAGCACAAGACCAGGTCATGTGATAGAAGTCTTCGATTCTTCTATACATCGTGTGCACTTTGGGGTTGGCAGACATCTTGGTCAGTATTGCCTGACTGGGGAGAGGTGTGCGCAGTGGAGATAATAGGTTTGGGTTAATCTCAGTCGATCTGAGATAGTGATTACTCGGGGAGCCATAAGGGCATCCCTCCAGTCCTCGTCTTCCATAGGTCCCATCCATCTTTCCCAACGGGCTCTCAGGTGATCTAAGGTGGTGGGAGAATTATTGACAAGGGTTCTGTAAATCTGGGAGACCCCTCCCTTTCCCATCTGTCCCATGAGGGGTTTGGCCTCTAAGGGACTGAACTCGGGAAGAATGCTACCCCTGGGGATGTGCATCGTGAGGGCATGCCGAAGCTGAGGGTATTTATAGAATTGCTTGTTGTTGAGGAAGTGTATGCTTTGCAGCTCCTGAAATGTTAGAAGTTGACCCCCTTTCCAAACTTCGCCAACTTGGTGATACGAATGAGGTCCCATTTTTGGAACCCCTTCAGACTCACCACTTCTTTCAGCCATGTGCCCTGCAACAAGGGCATTTGCAGTGTGATTTTGGCTTCCCATTGGGTGTGTCGAAGCGCTGAGTGCCAAGCAAGGAAGTCTGATCTGATTACGTTCGGGATGTCGTAGGGAACTGGCGAACCGTACAGCATTGCTTGGATACGTGAGAATCCCAATGCCCCCAATTCTACTTGGTATGCTGGGTCTGACCACCCCCCAAAAATCAGTCGTTGATCACCAGCAGGCATGCAGCTATGTAGTAGAGGAAGAGATTGGTCCTTCCCAGGACACCATCATTTGGACCACTGCCTTTTTGGCAGTGGACCAGCCCTATTCGGTCACAAATTGCCCCAGAAGAACAAGGTCATCATTTTATCTATGGCGCGGACCCATTGATGCGGGAGATGGAGAGGTATGTTCTGCAATGTGTATAAGAACTGGGGAAGTATCATCATTTTGTATAATGCAATTTTCCCCATCGTGCCCAGTGGGAGGGTTTGCCACCTCTGAAGATTGTCTCTGGTCTATTTAAGTAATGGGGCAAGATTGAGGGACCAGGTTAGTTCTGGGTGAAGTGCCACCTAGATCCCCAGTTAGCAAAAGCTGAGCCGTCTAATCGGAATGTTCGCTTGGCAATCCACATATTCCCGGAGATATGCAGTGGATCCCGTACTGATTTAGCGGGGTTAAGCATCAAACCGGAAGCCTCCCTGAAGAGCATCAGGATTTGCAGGCAACAGGTGTAGGAGAGTAGGATCTGCTTCACATGGGTACCCCCACTTTTTGCTGATGCTTCACTGTTTTTCGACATTAGTCTGGCTGGGGCCCTGCTAATCAGAACCCCAGCCTAGCTGCTTCCTCTCTAAAATGGTTTCCATGTGCCTTAGGCACATCTCTGATTGGGATCTGGAGTGCCCTTATAAGTCCCTAGTATATGGTATACTATGTACCAAGGGCATAGGTACCTCAGAGGCCTGCCAGGACCTGCAGCATGTATTATGCCACCCGTGGAAGGCCATCCAAACTGACACCACAGGTCTGCTACTGCAGCCTGGGTAAGGTGGTGCATGCACCCCTTACTGTGATATAGGTTACCTATATCACGAAATACATACACACATATACACCTATAAGTCACTCCTAAGGCAGGCCTTATCAATCCTAAAGGCAGAGTGCATGGTTCCTATGTGAGAGGGTGCCCCTGCATGAGCAGGGCCCCTCTGCAGCGTTCGGAGACCCTCTCTGATGCTGTTTGTAGTGCAGCCTGACCATATACTCTTAAGCGCATTATATCCTCGCGGTAAAATGCTAACTTTGGGATGGCTGCACCTAAACATGTCGTGTTTGGTGTCAAACATCTTGGAATACTACCCCCCGCCAATCCTGGCGGCGGGGGTAGCATTCCACCCTTCTAGAGGGAAAGACATGTTAACTCTGACTAGTCCGGTAACTTCTTTCCAGAGCCCTGGCATCACAAAATGGATGCTGCTGCCACAGACACGAGTCTGGCCTCCTGCTGCTGGACGAAACTCCGGCAGGGGAGGCCTGGACAATAGGTTTCCTGTCCCAGGGAGGTGTGACCACCTCCCCAGACAGGATAATGTGTATTGGGGCTGGGCGGGAGCACTTTCGGGTGCTTTGAAGTCCTGCACTGGGGGCACATTTGGTGTCCCTGTGCATACCCCAGTTCAAACCGGATCAGGGGCTTGCAGCCCCTGCTTTGGCGCGAACTGGACAAAGGGAAAGGGGTGTAGCCACCCTCTGCCCTGACCCACCCATAGGTGGGGCCACAGAGTAGTCCAACCACTATTTTTAGAATAAAGGTAGGAACCCAGTCCTTAGGACTTTAGATTATACCTGGACGAAACTCTGAAACTGAATCCTGGACCTTCGACGCTCTACGTCACGATTAGAGGACTGAAGAATCTCCTTGGGGTCAAGGAGTGACTCCCTGCTTGGCAGGCACCAAAGAAGCATCTGTCCGGTTCGCATTTCTGAAGCTCCCGTCGGACGCTGAAGTCATTGCATCCCCAGAGGTGGATTTTCAGACTTCCCCGAGGCTACCCTGAGTCCCCAGCAAAGCTGAGGCCCGTGGCTATCGTGGGTGACTTGAGACCATGACCCCTGGACACCGAGCACATTTGCAAGTGCATCATCTTCTGGGTCTCCCAAGAAGTCGTGCTTTGGGCTCCGAGTAGCCCTAGCCTCCAGCACCACCTGCATTGAAGATCACTGGCCCCCACTCCACGAGTGTCCTGTAAGCCAGCTCCACGTGTGGCGTCACGAGGCTCCTTCGCAGTCGCTAGCCCGTTGGCTAGTAGCCCTTAACGAAGGCCAATCTTTTTCTTACTTGGCATCCTGGTTGCTCCAGGCCTGCCCTCACTTACCCTCGCTGGGTGAGTTCCACAGACCTTGCTGGTCTGCACCATCGACGATCTACATCTTACTCGAGACTTGCCGTTGCCAAGGCTTGTTGGGTCCAATCCGGTCGCCGACACCTCAGCACTCGACAGACATCGAGCACCAGCCCGAATCCTGCTCCTGGTCGCCGACAACGCCTCCCGGACCTCGTGGCTGAAGAGTCAAGACGACCGTCAACGCACCTGAAGCACTCGACATCGGTGGGCATCTGTCCATCGCCTTCCTGGTCACTGGCTAGTGACCCAGACTCTGTCCCCTCTGCTTTCAGGTTCACCAGAACTCCGATCCACTCTTGATCCACCCGGACACTTTTCTCTTGGCCGCCAGCAGCACTTTGCAGCAGATCGCCATTCGAATCGACGACGAAACCCGACCCCGAAAGGCACCTATGCACCCGGCTTCCCTGGGTGAGGTAACACGAGTACTCCGGTGCTCCCGTGGGTAGAGACTCTTCAAAGTCCTAGATCTCAAAGGGTTTTGTCCTAGTCCTCTTTAAGTGTCCCTTTCCTCTATTTTCCCGATCCCGACTTTCTCCATAGAAGTTAACGGCGTATCGCGGTTGTGTATTTACACTGCACGCGTCTCCCGTGGGTCCCCTGTGTCACTACCTTGGGTGGTTCCTTGTGGTCCAAGCACTTCTAGAGGCTCTAGGCCTAGTGTCTAGTTCAGTCGTGGTTCGCATACCACTTTATTGGTATATGGTTTGGTACGCCCCTAGGGCCCAAACGTGTATTTGTGCTATTACTGTGATTTAAGATCTTATAACTTATGTACTTCGAACTCTAGCCTCATAAAGAGACTAGAGGGGTGTGTTTAGTAATAAATACATATATTTTGAATATATACCTGGTGTGGTGCTCTTTCATTTGGTCACTCAAGAGATTATAGACTGGTAAAACAAGCTGCTTTACATTCCTTCAAGACTTAGCCTGAAGGCTGCTCTCCATAGCTACCACTAGGATAGCTTTCAATAAGGTTGTCTTTAACCTATCTACCAATAAGGAGTTGATTTGGACTGGTGCAAGGTGCCCACTATAATTAGTGGACAGCATATGCCAGGCCAACTTCTCACATTGGTGTGCAGCGTGTGGGATTCCAGCTTGCTATTGTTTTACCAGATAATCTCAATTGAATTGATCAACTGAAAACCACTAAAGGTACCTAAGGTACATATAATTTAAGCTTAGAATAACAGTAAGTTCTACTGAACTTAGAGTTGTGTGTTAAGGGATAGCACAACCCTTTCTACAACTCAAGAGAGTTTAGTAGGCCACACTAGAGTAGGTAGTGCATACACCACACCACACTAGTAATGTCTTTAAGGGCAGGATCCAAAGAATCCTTGCAGGAAGCCATTGAGCTTCCACCCTCCAAGTATGATACACTCCCATTCTTGGAATTGAGAGCTTTATGTAACTTGAGAAAAATAAGGACAGGCCAAAGCTCCACCACCCAACACCTCAAGGAGTTGTTGGTGGCTTATGACCTTAGTAAGCCTGTAGGGACTGAAGGGGTAGGAGCTGAGGGTGGGGCAGAAGAAGAGGAGGACGCTAGGGGTACCAGTACCCCCAGCCCCCCTCTGAAACTGGCCAGGAGGGTGACAATGACCCTGACCTGGAAAACCAAATCCCTCCTGTGGATGATGATGAGGATGATCAAAATGATGCCCTCTTTGTCCCCCCAGGAAGGATTAAGAGTGTGCCCAGAAGGTCTAGGTCTCCTTCTCAGGAGTCTAACCACTCTGGCACCTCTATAGGGAGCTCTGTCTCATCTCATAGGAGAGAATCCTCTCATGAGAGAAGAAAGAGGCTAGTCCAGTATGAGGAAACTCAGCTGGAACTCAGAAAAAAGCAATTAGCTTTAGATAGAGAATCCCTAGATCTCCTTAGAGAGAGAAGAAAGTTGGGACTAGAGTCCCATGGTGGCAGCCATGTCCCTAGAGATAGGGAAAGGTCCTATGACCATAGGAACCTGAGCAAGATTGTCCCTCCCTACCAGAGTGGGGATGATATCCACAAATGGATAACTGCTTTAGAGAGGGCCTGTAAAGTACAGAAGGTCCCTCAGGAGCAGTGGGCAGCAATCTTGTGGCTCTCCTTTGCTGACAAAGGTAGAGATAAGCTCCTCACTGTTAGAGAGGAGGATGCTGACAATTACAAGGTCTTGAAGAGTGCTCTTATTGATGGGTTTGGCCTAACCACTGAACAGTACAGGTTGAAGTTCAGAGACACCCAAAAGCACAGACTCAAGACTGGGTAGACTATGTGGATTGTTCTGCCAAGGCTCTGGAAGGCTGGTTGATGGGCAGTAAGGTGTGTGACTTCTCAGGATTGTATAATCTGATAATGAGGGAGCAGATTCTTAATAACTGTCAAAATCAGCTGTTGCATCAATACCTGGTAGACTCTGATCTGACCTCTCCCAAGAATTGGGAAAGAAGGCAGACAAATGGGTCAGGACCAGGGTGAAGCAGAAGGTACAGAACCAAGGTGGGGAAACCAAGAAGCAAGATGCTAAGAACTCTGACAAGGGTGGGGAGAAGGGTAAAGATCAAAAGTCTTCATCAGGCCCCCAAAAATCTTCTTCTGGTGGGGATTCCCAGTCTACCAAGGGTAAAGGCCAAAGAAAACCATGGTGCAAGGTCTGTAAGCAAAAGACCCACTGGACCAGTGATTGCACCAAGTCCAAAGACTCCAGTCCAGCACCCACCAATGCCCCTAAGGCACCTGTTCCCCCTAGTACAGTTGGTGGAAGTGCTCCAGCAAAGGGTTTAGTAGGGTTCACCCTGGGAACTGAGTTGGGCTCTGACTTAGTCAGGGAACTGACTCAGGCTGTGTTAGTCTGTGATGGAGGCATGGATGTGACCTCCACTGTGAGTCCCAGTAATCTGGGCAAGTACAGACAACAGCCTTTAATTAATGGACGTGAGGCTTTGGCATTTAGGGACACAGGGGCAAGTGTCACAATGGTGACACAAGACCTTGTGCTGCCTGGGCAAGTTATGCTTGGTGAGATGTACCAAGTGACCAATGCTAGCAATGTCAGAACAGACCATACTCTGGCAGTTGTTAACTTCTCCTGGGGAGGGGTAACTGGCCTTAAGAAGGTTGTGGTAAGTGCAAACCTACCAGTCGAATGCTTGCTTGGCAATGACTTAGAGACTTCTGCTTGGGCAGAAGTGGAGCTCAGGACCCATGCAGAAATGCTGGGGATCCCTGCAGATGTGTTTGCTGTGACCAGGTCACAAGCCAAAATGTCTAGCACTGAACAGGCCTTGGATTCTGGAAGAATGGACCAAGTGCCTTCCAAGAGGAGGAGTAGTAGGGTTAAGGCAGTGCCTTCCCCTTGGCTCAGGAGGAAGATCAGTCCCTTGAGGGGGATGATCTCAGCCCTGAAGAAGGAACTGTCCCAGAGGAACTTGAACCTGACCAGGTTGAGTTCTTGGGGACAGGGGGACCTTCTAGGGCAGATCTGAGCCAGGAGCAGCAGAGCTGCCCCTCCCTTGAACCCCTCAGACAGCAAGCTGCTGCTGAGGCTGCTGGGAAAGCTAGTGGTCCCCATACAGTGTATTGGGATGATGGACTCCTGTACTCAGAGAGTAGAGACCCCAAGCCTGGTGCTACCAGGAGGTTGGTAATACCTTTGAAGTTCAGGGGCTTCCTATTGACCCTAGCCCATGATATTCCCTTAGCAGGACACCTGGGCCAGAACAAGACTTGGGACAGAATTGTCCCTCACTTTCACTGGCCCCACATGTCTGAAGACAGTAAGGAGTTTTGTCGCTCCTGTGTAACCTGCCAAGCCAGTGGCAAAGCAGGTGGCACTACAAAGGCCCCCTGATACCACTACCTGTGGTGGGGGTGCCCTTTGAGAGGGTAGGGATTGACATTGTTGGTCCCATGGATCCCCAAACAGCCTCTGGGCACAGGTTTATCCTGGTGGTAGTGGATCATGCCACCAGGTACCCAGAAGCTATTCCCCTCAGGACCACTACAGCACCTGTGGTGGCAAGGGCCCTCCTGGGAATCTTCTCAAGAGTGGGCTTTCCTAAGGAGGTAGTCTCAGACAGGGATGCTAACTTCATGTCTGGGTACTTAAAAGCAATGTGGAAGGAGTGTGGAGTGACTTATAAGTTCACCACACCCTATCACCCACAATGCAATGGTTTAGTTGAGAGATTCAACAAAACCTTGAAGGGCATGATTAAAGGGCTCCCAGAAAAGCTTAGGCGTAGATGGGACATACTCTTGCCCTGCCTTTTATTCGCATATAGGGAGGTGCCTCAGAAGGGGGTTGGTTACAGCCCTTTTGAACTTCTGTTTGGCCACCCTGTGAGGGGTCCACTGTGCTTGGTGAAGGAAGGATGGGAGTTACCTCTCAAGCCCCCAAAGCAAGATATAGTGGACTATGTACTTGGTCTCCGCTCCAGGATGGCTGAGTACATGAAAAAGGCAACCAAAAACCTTGAGGCTAGCCAGGAACTTCAGAAGGCCTGGCATGACCAAAAGGCTGTTCTGACTGTTTACCAGCCAGGACAGAAGGTGTGGGTGTTGGAGCCAGTGGCCCCAGCAGCTCTCCAAGACAAATGGAGTGGACCCCACACTATTGTTGAGCAGAAGGGTGAGGTCACTTATTTAGTAGACCTAGGAACACCCAGGAGTCCCCACAGGGTTCTCCATGTCAACAGGTTAAAACCATATGTGGACAGGGCAGACATGGGCTTGCTCATGGCTACTGATGAAGGGCAGGAGGAAGAGAGTGACCCACTCCCTGACCTGCTCTCACAGAACCCTGACGATGGGTCAGTTGATGGTGCAGCCTTGGCAGGCAGCCTCACTACCCAGCAACAAACTGATTGCAGGCAAGTCCTCAATCAGTTTCGACATATGTTTTCACTGACACCCAGTCAGACCACCTGGTGCACTCATGAAGTGGACACTGGGGACAGTCTGCCTATTAAAAACAAGATTTATAGGCAACCTGACCATGTCAGGGACTGTATCAGGACTGAAGTCCAGAAAATGTTGGAATTGGGAGTAATTGAGCCCTCAGATAGCCCTTGGGCTAGTCCAGTAGTCCTAGTACCGAAACCTCACACCAGTGGTGGAAAAAGAGAGATGAGGTTTTGTGTAGACTACAGGGGTCTCAATGCAGTCACTAGGACTGATGCCCATCCAATACCCAGGGCAGATGAGCTCATAGATACTTTGGCCTCTGCCAAATATCTCAGCACATTTGACCTAACAGCTGGCTACTGGCAGATCAGACTAGCTGATACTGCAAAGCCCAAGACAGCATTCTCAACCCCTAGTGGGCATTATCAATTTGTGGTAATGCCCTTTGGTCTGAAGAATGCACCTGCCACTTTCCAGAGGTTGGTGAACACAGTTCTCACAGGACTGGAAGCCTATAGTGCAGCTTATCTAGATGATATTGCTGTCTTTAGCTCCACCTGGGAGGATCACCTGGTCCACCTCAGGAATGTTTTACAGGCCCTGCAAAAGGCAGGCCTGACTATCAAGGCCACTAAGTGCCAGATAGGGCAGAGTCAGGTTGTGTACCTGGGCCACCTTGTGGGTGGAGGCCAGGTTCAACCTTTGCAGAGCAAGATCCAGACCATCATGGACTGGACTGCTCCCACTACCCAGACTCAGGTGAGAGCCTTCTTAGGCCTGACTGGGTACTATAGGAGATTTGTCAAGGGGTATGGATCAATAGTGACACCCTTGAATGACTTAACTTCTAAGAAAATGCCCAAAAGGTTCAGTGGACAGTTAGCTGTCAAAAGGCATTTGATGACCTCAAGCAGGCCATGTGCACTGCTCCAATTCTGCAGAGTCCTGATTACTCCAAGAAGTTCATTGTTCAAACTGATGCATCTGAATTGGGGGTAGGGGCTGTACTGTCACAATTGAATGAAGAAGGTCAGGATCAGCCAGTAGCTTTTATTAGCAGAAGGCTGACCCCTAGAGAGAAACGTTGGTCAGCCATAGAGAGGGAGGCCTTTGCTGTGGTCTGGGCTCTGAAGAAGTTGAGGCCATACTTGTTTGGTACACACTTCCTGGTTCAGACAGACCATAAGCCCTCTTATGGCTAAAACAAATGAAGGGTGAAAACCCCAAACTGCTTAGGTGGTCCATTTCCCTACAGGGGATGGACTTTACAGTGGAACATAGGCCTGGGAGTAACCATGCGAATGCAGATGGACTCTCTAGGTATTTCCACTTAGAACATGAAGACTTAACTGGGCAAGGTTAGTTTAATGTCCCTACGTTTGGGGGTGTTGGGAGAGTAG